>JAFBMS010000262.1:0-142500 GCA_019788955.1 Albula glossodonta
TGTATAAGGAGAAGGACTCGGATTCTGCTCTGCAGTTCTGGACCGTGGAGGGCAATGCGACCCACAGCGTCCAGCTGACCGGACTGGGGAAGTACGTCCTGTACGAGATCCAGGTCCTGGCCTTCACCCGCATCGGGGACGGAATGCCCAGCTCACCCCCGATCCTGGAGCGCACCTTGGACGACGGTAAGCACGGCGACCCTGTACCCCCAGCCGCCCCTCCCCCAGCTTTGTTAACACACCTGACCTGTAGAGACGTCAAAACACCCCTGGCACTGCTCTCTGACGGGAGCAGCCATCCAGCTCGACCAGCTGGCAAGCCAACATCGTCCCCGCCAGTAGCTTCACCTGGCCAAGAGAAACACGTCAGCGTCTCAGCCTCGCTTCATTTGCACTGAGCTCTGTTTGAAAAGACTTGAACTGGGGAGCTCTGTTAGCGCTTACGCCAAAAAATGTACAACAAAGTTCTTGGCATTGAAAAAAAAAGATAAAAAAGGGTGTTGAGACAGCTCTACTGGAAGGAGGAAAAAGTGAGTGTTGATATTGCTGTAAATCCTCAAGACATTAACAGAGCTAAATATAGTGACATGGGAATGCATTTTAATCATTTATATAAAACTCAGTAACCAAAACAGAGTCTATAACCTTGAGTATATCTTGAGTATCATGAAAATTATTTGGTATCAGTTTCATACAAGTAGAATGTTAGAGATGCATGTCTGCAATAAAATGAACCTGATATCTCTGGCACAGATATCAAGTAAATTCATTATTTTCTAATAAATAATGCATTCCTGATGCCGTGTTGTCATTACTCCATTAGTTTGGGCTGTCCTAATAGAGTCCAACAGTGTGCTGAGGGGTCGTTAGCCACGAAAAACAATGGTCATGATGCAAGCTGCCTGTCCCTGTGTGTGTCAAACTCAGAGAGGGAAGTGGAGATAGGAGGGCCTTTTTTATGCTGAGGATAGAATAGTCTGTGATATTGGGGAGATATGAGGGGGATTACCCTGTGCCCCCTAACCACCCCCCCCTCCTCACTGTGCCCCCTGCTCTCTGTAGTGCCAGGCCCTCCCGTGGGAATCCTGTTCCCTGAGGTGCGGACCACCTCCGTCAGACTCATCTGGCAGTCCCCAGCCCAGCCCAATGGTATTATCCTGGGTAAGAACCGCATCACACACACATGCACACACACACATAAATAAATAAATAACACATCCCAGATTCTCTCCAAAACAAATCAGGTAGCACATCAGAACATCGGTACTCTCATAATGCTATATCACTAATCACTGTCCTGTGTGATTGTGTTCTTCCTCACAGCCTATCAGATCACCTACCGGCTCAACTCCACCAATAGCAATACGGCCACGGTGGACGTGCTGAACCCTAGCGCTCGGCAGTACACGGTGACGGGGCTGAAGCCCGAATCGGTCTACGTGTTCCGCATCACCGCCCAGACACGCAAGGGCTGGGGGGAGGCGGCAGAGGCGCTGGTGGTGACCACTGAGAAGAGAGGTACTGGGTCACATGACTGTCTCTCGCCAGCAGCATGACACAACCCCTCCCATAAACATGAGAATAAGGAGAGGGATTATGCCTCTTTAGTGGTAGACTTCACAAAGGGAAAGGATACCAATAGTGTAAAAACACCATGCTAACAATCTGACCACATCACACACCTATAACCATTTGCAAGACATTTTTATTATTTAAAGGTAATTCATGAAAATCATGCTCTTGTGAACTGTAGTGTCAGAACCATATTCTGAAAACAAGGATAGTAAGTGTTACCGTGATCTTTTAATACAGATGTAAGGTTGAGGTAAGAGCAATAAGTAAAATAAAGGCTGCAGAACCATTCAACAGAACCTTTTTTAACCACTCCAGCGCTCTTAAAGCGATGAAACAAGTTTTTGTGCTGGCTGTGATCAAGAGTGATTGAGTCAAAGTTACTCTGCATCAGCATAAATGATGAATCAACCCAAGCGTGCTATAAATGGCAGATCGTATCTTTACAATGCTGCCTTCAGAATCCCAGTGCTGCTTCCAGCTTCCCTGCAGGTGCTCTGATCCAAAATAAGCATCAGCTGTGTTCACAGAGAGCGTAAATTCACTCCAGGCCACACCCCAGCTCACAGCAGCCATATATCACTCAGGAGCTATGGCTGTGTGCGTATGCGTGTGTGTGTGCGTGTGTGTGCGCGCATGTCTGTGAGTGTAAATGGCTCTCTCTCTCTGTAAATTTATAAGGAAAACAATGGGAACAATGGCTGTTATTGCTCGCTAAGGCCCTTGCTAGCTGCAGGCCTTGTCTCATGACATGATAGCACTAGATTCCATGGAAGGAGGCCTTTCAATTGGACTCTTAGAATAGCTCAATTGCCATTCATTCTGAGGACAGAAAAACACTCACCGCAGGGCCATTTCCACTGTGGTTGCAGTATGTTCTCAAAAAAGTGCAGAAATAGAAAAGTTATTAATATGCAACAGGCTGAACATGGAAAGCGGAGGTATCCAGTATGTTATAATTTCTAAGCTTGCAAGATGGCCACCCTGAATTGAACGAAAGGAAGGTTTTATTTTTTAAAATGTTTGATTAAGTCAGATTTTGCTGCTGAAGTTGTGGAAGTCAGGGCTCCAAGGATTCACACTTAGTGAGCAAACCCAAAGCCTGGCGCAAATTTCATGAAATAAACATTTATTTTCTGCTTCTCCACCATTTTGAACCTTTTCCACTCAGATGGTCCCAGCATCCACTCAGCAGAATTGTATTTTTAATGCAACTTGCATGCGATTTGTTTGTTAGATTTTTAGCTCATGAGTTAGTGTAGATTAAGGGGGGTGGGGGGGGTGCAGTTTGCATTAAAAATAAATCAATAGACAAGAGCTGGCGCAGCGTGTGAACTGAGCCGAACAGGCCAAGCTGAAGAGATTGGTGCTGTTTTAATGGGGCTATCTGTCTTCTACAAAAAAAGTGTTTTAGGCAGCTCAGAGTCCTGCTCTTAACGGTTCCATGGAAACTGGGCCGGGGTCGGGTCCAGGTAGCCCTGCACAGCGCCCACCCCCCCCCCCCCCCCCACCCTCACCCTCAGGAACAAATCGATCAATCAATAGGACAGCAGCATTCCAAAAGCAATGACCTACAGGGCTAATAAGCCCAAAAAACAGACAGTTTTTAGTCTTAGTATCTGTAGTTTGGGTTCATTTTAGGCAATCTCTGGAGGGTATGTCCTATACATCCATCAAGTCTCACCTCTGAAAATTACGCTGTCACTTAATGTGTCGTGGAGACACAGGTGATGACATGTGTGATACCCAGAGGAATCGAAGGATAATATATGTCTGAAAGTTGTATCTAAATTTAATATTTGTCAGGTTATAAAGCTTATACAGATGGAATGAAAAATATGCTTCAGAAATGGACTGTATTTTTTAGGATATCAGAAAGGTTAGAGGCTCTGTATTTTTACCGGTTTTGTCCAGTGACCTTGTGTTAAAATGTGCCCCCCCCCTCCCAGCGCGTCCCCAGCCCACCAGCCGCCCCACAGTCCAGCAGGAGGATGTGCAGGCCCGCAGCGTGCTGTTGTCATGGGAACCGGGCAGCGACGGCCTCTCGCCGGTCCGCTACTACACTGTCCAGTCCAGGGAGCTGCCCGACAGCAACTGGACTGTCCACTCTGCTTCCGTCAATCACGAGGCCACCTCCTACATCGTGGACAGGTGAGGAGTCCGGTCCGAGGCTGAGGCCGGGTGGCCTGACCCATGTCAGGAGAACTCTGAACCCAACTGACAACAACTCTTCTTATGCAGCATTTAACAGTATATTCTCAAATCCATACTCTTTTTAAATCATCCTAAGGCACTATTTCCTCAACATATACTCTCTTTTGTGCCTGCTAGGCCACTTAGCTTTTGGTTGTAAGTGTATATAGTGGCCTCTGATAGCATATCGGTAGCATATATCATATTGTATTGTTTGTATTGCCTGGCCCCTTTTAGACACACTTTTGTAAGACAGAGAAATGCCTACATGTTAGTGCAAGAAAAATATAATAATATAAAATGGCTTGCGGAATATAACTTCATTGACTGCTTTGAGATGTTAGAAAAAGCTGTATTGTAATAACTGTTAAATGGTTTTGACAGCCCGTGGTTCAGATTGTATTTTATTTCATTGTTTATTTAATGTATGGCTGCTACGTTTTGGAATGTGAACGCTCTTGATGATAATCTAGTGGTATGCACTGTGAGAGAGCCTGGGAAACACGGTCTCAAGAGTGCGGACGGGTTCTTCTGAGGTGAGGGGGGTTTGCGCGGGTTCCTTGTGGGCTCGCATAGCTTCAGTTCCTGTGGGTTTCGCGTTGGTCCGTGCGGGTCTGAGTACGCTGCCGCTGGTGGAGCATGGGTTCAGCTCGGGACCTGGTGAGCGCTCACGGGTTCCTCTGGGTTCAGGCTGGTTCACGCGGGCCCTCGTGGGTCCCCTCGCATAGCCGGACAAGGGTTTGACAGAGCTGTTTGACTGGAGTCGGGCCGAGATGAATGAAGGCATTGTGCTGTGCTGTGGGGAGGGGACGGTGGCTAAGAAAACAGATCATTTCAGCTATAGCGCAAGAGGCAGCTCTGACTTCCTGTTTATCCCCCCCCCCCCACTCCTCTCTACTCCACTCCAGACTGAAGCCCTTCACCTCCTACCAGTTCAGAGTGAAAGCGACCAATGACATCGGGGACAGTGAATACAGCGAGGAGAGCGAGGCCATCACCACACTGCAGGATGGTGAGAAACCTGACCTTTGACCCCCTAGAGTAACCTGTCCCTTACTCATCCGCTCAGTCTCTCTCTGCCCTCCTCCTTCTCTCTCTCCCACCTTTCTTCCATTATTTATCTCCCACTCTTTTCTCTCTCTCTTGCTGCCTCTCTTCTTCTCCTTTTGTGTCTCCCCTCTTCTCTTTCTCCCATTTGAATTCAAGGTACTTTGTTCGGAGGAAATACATTTCTAAACATTTCCAAAGTATACAGCAATACATTTAAACATGAACACAGTAAACTTTATACAAATGAGTTATGCTAGGATAACAGCGGTTACACCTAAAAGTACTGCTACCACCACTAGTACCACCATTACTACCAGTACTACTGCTAAAACTACTACTACTACAACTAGTAATAATAATAATAATAATAATAATAAATAACTCAGGGTTTTTGCCTCTGCATTTCCCTCCATGTGATGCTTGATTAAGACCTTATTTCACATCCTGCTGCTTTGAAAACAGATGAATGAGCGTTTAGATCATCGGTTCAGGCACTGACGTGGCCTCTCTGGCTTTCATTACGCGCAGAATCCCACCGCGTTGCGGGGAGAGCCCTCGAGCACACGGGGGGGGATGAATACTTTTTCATAAATGTGTGTGTTAATGGTGGATGAGCGATCTCACAGCGGCACCAAGGACACTTCTGAAACAGTTGCCACGGGTGACGTAATGCACACATTCCGTGGTCACTGTTACTTTGAAGGGGTGGGGGGTGGGTGGTGAGTGGGTTTTTCGGAGAGGTGGGGTGGGGTGGGGTTATGGTTGTGTAACTCCTAGCGCCATGGTAATGTGCCAGCTTGCCTGATGGCTGTACCAAAAGCCCCACTGCACATTGCACATTGTGCTAATTGCCCTTTTTGTGAGCCTGGTGATCAATAGCGGCAGTGTTCTCGGTGTCTGCGTGTTAGCTCGCCAGGCCAGGGTTTACAGCGCTCGGCCCCATTGATTGATGCCACCGCTCTGAAAGCTGTGGATTATCAGGGCCGTTGACTCTGTTGTTTCTCCTCCACCTTCCTTCTCCCTCCGTGTTCCCATACAGCCCCAGACGAAGCTCCCACAATCCTCTCTGTCACGCCTCACACCACCACCTCTGTCTTGATCCGTTGGCAGGTAAGTGCCAGACACCTTCCAAGTTCCCTCCCCTGTCAAAAGCACAGATTCTACAAACTCACCAGATACTCTGCTCCTACATCCCTTCTGTCCTGTCTGCTTTAACTGCAGTTCAGGCCAGTTGGTAAATTGCAATACCATATTGCAGTACACAGTATTTCCTCAGCATTGCCTATTGAATGAATATTGTTAAAGGGGTACTCTGGCATTCTTTTAGGGTATTTGTATTCACTTTTGAGAGGAGCTGTGTAGCTCCAATAGACTTCCAGTCATTTTGTTAAAACACATAGCACTGGCTCTGGAGATGTCTTCATACTGCATGCAGAGAAATGATAATAACAGCTGGGCCTCTCTGACTCAGTGAGTAAGTAGACAGAGCTAGACAAGCTATCCCTTTATATGCATCAAATGGTAATGTCTGGGCTTCTCCAATCAGGAGGCAGACTTTCAATGTGAAGAACGCTGGGTGCGTCTGGCGGGTCTGTAGAATCTGTGATGAAACCGAATCAGCCAAAATAAGCGGCTGTACCCCTCTGTACAGCATGCACTTAGCGCTCTACGGGCGGAGCCTGGCCACACCCCTCTCCCACGCTCGGCCCAAATTACAGGGACAGAGTCGGGGAATTCGAGGAGCCTGCCAGTTGTGGCTGTGTTCCTCTGAGTCGTAATGAGATCCTTTCCACATACTTGTCCTCTCATGTTTTTTTTTTTTTTTGGAAGGGGGAATTTTGTAGGTGAATGACTCACACCTTTAGATGATAAGCTGAAGTTCTCTGACCTCCCTGGGGGGGGGGGGGGGGGGGGGGGGGAGGGGGGGGGGGGGGGTTGGAAGCTATTTTGGCTGCTGCTCTCTCTGTCTTTGATGGTTTACACTTGATGGAAGAAGGGAGGAATTTAGATATACAGCAGACCCGTCAGTGTTAAATCAGCTCTGATGGAATACATTTGATCACTTTTGGACTTTTTCATTTTTCTGTTTATTGTTTTAGCCCGCATGGTCAAAGACAGCAAGTTCTCATGAGCAACTGTGTATGTTGCAATAACCCTCAACATTTTTATTGTGTTGATATGGAGAGTGATTAGCCAACTAACAATTTTCAGCTCTCAGAAGAGCAAATGACAAATTCAGTAAACATTCGCAACGTGCATATTGGTCCATTTTCCTGGATCGCCTTGAACATTTTTCTCTGGCCCATCAGAGCTGGTTTGGAACTCTAGAATGTTCTTAGACTGTTTGGGAAACAGTTCTTTTCACAGATTTACCTCATTACCAAACGGGAATAGGTCTTGCTTGGCCACAGTGGTGGTTTACATTGGTTTTGGTTTTTTTACCCAACACCTAAGTAACTGAGCAAAAAGACTGATAGCACAGTTAATTCATCTCACCTGGTTTTCTTCAGAATGACCCGGTTGCTGATATTACAGGGCGCACCCTGTGCCCCCACCCCCCTTCACAGACCAGGGTTGAGTATAACTGCAACAGACATTGAGGGCAAAAAGAAAAGCCCCCACCAGCCAGTGTTTGTCTGCAAGATATTGGTTTCTATAGAGACCAGGAAGAGTAATTCAGGGGTAGAACAGACATGTGATCACCTTCCACTTACAAAGCAGAGAGGAGCACCACCACGTTGCTCAGACCCCACAGAACAACATCAGTGGTGATTGGTGGGTACTTTCTGAACCACTGTTGACAGGTCCTGGATCATTGTCTAAATGTTCTTGGTTCTCTCCAGCCCCCGTCAGAAGAACGGATCAATGGGATCCTACTGGGCTTCCGGGTGCGGTACCGGGAGCTGCTGTATGACCGGCTGCGCAGTTTCACCGTCCGCACCGTCAACAGCCCCTCGGCTACCTGGGCTGAGCTCACCTGTGAGTAAAATCCCCATTTCGCTCGCCCACCACCCTGTCCAGCCTCTCCCCATGCAGACATGCCTCACCTGCACCACAGGCCAAACCCCCCCACCCCCACCTCCACCTCCACCCTTACCTCTGTCTCTCTGTCCCTCGCCCCCCACGCCCGTTACCTCTGCTTGACCCATCCTCTCCCCCATCCCGACCCTCCCACAGTAATGTCACTCACGGGAGCCAATTGGAGGTGGAGTTTTGGAAATGACCGCCATTCACTGGTAGACACACAGGGAACTCACCCCATACACATCGAGTGTTGAGGAAAGTGTTTAGAAAATAATATATATATTTTTTTTTTTAATTAGATCTGCAGTCAAAAATGAACTCAGTGACCACGGAAGTTTGTCAAACCCTAGGGGCAGAAGAGAAAGGGAAGAAAAGCACAAATGCTTTGGCTGGAGCCTCCTTCAGCGTAATGTGGATGAGGGAGTGACAGAGAGGAAACATCAACTTAATAAGTTGTCTGTCAGCCTTGGCTTCCCGCTGTCAGCGCTGAGACAGAACCGTGTCTCTCCCACACTGATTGTGCCTCATGTCATAGAGTACATCTCATTCTGTCTGATCCTGTACAGATTACAGACAGGAGGAAATATAGTCTTCATGGAGGGCAAGAGGAGTCCAGCTTTAGAGATCTAGGTCCTTGAGCACAGCACTTTGGTAGAAGTACAGAAAAGTGGTGCATTATGGGAAGCATAGTCAGGAGGTTGGATGACTCTCATACACATTTACAAATGCATACACAAACACGCAACCTCTGTGTTTTGAAACCCCTGGCTAACACAGTGAACGGCTCCTCCCACACTCTCCCTTGCAGTGACCCCGCATGACCCCTTGAATGTGACTGACACCTTGCTCTGGACTCCGCCCACTCCCAGTCAGTACAGTCCAGCCACGTTCCTCGATTGCATTGTTTTGTTTCTTGTGTGTTTTTGCTTGCTGTGCGTTCTGATTCATTTTTCAATTGCTGTTTTTTGACATTGTTGGCTTTTTTATTTAAAAACTTTATATACCGCGGCCTAAGAGCCACCAGTGGTTTGTACACACTGTTCCACAGGTCACGGTGTGCACTAACGCACTAACCTCTGTCTCTCCCTCCCTCCCTCCCTGTCTCTTTTCCTCTCTCCTCTCCCCACCTTTCTCTCTCTCTGTCTTTCTCCTGGCTGCCCCCGCACCCTACCTCCCTGACCCCACAAACTCCTCCACCTGTGCCCCACCCCGCCCCCACCTCCTGCTGCACTCTCCACTGCCTCACCCAGCCCCCTACAGCGTGCGGAACCTGAGCGAGTCCACTCTCACCCAGTACGAGCTGGACAGTAAGTCCTCACGTTTCTGTGTCTCTTTACCTCTTTTGCCTCTCTCGCTCTTTTTTTGTCTCCCTTGCTTCTCATTTTACTTTTGTTTCTCTTTCTTTATCTCTCTCGTTCTTATGATCTTGTTATATTTCTGTTTCACCCTCACACCCTTTTTTTAACTTTTTTTCCCTCTGTGCTTCTTTATCTATTTCACTCCTCTTCCATGTAACTTCCCCACCCTCTTTGTGTTTCTCACTCTTTCTGTCTTTCACTGCCTTCTCTCACACATACACACATTCACATAATAGCCTACTGGGTTTCTTTAGGTCTAATCTGAATGTGTGTGTGTTCATGTGAGTGTGTGTGTGTGTGTGTGTGTGTGTATGTATTTGTGGGTGTGTGCAATGTATGTGTGTCCGTGAGTAAATGAATGCATGTATGTGATGCATGTGAATGTATTAGAGTATGTTTGTGTGTGTGTCTATGTGTGTGCGTCTGTGTGTTTGTGACCTTTCTTTTCCTTCACCCAAAAGTCACCCTTTCCGACTGATTCTGCTCTAGCCTTTTCTGAAAATGTCATCCTTTTTTGTGCTCTGTTTTTCCTTGTTAGTGTTGCGCAAAAACTGATACTGGTATGCCTGGATTCAATCTTCCTCGAAGAGAGCAGGAAATGCAGAATGAAAACAGAGCACAATAAATCAGACCAACTCATTTCCTCAGCTCTCCATTTCCCTGCTCTGACATTGAGCCTTTGCAGGTGGAAGGAAAAGTCAAAATTAATGTTAAAATCAAATGAAAACAGAAATGTGGAATGGTGATGCGTAGAGATATAATTACATATACCGATACATACTTACTGCATGTAATACAAAATCATATACATACCATAAATAAACTGACAGACTGCTTCATGAGAAGTATATTTATAATTTATTGTAGTACATATCACCATTATAGTTTTACCTTAGCAGCGTCTTAATGAAGTGTTGATCTAGCATATGTTCAAGTCCTATGGCGATGTCTTCTCAGACAGATGTAGATGCAGGCGGCAGACTGATCACAGGTTTCCGAGTGACCACGTTTGCTGTGCATTGTGGGTAAAGTAAGCATAATGTGTCCCGCAGACCTGAGCAAACACAAGCGCTACGAGATCCGGCTGAGCGTGTACAATGCCGTGGGGGAGGGACCTACCAGCTCGCCACAGGAAGTGTTTGTTGGAGAAGCAGGTAATTGGCTTGAAGTTATTATCATTATTATTATTAATGCTAGTATTATTACTATTATTATTATTTTAAGACATAGTGCAGAGAATCAACATGACAGCAGTTGCGTCAGTGTATAGAGTTCCAGAGTTAGCTAAACAGCTAAATTCCAAATCCCTTGATAGGTAAACAGAAACCTCCATAAAGTGTTAAAATGTTGATTTGAATGTCAAGATAAAATAATATTAATGTTTATTACAGCTGATAGTGTAATGTTCTGTCATGTTGTATACAGACCATTCATAACTGGATGACGCTGCAGTTCAAAGCAGTTACAGAAATGAGCTGATTCTCAGAAGTACAAAAATAATTGTGGATCAGGATAAAATATGCATGATTTGCCGCCATGTAATTAATTCTGAGCTGTCCTAAATCCCCTCTGTGTTGCCTCAACTCTCTTCCATAGTGTGTATTTGGTTTTGCCAAATAAAGAGCATTTGTCTTTTACAAAAAAAATCCAACCTGCTGGATTCCAGAATTGCAATTACGGGAATTTAGATGTTTTTTTTTTTTTTTGTGCCAAATTAAATCTTTGTTTAATTCCTTTAATTCCTGGTATCCGGGAATGACATTTTTTTCTAAATTCTGTTTTCTTTCTTCATAGTTCCCACAGCCCCGCCCCAAAATGTGGCTATCCAATCAGCAACCGCAACTCAGCTGGATGTGACGTGGGATCCCCCTCCATTGGAGACTCAGAATGGGGACATTCAGGGGTACAAGGTCAGTTTCAGTGGTAGGAGAGGTTCACTAGCGGCATGAGTATAAGGTGTTCCCAAAAGTAAATCAAGTCATTTTGTGCCTGCAGTGATTCACTGTGTAGAACCAATCCTCGACATTTGCCATTGAGATAAATGCCATTGATTGGTTTGTCTAAGTTGATGATTGGCAGCACTGGGTAGCTCCACCCACTATGGGCTTCCACTCCAAGCGATTAGAACCCGTGATGTTCTGGTCACGGGCTCAGACACCATCAGTGTTCAGTGTTTGAGACAGTGACCTCAGTGTTCAATGTCCGTGAGACACAAATTCTGCAGTTTGCAACAACTTTTGTTCAGAATATTTGCAAAACAAAAATAGATACTCTGTCATCAGTGCATCTGCAGAACTGTGGTAGTCCCTGAACCACTGGGTTCAGAGGCCAGTCCTGGGGGTCCACATTGTCTGCTGCCCTTCTGGGCTGTTGTCCTTGCCCTAAATGTCCATGGCTTGTCCACCTCCTCTGGCAGATCTATTTCTGGGAGTTCCAGCGGCAGAACGAGACAGAGAAGCTGCGGACGCTCTTCCTGCCGGAGGGCGGGGTGAAGCTGAAGAACCTGACGGGCTACACCACCTACATGATCAGCGTGGCCGCTTTCAACGCCGCCGGCGATGGCCCACGCAGCCCGCCCACCAGGGGGCGCACTCAGCAGGCCGGTGAGGAAAACCGTCTCAAATCCCTTCAAAGTACAGGCTCAGTTACCCCCTAGCAGTCTCTGATAGAGCATCAGGATAACTTTGTTAACTTCAGGCCTAGTGTTGCTTCAGTTTTTTCAATCTGATTGGTGCCAGCAGGTTTCTGAGAGTGGATTTTGTTGCCTTAGTTCTATCATTCCAGGCACTTAAGCTGTTGAACCCTGTTGAAGTAGGACACGACCCCCTAATTTATGAGCAAAAATGCATCCCCAGAGGTGTATCGCACTGGCAGACAGGCTCAAAACTGTGAGGCAGACAAGAGAGGCTGTTGGAACCATGGTTAGCTCAGGATTGATGGTAATTCTAAATAATGATGTTGTTGGGTCTGTTTGTGTTATGGTGCTTTGAAACCGTTATTGGAATGAAACAACCGCTGTTTGAGGATGGCGGTCAGCATGGCTGGAGGACTCCCCAAATACCAGCTATGATGGCCAGTCAAACCCCACCATTTCAGCCAATAAAACCAAAGGAAACCCATCTGCTGACATCCATGCCTCTGGTGCTGGAATCATGATCATCATGACTGAGGATAATGATGTTTTTTTTTTTTTTTACTTGACAATGATTCTGTGGGCAAATGCTCACCACCAATCAGTGGAGACAGACTTTTTTTTTCTTCAAAGTATGTATAAAACTCATGAAAATTCATTTTGGGCCACGCATAACTCTGGACTATGAAATAACTGTCAGGATGGCAGGATTTGCAAGAGAACACCACATCTACAGGACTGAATGCTTCCTTAGAGCGTGTCACTCGTCTCCAGCGCTTCTCCCTCTTTGTCCATTGTAGAACGCAAACACAGCTGAAAGGAAAGATGGGTTTGGGACTTTCTGTGCTTGTCCCGGCCTGAAGCTCCTGTGGTTTTTTGGAGATTCTCTCTTGGAGTCGTCAGCCCCAGCAGAAAGGGATACAGTCACCAGATTGTTTTCCTTCCTATAAGAGGATTTCTTCCCTGCGGTTTGGGGAAAAAAAATGTTTTTCATTCTTTTTTTTTCTTCTGATGGGAGGCTTTTCATTTATTTATTTAATTTTTTTTTCTTTCTTGGGATTGATATCTCATGAGGGATCCACATGAGTGTGGCTTTTTTTTTGGGGGGGGGGGGGCAGCAGGGTCTGTGTCAGAAGATGGATATATTCTCGTTTTTCGGCACGTCCGTGGCAGGTTGCCATGGAAACGGAAGTACATGACAGCCTGGTTGAGGAGCAGGGAAAGATGTGCGGGGCAGATTTCTGGCCGCCCCTGTACAATGGATCCTGTGTTCTGCAGCCTTCCTTGATGATTTGGAGCAAAAGAGAGGGAAAAATCATTTCCTTTGTGAATTTCTCGCACCCGTTTAGCTCCTCCTGCAGTGCCTCACTGAAGCGAGGGACGGATACCCAAGCTGTGAAAAAGAGACTGTGCTGGGCCTGACTGCCTCTGTCTCTCTCTCCCTTTTCACCTCCTCATGATGCCCTTTCCCTGTCCCTGTTGTTCTCTCTCTCTCCTCATCCCCCTCTCCCAGCTTTCTTTCCTACTCTCAGATCAACCACCAAACACACACTTACATGCACATATGGACACACTGTGCATGACCACATGCACTTTTTTTTTAGATGAATTCATAATGGGTTTATGTTCCTAATCACATTCATGGCTGAGTGTGTCAGACATTCATATATATGAGTCTCAATATTTATGCCTGGACAAACAACATATTGTACATTTCATTGAAATTGTTCTACTGTGATGTTCAGAGCACTTTACCGACTGTCGAACTATCTATCGGACACACACACACACGAACACACTCTGACTGCCATCTCCTCTGCTTCAGCTCCAAGTGCCCCGAGCTTCATCCACTTCAGTGAGCTCACCACCACCTCCGTTAACGTCTCCTGGGGTGAACCCGTTTACCCTAATGGTATCATCGAAGGCTACCGGCTCATTTACGAGCCCTGCACCCCTGTGGACGGTAGGTCTCACTCCCTTCATCTCTCTGACCTCACTTCCTCCCCTCTCTCCACCTGAACACTGGGCGTTAAGCCGTACCTTTTGGTTTGAGCTTTGACAGGCCTGGTTTCTCTAAGCAGCTCAGAACAGTGACGAGAGAATGATGTCATGGCACCAGTGACTTAAAAGGCGTGTTTTTCGCATAACAATTCATTTTAATTGGTCACTGTGTTCGACTATGAAGAGCAAAACCTTCTGATTGGTTCAGACAGGTGATTGACACATAATAGTAACTTAAATTGTGCATCTGTCACTGTCATTGTTCTGTCGCTGTCTTCGAGTGCTGATCTAGGATCAGTGCTGCCCTTGAGTTCATAGTGGATATGGATATAATATGAACCGGTGACACCCAGATCCCAGATCTGCACTCCTACTCTGAAATGCTTAGTGAACACAAACCCAGATCTTTACTGCTGTCACACACACACACTCCAGGGGCGCGAGGGCAAGGAGTTGTCTTGTTGGAGTTGTAAATATGTCACACGGCTCTGCAGCCCAGCTCTTGAGTTGTTTGCAGTGCTTTTAGACTTTATAAAGCCGTGACTGGGCATAAATCAGGGCCTCTGTAGTGCCCTAAGTAAGTATTTTTGTAAATTAGACCTGGCAGGCTCCTCTGGTTTAAACTGAGAAGCTAAGCATCAGTGTACACTACGCTGTCAGGCTGCAGTATGCCCAAACAAAGCCTACTGCCCTGTGCTGTTTCCGCAAATCTCATTTACTTTTAGAGAGAACTCACTCTGTGATCACCGTTAAAGCAACATGTGGATGTATGTGCGTGTGTGTTTGTATGTGTGTTTGTGTTTCCTTCTGTTTATGAATTTGTGTGTTTATGTGTGTTAGTGAGTATGTGTGTGCATGTGTGTGTGTGTGTGAGAGTGAGTGTGTGTAGACATATATGTATGTGTGTGGTATCTGTTTTACACAGTGTGTCTGTATGTAATGCTATATGCTATATGGTTGTGTGTCGGTGTGTAATTGTGTTTGAATGTGCTTTTATGGGAAGACCAGAGGGATCGCTTTAAGCACCAGGCGCTGTCGGCCCCGGAGCACCACTTCCTGCTCTGAGCAGAGCAGCAGATGGCACAGATGGCGCAGGATATTCCCGCTCTATTCCTATTGGCCCAGATGAGCTTTTGGGCCGTTAGGCTCCAAGGCTGCCCCTCCCCCGGGGCCCCTCCGGCTGGCCCCGTCCTCTGAGACCTCACTGTCTGCCGTTACTTACCAATTACTGTGCCAGCAGGATGCTAAAGGCTAACGCCCTGCAGCACCGCGTGACCTGTCGCTGTAGCGCAGTGTCCAGGCAACACTTGTAGCTGCATCCCATGGGATTCTCTGACAGCGAATGGTCAGATTAACACCTGTAGCGTGGCGGCGGCAGGTGGCTGGACGTCAACGTTCCAAAAGCTTTGATTTGAATAGCTATCACCTGGTCACCTGAGAAGCTGGTCGAGGGGTCACGGATGGTCACATTCTGTCAGAGCAGCGTGGTTGACCTCTGACCCCAGCACCTGCAGTGGCCTCACCACGAAACTGGCGCACTCGTTCCCTGTGAATGGCCTGTAGTCTGTGCATTCGTCCAGCATGTGGGGGTCAGGCCACAGTCACCAAGGGCTACATAGTCTGCAGATTTTTGCCGCATTTCAGCACGTGAATGCCTAATGTAAATCGCTAAAGTTGATTCGCTAAACATTCCACACACCTGGCCTCCAATGTCTGAGCTTGGCGCTGAAACCGCAGAGTCCTGCCGACTATGAGGCTCTCCAGGGCCTGAATTTGACACCCCTGGTCTAACTCATCGCCCGCTGAAAGACTGTGATGCAGTGGAGCGAGACTTTTTAGTGTGCTGTTGTGCTTTATTGTGTGTGTTGTACAGCGTGTGTGGCATGTGATGTGTGTGTTTTGTGTATTATTTGCATTGTTTATGTTTTTATTGTGTTGAGTGCACAGTGAGTATTATATGCATCTGTGTTGTATGTGTGTGTATATGTTGAGTGTATTGTGTGTATGTGTACTGTGTTTATTGTGTGCTTGTGTGTGTTTTGTGTGTTTGTCATGTATTGTCTGTAAGTGTGTGTGTGAGTGTGTGTGTGTGTGTATTGAGCACTGGATCCGGGGCAGACTCTAAATGCGGTGTGTTTATCCAGAATCCTCAGTGGCCTGTGCCGACTCCTGTCTTGACTCCCCCTCCCCCCCAGGAGTCAGTAAGATTGTGACGGTGGACGTGAAGGGGAGCGCCCCCTTATGGATGAAAATCAAGGATCTGGCCGACGGGGTCACCTACAACTTTCGCATCCGGGCCAAAACCTTCACCTATGGACCCCAGGTGGAGGCTAACATCACCACAGGGCCCGGAGAAGGTCTGTCCATCCGTCCGTCCATCTGTCTTGTTGTTTGTTAGGTGGCACGCTGATAGGGACAAGCCTTGCGTGAGACTGTTTCAGTGTGTACACCCCACCACCGTCACTCGGCCAGAGCGTTTTCAGCACTCGCACCTCTGTTTGTCAGCTCTTGCCATCGGCATGGTCATACTCCCTCTTAGCTTTTATTTATAGCTTCTTACATATTTACTTATTTATTTATTCTTGTGGACTATTTTGCTAGAAATTTTACAAAAATATAACACAATTCAGGGTTTAGCTTGCATAGCATTCAATCGACCCGTGAGTATCCATTACTTAGTCACCACTCTTCGCAAAGTTAAAGTCAAGCAAAGAGGCACATTAGCGCTCCATAAGTCAACCACTTGAGATAAACCACCACATGTAAGTTTATACCACTTATAGTCTTTATATAAATTATATATTTAGGCACTAGTATTCAAAAATACATTAGAATGAAAGGTCAATACAGAAGCATATAGCATCAGAGCAGCCTAGAGGGGCCTAGCATTCCCTATTCAGCCTCATTGCCAGCATCTCCCGTGCTGTAGTGACAGCTTAGAAATGTGGATTAAGTTTCACTTTCTCCCACTCTCTCCCCCTTTTCCTTAATCTGTCCTCCTTTTCTTTCTCCTCCTCCTCCCCTCCTTCATTTTCTCCTCCTTGTCCTCACTCGCTCCTCCTCTTCCGCTCCTTAACACACTCCCCCTTTTCTTTACTGTCTCCTCCTCTTTTCCACCCTCCTCACTTTTTCCCCTTCTTCCTTGCTCTCTCCTCCTTTTCCTCTCCTTAACTCTTTTCTTTACTGTCTCCTCCTCTATTCCACACTCACTCTTTCCCCCTCTTCCTTGCTCTCTCCTCCTCCTTTTTCTCACCCTCTTCTCCTTTCCTCCTCCAGGAGCCCCAGGACCTCCCGGAGAGCCCTTCATCTCCCGCTACGGGACGGCCCTCACTATCCACTGGGCCAACGGCGACCCCGGCCGCGCGCCAATCACCCGCTACGTCATCGAGGCTAGGCCCTCAGGTAAGCGGCTCGAGGCTGGAGTTGCGGCAGCCATATTGGACCGAGTGAAATATCGTTTGCGTTTAACATGTCGAAATTCAAGCCTAATAATACTCCATGAAAGCTTGAGCTGTTATGTGCTAATTATGTGCTCAAGACTGACTCAATGATTTATCTAAGTGCAACTTTTTTTTTTCCGCAGTGAGAGAAATTAACTGTGATTGGTTTATGTGTGTCAGTGACACTGTAGCTCCACCCATATTGGGGTTGGCCTCACCTGCCCATTACTGCTGCTGATATACTTAGTGCAGAGCGAACAGATGGATGTGAGAGAGGGTAATGGACGGCACAGACTGGTGCTGTGACAAAGAGCTCCATTAAGGCAGGGAACACAGAAAAACAACACGAGGCCCACGACGTCAGGCTGCTTAGCCTTTTAATGGGGTATCGATCCGGACGCATTGATTGGCCCAGGCCGGGTGGTGTCGTGTTTCAGCCGTGATTGACAGATCTCATTGGTAGATCGGGGGAAGTGATGGATGAGTCGGAGGATAGATTGCATCGTTACTGGGAAACAGTGGGTTTCTTTTGGTGGCGGGGGTTGGGGGGTGGGGGGGGGGTGATATACGGCGCACAGGAGGTTAAGGGGTATACGATCTGGAGAGTGTGCCGGTTGTGAGCCTGCTGTCATCGCCCCAAGGCTGGCAGGGGTATCACTTACACCTCCATCCCAGCACCCCACACCCCTCTCCCCTTCCAATGAAAATGACCTCTGGTCTGACAGACCAAAGTCCTAACCCCCACCCACCCCACAGTGCCACCTCTCTCATTCTTCTATCTCCAATCAGGTGATAAATGACACTTCATGCTGCTGACATAGACAAAGATGTTCAGTTTGCAGCAGGCCATAAGTTAGGCCTGGACAAACATGTTTCTGAAAGGGTCAGCATTTTTTTTTAGCATGTACAGAAACGTCAAGTCAATGGATGCTGGCCATTTTAACGCAGCGTATACCTCTCGTCGTTCAGCAGGCATTCTTATTGTGAGTGACTGAATGCACTGCTTGCAGTAGTGATACTGCTATGAGCTGGTAGGATTTCAAGGTTTTCGGCAAACCGATCAAACAAGCAGAGTGTCGTGAATCGAATGCGGTTTGATAAGGAACATCAGCAAACCAGAGCCCTGTGTTTTCTCTGTCATAGATGAGGGATTGTGGGATATCTTGATAAAGGACATCCCCAAGGAGGTGACATCATACACATTCAACATGGACATCCTAAAGCAAGGGGTCAGCTACGACTTCCGTGTCATCGGCGTCAACGACTATGGCTACGGCTCTCCCAGCCCCCCTTCACCCTCCATATCAGGTCAGTGTTAAGAACATAAAAAATAAGAGTATGTAATGACAAGACCAGGCTATTCAGTTTAATTTTTCCTCAATATATTTGGTTTGTAATAATACATTCATTTGCACATTTTATCACAAATTATGTGATTGTGATTTAGCTAATTTTTCCCTGGCTTATTATTTTGTCTTGCTCATTATGGTTATTATGTGTCACTGTGTCCTCCAGCCCAAAAGGTGGCGCCCTTCTATGAGGAGTGGTGGTTTCTGGTGGTGGTGGCTCTGGTGGGCCTCATCTTCATCCTTCTGCTGGTCTTCATCCTCATCATCAGAGGTCAGAGCAAGAAGTACGCCAAGAAGTCGGACTCAGGTGGGCAGGAGTAGCTGTAGTCAGAATTCATGGACATGTAGGTGTTAAAAATTTTTGTATGACAGATACTCGACACTTACTTAATAAAGTGACAGGTTAGGCTTTTCATGTCAGCTCACGTCTCAGCGATCTAAGGCAAGTCCTCACTTCACCCCAGTGGGCAGGTGACCTGTCACTCAGAACGCTCTTGTCCTACCCTCCAGGAGCTGCAGTTACGGTCGCAGTCATGTGTACAGGGACATCCCAGCTTAGATATTGGTCACATTTGGAGAAGTGGGATGTATTTGATTAATGCCTTTGACTATACTGCCTTCTGCTGCATTTTAAATTGCTGGCTTGAACACTTGGCTGAGTTTTTGTGATTAGCTAGAAAGTATTGCTCCCAAATTGTCCTTAATGTGGCTGAGGCTATCAGTCTGACCTGCACTGTTTTTGACAAGCATATAGCCAAGTGGTATGACCAAGGCAAGTAAAGATAGACAGATGGCAGCGCGAACTTATGTCGCCAGCAACCTCTGAGTCCAAAAACAGCACAGACATTAAAAAGCATTTGTATTGCGGTTTTATTTTTATTGATATTGCTGGGAGGTAGGCTAGAGAATAAGGTATGCTGGCTCCTTTTCTTTATCGTAAACTAGAAAACTGCTCTGGATCGATACACAAGCTCTGTAAATGACTTCAGTTTGCACCAGAGCGCAGTGCAGTTGGACGCCATGTATAAGATGAGTCATGCCTGCGCCAACCGAGCTGAGTCACCTCCTACTCCCTCCTCTGCTGGGATCCTTTAAGGGATCTTCTGTGCAGTCCCATGCAAGGAATCATGGGAGATTAGACTCCAATGGGAGGAGACCATCAAAGGCACCAGGGTCAGGGGAGATAGGCAGGGAACTCCTCCATCACAGATAGAAATATGTCTGAAAGAGAACACTCTCACAGCAGCCGAGGAGATAGGAGATATCTGACTGTGAAAGTGTAAACCATCCATTACAATATCAACTGCAGACCCCACAGAGAGGGAGAGAGAGAGAGAGAGAGAGAGAGACATTGGGGGGAGGGGAAGAGAGGGAATTTGACCTTTGAATAGAACAGAGGGAATGAGAGAGAGACAGAGGAAGAGAGACAGAGGCGAGATGCTGAGAGTGAGAGAAATGGAGAGATAAATGTATAAATAAAGATGGGTCAAGGAGTGTTTGAGAAATGGTGAGAGTTGAGTGGACAGAAGAAAGGGACTTGGAGAGACATGGAGAGAGAGATGGAGAGAAAGGGTAGCGACAGAGAGAGACTGAGAGACTCAGAGCTAGGTGGAGGGAAGTAGTGAGTGCCGGAGCATAGCTAGAAACTCTGGGCCCTGTACACAGGCAGGCTCTGAGGGCCCCTCTTTAAAAAAAATCCCAGGTTTCATGGGCCCCTTCAAACCCTTGGGCCCTGTGTACTTAGTACCCTTTTCCCCCGGTGCTAGGCCCCTGAGCGAGTGACAGAGTGAGTGAGAAAGAGAGAGAGATGCTTTCGCCCATGTGGACGTGACATCAGCGGTGTGTTTTTGACGTTGTCAGCAGGTTTTTGCCGAGTGCTGTCAGCCAGCTCTGGGTCAGTAAACATGGTTCTAGCTGAGAGGGGGAACACAAGGGCCTCGTTTCAGCATGACACAAAGAGGCACTTTCAGGGTCCGCCAGGCCTCCCCCCACCGCCCCCCCCCCAGACGGGACGGGTGTTTGCTTAACCGCTCCTTTGCTGCAGGACGGGTCTTAAAAATCCAAGGGGGGTGCAGATGGGGTGTGGGTGGGGGGAGGATGTCTTCCTTAACTCTGACAAGCAGGGGACGGGGTCACAATCTGAACCCCTGCCTCCCCAAAAATTCCCAAATTCTCACTTAAATCACATGCCAACCACCCCCCCCCCCCCACACAACTCCATGTGTCCAGGGGCATTGGGGGGGGCGCTCACAGGGAGATCCTGGCCAGTCTGGGTCACTTTCAAAAAACACTGACGCCCCCACTTCATGTCACTGAGGGCAGAACTGAAAGCGATGACCAGTGACCCAAGGTTACTGACCAAAGGCAGAAGTTTTCTTTGTGGCATCCGTACCGCACATTCAGTTTTAGCAGACACTCTTATCTGGAGAAACTCCTTACACAACTACATGCTTTACAGGCGGTCTAACAGTCCGGCCTCATATACGACATACGAGTTAGGCCCTGTGCTGAAAGGTACAACAGTGACCCACCTGGGAATCAAACTTGCAACCTCTTAGTTCCATGCTGCATTTGCCAGCAGTTACATACTGCACTGCAGCTCCATGTCTCTGATCCTCTGTTTCCAGTGATTTAAGCTGTTTTATATGGGAGGGGTTTAATCTGTCAGCAGGTTTAGAAGTGGCCTTATCGATGCAGCACAGGCCACAATTGCTTTACATGTAGACTGCCATGTGGGAGGAAGGACGCTGCTATCAGTAACAACATTTTTAGCCTTTGTAATGGTCAGACTCACACTGTATTATTCAATGTCATCAACCTACTCCTGCTGTAACTGTAGAAGCAGCAGAAGTAATATAAATACCAGTGGTAGAAGCAGTAGTATTAATATTAGAAGTGTTGATGGTTATAATGCGTAGCTGGACTTACATTGTATAATGTAACTTTGCTGTACCATGAACACAGTAGTTGCTTAATGTTAGTAGCAGAAATAAAGAATGTTCCATAGAAATGCATGGTATACTCTCCCGCCCTGGTACGCATTAGCAGCAATAGTAATAGTACAGTGGGAGAAGTAACAGTGGTAGTAGCATTGCAGTAGATAGCGTTGCTTGTGCACACGCTCTGTGACCCTGCACTAACCCGCTGCTGTCGTGTGCGTGGCCTGTGGTCACACAGTGTCTCCGTACTTCTCCTCAGGAAACAACTCCAACTGCAACGCCCTGACCCACGGGGAGATGGTCAGCCTGGACGAGGGCCGCTTCCCCGCCCTGGAGCTCAACAACCGCCGGCTGTCCGTCAAAAACTCCTTCTGCCGCAAGAACGGCGTCTACACCAGGTGGGCATGCCTCTGATCGATGGAGTGATCAATCGACAGACAGACAGACAGACAGACAGATAGATAGATAGATAGAGCCATAGAGCTTTCTCTTCACAAAGGTGTCCAATCACAGCATTGTCTTTTGAACTGTGCACAATACCAGCAAGGGGTATTACGATCTCATAATCCTTTGACTGCCTGCAGTCTTAGAAAGAGGAAATGACTAATTTTGAGGAGTGATACATGAGTACTTTACTTTTTTTAATAGCCTTTATGGAATTGTTAGAAAAAACAGAGTGGGAAGGGATGATTGCCCTAAATCTTCCAGGAGTGGAGGTGGGTGTGATGAAAATTCAATTCTTGAAACATCATTTTCACACTCCTCTGTTAAAATAGACATGCCTTCACCTGAAAAAAAATTGAGTTTTAACATGGTTATAAAAAAAGGCATTCATCAATCAAGTATTGCCATTTGATGTTAACAAGCTCTGGGATTGAGTGGCAGTGAAAAGATGGCACAGAATGGATTTACATTGACCCAGGCAGAGTTATTTATTGGTCAGAATGAAACCTGGCATTTTGTCATTATTAAAATAAAGGCGAAACGACCTCATCCCTTAAGGAGGCCATCATTTCAGGGTAATGGAAAGAGTGTAATGACTTCGTATTGATGGCTTCATTAAATCATGTGAGCTTCCACCTTAAAAGAGCAGGCCATAAAGTGATTGAGTCAGGCATTATGAGGTCATTTATTCCGAGGTGTGTAGCACATCGTTGCTGAAGCTCATGTCTCTATCAATCTCACTGACGGGTGACTTGGACTGCGTGCACAATGGCAGCCCGCCCCAGTAGCCATGGGCAACCAGCCGCTACATTCACTATACCAGTGTTTTCCAGACAGATTAATCTACTACATTCAAAAAGCCTGTTTTATTTATTAATTTATTTACTTAGTCAGAATAAAATGCCACATTAATTGTAAAAAGCACAACTGAAATACATACATGATTTGAAATAAATGCAAAAATAAGAAAATTACCTGTGAATGGCATAATAATACATAATACCAAATAATCCTGGTCGATTTTGGGGTAATATGTCCCCGCTCCATTTAGTGGGGATCCCCTCCACCCCCTGGCTGGTGGAAAATGTTGTCACAGTTTTGCTCTGAGCCACTCCCCTCCCCTGGCGAAATGAGTGCTGGTGAAAGCAATATCATCGCGCCAGTGGAATCCAGCTGTCAATGCGACTTAGTGGGATGAGCAGGCCGTTCAGTCTCTGTGATGCCCCTGGCATACTTTCACACTGGCGTCCCTTCTAAAACTATGCAGGCCTGACCATAATCAAACTAATCCGGCCGATTGAAGAATGAAGAAAAGGAGCCCGATATGCTTCTTTAAAACTACCCTGTGGAGGTAGAGCTACTATAACCAAGAAGAATTCTTACCTGGGTGAGATAGAAGAAAGACAAACCCAAGACAAGCTGGACAACACAGATTTCTCCCTATAAACCCATCTAATGAAAATGAGGCGGAAAGGCTGTTTTTTTTTTACAACCAGGACATGACTGTTTAAAACTAAGAAAGGAGCCAGTGAAAATGGCTTTCTTTTTTTGTAGTCTGTATTCTTAGAACTCCTCATCTCCTAATTGTTTGAGTTGTGGTACTTACTCGCGGAAAGATTCCTACTGTGTAATTGTGCTCTTTTTTGGGCTAAATTAAAGGATAAATTAAATATATAAAATTAAATTTACAATCATGACCTATTACGTAGCGGGACTCACATACATAGACCATGCAATAAGATTACTCCAACACCAGTATAGATGGAAAAATTGACCATTACATAATCAAAACAGATGCATCATTGTCAAAAAAATCCTCTAGCTAGTAAATTTTCATGCAGTGTGGTGATGTAATAATTCATGGTACTAGTTGGGAAAAGTTATGCCCCTTCATTTGGCCAATACCATTACAAACAGGATAGCTATGTCATATCTGTACATACTACATGCAACAATGTTACTGATGCCACTTTGAAAATCAGTGGAAGAAAGACATTTTCCAAGTGAAAGTACTCAAACCTTAACCGAAATGTCTTGGATCACTGCCATTGTCAAACTTCAGGAAGCGATATATCACCTGAAAAATATCGAAATAAATGTGCTATATAAGTATAAAAGTGGCCCTTTAAGTGTTTCCGTGTGGTTTATAATTTCAAGTTTTCAGTATTAAAATGTTTTGTTATTACTGATAGTATGTGGGATTCATATGTAAGGCCTTTCTGGTGTATGCAAACTCTCTTGCACCTGCATTTTTTCTTTATGTTTTTTTATTGCTCTCTTCATATGTTCTTGCTTTTGCGCGGATAAAATAGAATGATATGGAATGAAAGGTAAAGGTGTTTCAGAAAGCTCCGGCTGCAGCTGGGGCTTGCGGAGATCCTCTGAAGAGCTGCCCAGGGTCTTATCTCCCCGCCCTTGATCCTTGCTGCCCTCCCCATTCCGCTCTTTTGTCCAGCCCTCCTCCACCCCCCCGGCCTTGGTAAGGGATCAAAGGCTCCAAACCCCCTCCCCCCCACTCCTGGCTAGCCTGCACGCGTAGGGGCTCAGCCTCCAGCCCACTGTCGACTGGAATTCACAGATGTTACCCCCCACCCCCAACACCCCCTTTGGTCCAGCTCCTCTTTGAAACAGACCCAGGCAAGGTGTAGGGATTTAAAATACCTGAGGCTGTGTACGCCTCTTCAGTCCTCAGGTGGGAATGAGTATGTTGGGTCAGGTGCAATTATTACCCAGGGTGCAACACTTTGAGAAAACTAAACTAACCACTGGAGGATTTTTGGAGAGAGACACACAGGCTCCAAATATTGGGCATAAAACATTGACCTCATCTACATCGGGAAAAGATGGCATCTTTGTATTTGGCTGCCATGAGATCAACGCTAGTAATTAGGATTTTTGGTATCGTTTACACTGCCGCTGGGGTGTTACGCACTTGAAGGCGGGTATGATAGAGCAAGAAGGAAGGTATGACAGATAAAACACATTTGGCTAGACCTCTGCCAAAGCAGCACCATTACAGCACAAGAATGTGAGGATGTCTCATGACAAGAAAGGGCCGTTCAGCCCTTCCAGGCCTGCCATTTACCTACAGCTCCAGGGAGGCTCCAGTACTGTACCAAGCCTGGACCTCAAGACCCCAAGAGTCTCTGCCTGTCAGGCATGATCTACTGATCTCTCTGTGTAACAAAATACTTCCTTGTATTCATGCAGAATTTACAGTTTTGCTAATATCTATGTATGCCCTCCTTGTTCTCCAAACTACGCTCCTCTTCCTCCCTAACTACATTCCAGCCCCAGCCAAGACAGCAGAAGTGTTTCATGCACGTTTAAGGAACGTTCCGGTTAGGTTTTCACTTGCTTGACCGATACCGTCTTGTATGAGAATGTTCCCTAAGCAGTTTTAGAGTGTTCCCTGAACAGTCGTAAATTGTTCCAAATATGTTCTGTCACTGAAAAATGTTTCAGGCATGTCACATGCAGACTTACAGACAAAACCCCCTGATGGTTATCTTTTAGTCATGGAGAAACATTATGGAGGATTGAAATTTTAAGAATGTGTCTTATGAAAATATTGAAATGGCAGATTGCTGGGGCATTGCTAAAATTGGTGATACGACGAACATGAATGACCATCTGCAATCAAAAGCCTGTTTTAGCCAAAATTCATAAAACTGAAGGACATTGTAACACCATTCTTGCGATATTCATTTTGAAGATTATTGGAGAGGATTGTAAGGGAGGGACATCCATAAATCCCGGAGACATTCTGCAAGTATTTATTCTGACTTTGCTAATGTTTGAGGAATGCACTGAACATGCACCAAACCTTGTTCGCTGGCAGCCCTGTCACTGACCTCAGAGCACACGCGCATTGCGGCTCTTCCAAGAAAGCAGACTGTACCACTGCAGGCTTGTCTTTGAGGAGAGACGCCTGTGTTCCAAAAATGACATAAGGGCATAAAAATTGGGGCTAGTGGTGGTCCATCAGAGGGGCTGACAGTACCCCACTGGGGGACTCCCCGGCTTTGCCGGCATGAGAGACAAAGGGCCCTTCATGCTCCAGGGGGGGCGGGGCTTGGCCCGGGACGTGGCCTTTCACGAGGTGCGAGTCGTTCTTGTGTGCCCGCGGGAGGCTGCAGGGCCAGGGAGCCGATGCTATAGCAACCCAGGGCTCAGATTCCTGTATAGGCCGATACAGTGCTGAGGCAGGCAGGGCCTAGGGGGAAGTACTGTGGTATCGCATGGAGTTCAGAGCTGTGCTGAGCTATCTATGTGTGTGTGTGTGTGTGTGTGTGTGTGCGTGTTCCTGCTGTTGTGTATTTGATTGTGTGTGGGAGCGTCTGTGAGTGTGTTTGTTTGTATTTGTGTGTTTGTGTGTGTGTGTGTGTGTGTATGTGGGGTGTAGGGGACATCTATAAGTGTGTG
Source organism: Albula glossodonta (assembly GCA_019788955.1). Taxonomy (NCBI): domain Eukaryota; kingdom Metazoa; phylum Chordata; class Actinopteri; order Albuliformes; family Albulidae; genus Albula; species Albula glossodonta. Next base: position 26,428 of record JAFBMS010000262.1, read on the forward strand.
TCTGTGCTGAGTATATTTGTGTACATATGCATGTTTGCATTGACAGTATGAGAGTATCTGTGTGGATGTGAGTGTATGTTTGTGTATGTATGTGTGTCTGTGTGTTTGTGCATGCATACCCACGCTTATGTGTGTTGCAGTGCTGCTCTGGCTAGCGGAGGTTGCGTTTGAGCGTTTGCCTCCATTAGGGAAGAGGAACGCGTGACGTGGGGGAACCCGGGGGGAGGGGTTGAAGGCCAGCCCGTTCACGCTCCTCTCCTGCCTGACCGCCAGCCCTCGTGTGGGGGATCAAAGAGAGGGAAGCGGCTGCCTGTCTTTGAACGGCTCCGTTCTGATGCATCCAGCTAATAAGGCCTTGATAGGCCAGCCACGTTGTGGGGGGTTGGAGTTTGGGGGGTGTTCACCAGAGCTCTGAGTGAAGGTTTGGTTAAGGCATTTGGTGAGGGGGGCTGGAGGGTGGGGGTTGGGGGAGGGGGTGTGGTGAGGGAGCAATGCTATCCATTCTTGGAGGGACTCAGTGGGGGTCACTAAATTATTTAGGGCCTTCTCTGAGCTGGAAGGTGGTTGCAGAGCCTGTGTGATGGAGTACCTAGAGATGACCCTACTTCTGAGTTTCTCATTGACCAGTTTATCATAGACTCCCGGCAGACCTGCTCTACCGCTGGAGCAGCTTTTCCTGTACGCGACAGACATACTTAATCCCTCTCCTTGCAGCAGTACTGACATTTACATTGACGCATGTAGCATTAGCAGATCAACTTACGAAATATGTTTTGGTGAGGAAAAGTCTTCTTGGAAATTTTAATCACAAATACAGCTCATTGTAGTGCGTTTTCAAAATACATTGCAATATTTTAAATCTGTAATATTTTGTATGTGCACCGATATATTTTATCGTGATGTGTTGTAATGCTCTCTTCACTTGACAACATACTTTATTTCAAAGTGTGTAATCTTCCTGAGAGTTTTATTTGTGGTTTGTGTTTGTTTGTTTGTTTGTTTGCTTGTTTGTTTTCTCATTGGGCAAGTCTCTTGCTGAGTGGCTCTGGGGTGTCGAGTTTCTCCCTGGGGTGTAGAGAGAACAGGGTGTCCCTGCTGGCTCTGATTTTTGGAACACAGAATGTGGCAGAGCACCCTGCGGGGGGTGATGTGGAAGGTTAGCTTTTAAGTGTAAGGTTTTAGCTGTGCTGAAATACATACCCCATAGGCCTGGCTCTGTGGTCAGGCTGCTGTCATGGCACCATTCTTGGGCATACGGGTTTTACAGATTTCTCTGGATTAATCAGGACCTTCTGATTTTTCTGGGCCCTTTTAGTTTTTGGCTTTATAACCGAACATGATTCCCTGCTGCCCGCTGTCAAAGTGCCAAAGCTTTTGATGTGTTTACTCATGACATACCAAAGTCATCTGCCTCTGGTTGAGACATTTAGGGTCGGAAGATGAATATTTTCTGAAAAGCATTTAACCCCTGTGGCTGTTGCAAACACAGATTGTTTCACATTCAAGTTGAAATGTGCAAAACGTTCTTTGATTTTCATCAAAAAATAATCAGCAGTAGTGATTTTCAGGAGGGGCTGCTCAGTAAACATTCGAATGCAGTCGAACTCAGATAGCAGATGACCCCAGGCTTACTCTAGCGGAACGCTAGCACAGCCGCGTAATTGTCAGCGATGACCGGATATGCATGGCCAGATATTGACCTATATTCGGCTGTACACAGGCCTCTTCTGCATGATCGTTCCATGTGCACGTGAGTGTCAAGAAATGTGCTATCTGTGAAATGATGCAGGGTGCCTGGAGTAAGAGGGCCTGCCAGTGGAATGGAATAAATAAGGAAGCAGCCCCGTCGGCCCTTATCTCCAACCGCCAAGGAGAGGTCGATCAGAGCTCCTGGAGTCTGGAGAGGTCACAGCTGAGATAGCATTCTCAGAGTCTGAGCAATGACTCTCCTCCCCTCATTGGACATGGGTTTGATGAGGTCAACAACGTGTCATACCGCCTTTGAGTACTACCCAGGGAGGTGTAAAGAGGATTGGGCTTCACTGATGTATCAGTGAGGGTTGCCAGTTTCAGAATCCAACTCATTGGCTGCAGGTTGAATTTCCAAGCAGAGCATTTCCCTTGCACTCTCAAGCAAGGCATTTAACCTCAATTTGTTCAATAAATAAGTTGTTGTAAAAAAGTAAAATTTTTTGTAAAAACAAAAACAAAAAAGTAGTCGCAGCAGCTACTATGAGCAAGCACATCGGCTGAATGCCTGAAAAAAATCCATCCTCCCCTGTCCATGTTCAGACAGCAGTGAGAGAGAAAATGGTGGCGCTCACAAAGCAAAGGTCGGGCCTGGTTCCATTGGATCTGAACAGAACCGTCACCGTTAACCTTTTAGCCCCTTTTTTACCACTAGCAGGATCCAGCCACGTCAAAGCTGATGTAGAACGTTCCAGTTGTTTCCCCGTGTCCATCCGAGCCACGGGCGGTTGACCCGTTGCCTGTGTGGCTCTCTGGTGCTGGCCTGGTTTGGAGCAGGCCCGGGGCAGGTTTATTGAGGTGTGTAGTGATGTCGGGTCAGCACTGGCAGCCTGTGAAAAAACAAAGCCGAATGGTACTGGGGGAGTGGAGGGGGGGTGGCTATCTGTTTAGCTATCGGGTGACCGCACAGACTAATTTCCCTGTACCATTTGTTTGCACTTTTTAGAGATATGGACATTCGAGCCGTAGGCGATATGGCCATAGCGCTTGAAAGCATATTTCCATTCATTTCCATTCAAAAAGCACAGGCAGCATTATTCCTAGTGATGGGAGAGTCAAGTTCCATCACACAAAAATGAACGGACCTCCATTTAGCTGTCAATCACTGGCTTGTTTCAGTGAAAACACAGCAATTTGCTCGATTTTCCCAGATATGAATTGATGCAAAATATAGAAAGATATAGTGATTTCTTTCATGTTAACTTTTTAAATATATTTAACTAACCTCATGTTTATTTATGTACAACAGCATACATCTTTTATATCTGGACTTGTATCTTGTGCGCTACCATGGTGGAGCTGCAGGGGCTATTTGAGCTACCTTAGCGTGGCCTGGCTGGGTTCTGGGAGGGTTCGGTTTGGGAGGGTTCTTCTGGGTGGAAAGGGGTCTCATACGGCCCCTCTCTGAGTCTCATAGGGGCTTTGTTCAGGGTCAGAGGAGGGGGAGACCTCGCCGTCCATCACAGCCTCTAAAGCCCAGGAGCAGAGTAAAAAACTCAAGCCACTTCCTCTCACTCGTTTTTTACTGCTCTACCCCTCCCTCTCACTCCCTGTTTCCCTCTCTCTCTCTCTCTCTCTCTCTCTCTCCAGTTTACCTAATTAAATCAAGGCAGTTTGGAATTTCTTCATGCAAAACAGAGGAAGAAAAAAAAACTTTCTTTCCATACATTGCTAACTCTCTCTCTCTCTCTCTCTCTCTCTCACTCACTTCAAAGGCTGTTTCGCATAGCTCTTTTAATGTGATTTACACGCTGGGCAACTGATGCTCATTACTACAGCAAGATTGTTTGGGATTCCAGCGACAGCCAGCATCTCAAGATCCTCCAACGGCAAAATGCCGTCTCCCCCTCACCCCTGCACCCCACTTTCCACATTTCAGGCCGGAGAGATCTGCAGACGTTCTGAGAAAAACTTATAAGGAAACAATTAGCAAAAGCAGATGTGGGATTGCTAGATTTTTGGTGACACAGAGACTGTTGAAGGATAGCTGAGGGGAGGGATCTGATATCTGTTTCTCTCTTTCCCTCAGTTCATTTCCCATCAAGTTCTTTCCCTCACTCTCTGTCTCTGCTCCTCCCTTTCTTTCTTCCCTTCTTTTTTCTCTCCCTGATGCTCTGGGCATCCCTCTGCAGTTGCCTCATCCCCCTCTCTTCTCTATCTCTCTTGCTCTCATTCTCCCGCCCCTCCTTGCCCCTCTTTTTCCCTTCCCCTCTTCCCCTTTCTTTTTTCATCTATCTCACGTTTTCTCTCCTTCTCTTCCCTTCTTCCTCACTCTCTCTCTCCCCATATCTCTGTTCTCTCTCCCTCTCTCACTTTCCCTCTCTCCCTTCTGTTCATTTCTTCTTTCTTCTCCTCTCTCTCCCCATATCCCTCCTCTCTCCCTCTCTCTCTCTCTTCCCCTCTCCCTTCCTAGTGCAGTGTTCCCTTCTTCCCATCTCTTTCTTCCCATATCTCTCTCCTACCCCCCTACCCCCCCCCGAGGCAGCTCTTTTTCCTATAAGTCACACGGCCCCTGGGAGGGCTCATTAATCAGGGGGAATAAAGTCATTCTCAGAGAACCTTATGTATTTCACACGCATCCCATAATGTTTATGAAGTTTCCTGTCACCCCCCCACACCCCCCCCACCCCCCCCCCCCCCCCCCCCCCCCCCCCCCCCCCCCGCCATCCTAACCCCTACCCTGCCCTCTTCTCCCCAGACAAACACACATCCATTACACACAAACACACATAGCCCACGTCAGTCCCAAGGACTGCTCCTGAGTTAGCCCTAAATAAGTTTTGATCAGAATCAGGGGGAGGAAGACTGATCCCAGATCTGTGGTTAAAGGTAAAATATACCCTTCAGAAATCAGAGGGTACAGTTTCTCTCTTCAGAAGATTTCCTTCTGTACCTGCTGCGGAAGAAACCTTTTTCATCCTCCATTTTTCTTTCCCCTCTCATCGCTGAGAGAACACTCTGATCTGTGTGCCTGAAGGCCTCAGACAGTCCCATGCTGCATCACTTTGCTTCCTCCCTCTCCCGGCATGCCAAAGAATCAAATCTTCAAATGGCTTTACAACCCTACAACATCACACTCCTGTTTGCTATTTTGTGATTGTTGTTTACACCTGCTTGCTTTTTTTCTGTCTGGGATGCCCTAGAGCCATAGCACTAAAGAGATACAGTGAATGAGATCTGTGATCTGCTATCAGGATATATTTGACTGGACACTGCCCTGGTTGATGGTAAATGATTGGACACGCTGCTGACATAGACGGCTAACGATTGGACACACTGCCGGTATAGATGCTTATTGATTGGACACCATCTGCATGGATGGCCAGTGATTGGATGCCACTGTGGTATAGATGTACAATGATTGGACACCGTTGGCATAAATCATTAATGAGTTTACACGATTGGCTCTGGAACAGGACAGTGAAGGCTCACCCCATGTGTATCTCCTCTCTCCCCCCAGGTCTCCGCCCCGGCCCAGCCCTGGAAGCTTGCACTACTCAGACGAGGACGTCAGTACCAAGTACAACGACCTGATCCCAGCTGAGAGCAGCAGCCTGACCGAGAAGCCCTCGGAGATCTCTGACTCACAGGTACTGAGCTCCAACCAAAGTGCCAGGCCCCTCCCCCCTTGTCTTTGGATTGGTTCAGACATGTCTGTGTTTTGCAACCCATTGTAGCTCCGCCTATTTGGGAATTAATGACATTTCGCTCTCCCATCGCTATCTTAAAGCACTCTAAATTCCCTCAGCATAGGGTAGGCTGTAAATGATGAAGCTCTAGGTACTATAAAGGCCGTACATTGGAACATAGAAAGAAGCTTTTCAGAAACATGATCATGTGATTATCCACAATGTTAGCTGGACAGTCCGAGAATGACAGAATCATAATATTGCGCTACATTTTCCTTATGGGCTACTGTACCATACCGTACCTTGCTTTGGATTTTTGGAATGGTTCAATCATGTTGGCATTCAACCTAGAAGCATTCTAAACTCCCTCACCACAGGGCAGACTGTACATGACAAAGTTGTAGGTACCATAGAGGCCATACACTGAAACAAAGGAAAATGCTGCTTGCTTACAGAGGTATGATTGGTTATCCTCAACAATGTTGGCCAGATTATCTGATATAGAGAATCATAATATGGTACAATGTCTTTACTTAGCTTTCTGCTGGATATCCGCACAGCGCTAATATACTATACACATTGATAAAGCTTGGAGTTTTGCGTGTGGTTGCATACACAAGTTTGGTTTGTGTGTGTGTGTGTAAATGCTTGTGGAATGCTTTATGGGTGTGTGTGTGCAATGACAGGCTGGTGTTGGGTTTTGAACCCAGTCCAGATCACCAAGCATGTTTGTGCACGTGATGGTGTTTATAAGTACATATGTGAGACTGTGTGCAAGTGTGTGTGGGTGTACTGGGTTTTGAACCCAGTCCAGACAGGGCGGCAGGCGGCGGTGGCGGTGGTGGTGGGGTTTGGCCACACGCCGGGGCTGAGTCTGGGCTGGGTGCCGGTGTCCAGCCGGCCAGCAGAGGCACGGAGGCTGTGAGGACTCTCTCACAATGACCGGAGTGTCTGCGCTCTCTCCGCATGGCGGGATTCCTTCCAGCACCCTGCCCTCGTCTCCGGCAACCGCCCTGTCAGCTCCTCTCCCCAGTCCAGTCTCTGAGCTGCCTAGCCTGGCCCAGTCTGTACCCCGCCATGTGGTGGGGGTGGGTGGGGGGGGGGGGGCATTGGCACCCGCTAACTCGAAGTGACGAGCTGTGCCAAGGAAAATCGAAAGATCTATTCCTCACTTTCTTTTTCTCTCTCTCTCTCTCCCGTTCCTCCTCCTCCTCTTTCTCCCTCTGTCCATCTTCTGTCTCATTTTACCCTCTGACTTTGTCTCTTTCGCTCTGTCTCTCTCTTTCTCTTTCTCTTCACCCTCTGTCTCTATCTTGCTCTCTCCTTTCACCATCTGTTTCATTCTTCCCTCTTTCCGACTCCTGCTTACTTTCCTTTTCTCTCTCATTCATTCCCTCACTCTGTTACTCACTCTATGCCTCTCCCTTTTCCCCTCCTTCCCTCTCTCGCCTTGTCTCTTTGTCTCCTTCTTTTCTTTCTGTTTCTCTTCCCATCATTCCTTTGTCCTGCCTCTTCATCCCTTTCCATCCTTAAATATATTTAAGAGCATTTTTGTGTGTCGATGTCATCAGCGTTTGTGTTGAAGATGGCATGTTTTTTTTTTCCAGGGCTTTCAGAGCATTGTGGGACAGCTGTTGGTGCAGCGTCTGGTACTGATCTTAGGGGACATGAAAAGCAAAGGAAACCGCTGAATTACTCCTCTCTCAGCTTTGGTTTTGCTTTCATGTCAGACTCTGACGTTCATCCCACAGAATTAGAGAGGAATCTTGCTCGCATTCATCACCCTGCCCAAATATCTGCTCCAAAAAACCCTCTCTCTCTCTCTCAGACACTGGGCCACAGTGATGAAAATCAGCCAGAAAAAAAGCTGTCTAATAACAGGGGTTAAGGCTTTTTTCCCATTTCATTTTCTCCAAAACACGTCAGTCAAGATTGATCACCTACTTCCCGTCATCACCGGTCTGACAGATCTACTGTTGGCGCTCATGCCTTGTCAAACAAGCCCAAAATACAATTTTCTGCACCCCAAACCCCCAATGACAGGTCCTGCCAGCACTGCCTTGGAGGAGGACACACCTCCTACCCCCCCCCCCCCAAACCATCTTTGATCCCACTGGGACAGACTCCATCTTGTTCTCAAAGCGTCTTTGCCACGGCATCCTGAGACCGTCTTCCCATCAGTCGGCCATGTCATCGCCAGACAGTGCATGGAAGAGAAGGCCAGGAATGTCCTTTGAAGTTTTATTGAGCGGATAACTCTGGGCTATCGCAGATCCTTCGAGTACACTTCTATTGCTGGGCTTTTTTAAACTGGCAGGTGTGAGTCGCTCATTGTTCTCCCTTAAGAAGGGATTCGGAGAAAAATAATACTGTGTTGGCATGGCAACCTGGCACCCTCCAAGCACCCCCTGGCACAGGTAAACAAACCAGGCGTTATGTCGGTATCCGAGAGGCTTCTGTTTCATTGCTGTGTGTGTGCGTGTGTGTGTGAGGCTGAAAACCATCTTTTGTGCACTGGTGAGATCAGTGTTCAGTTACTGCAAGTGATTTAGGGGCTCCGAGGCTAAGATGTTGCCAGTGGTGCATCATGGGAATCCTCCAGGTCTCCAGCACCAGCCTCTGTGGTGCTTCCTGCCTGCTTGGCTTTGGAAGAGATGGCTGTTATGACTGTTTCCAATGGCGACACACCATTTTGTTTTGACTGACTATAATCTGGCTTTGTCTATGGCCTTATGAGATCCCCCTTAATCCAGGATTCTCTTGGGAAAAGCAGAAATAAGGTAAATGTGATGATTAAACTCAATTGCTAATGACAATGCAATATATAAGTGTTTGCATATGTGTGTGTGTGTCTGTGTGTGTGTGTGTGTGTGTTGCATATGCATCTTTCTCTTTTTCAGTCTTCTCTTACACTCACACACAGACACACACTCTCTCTCTCACACACACACACACACACACACACATACACACATACACAAGTGTACCTATATACTTGCAATATGTACATGTCCAGATGCAGCAACTGTGTTGATAACTCTGCAAAGATTACGATAAACTAAGTACATACATTGTGTAAAAATATTATGTTATTTTTTTCCATTTCCATAGACAAAAGGGTCTTATTCCACGAAATCCCTCGCTAATATTTTAATATTGGAGGAAAAAGAAAACATTTGAATTGTAGGATTTGGACTGGCAGCTCAGACAAAATCCCTTTTCTGAAATTATAATGTGGTGGCGGGGTTTAGGAGTTGTGCATTTTAAATGATGTATTCATATGCTTCAATACACACACACACACACACTCACACACATACACACACACACACACACACACACAGAGCCTCTCTCCTCACTCATACATGCACACACAAACAAACTCTCTCTCCTCACACACACACACACACACACACACACACACACACACACACACACACACACACACACACAGCCTCTCTCCTCACTCACACATGCACACACACACACAAACTCTCTCTCCTCACACACACCACACACACACACACACACACACACATACAGTCCTGACACAAACCACATGCACACTCCCCACGCGTTCACACACACACACATATTCATATACACACACACATACTCACTCACACATTCTCTCGCCTAGACATATTTCAGCATGTTGGGTATTATCTGCACGGTAATCTCCGGTAGTAATGAATTGCTGTATCTCTGTGTGCCAGCCTGCACCTCCTCCTCCTTACAGCTCCAGGGGTCCCTGGCACACTCTCACAACAATGGGAGTGCAATATCCCATAATTCCCCTGTGGTCCTGTATTAATTCATATCAGAAGGACAAAGGGATTGGCCCTACTCTCTCCATTATGCGGAGCTACTAAGAGGGCAGGCAGAGGCAAAAAACCTTGAAACCTCAACCCCCAGATAATGGGGTTGGGAATTTTTGAAGCTGGCACAGCTCACTTAAAACCATTCAACGAAACCTCCTCCTGTGGGGATTTAGGCACCCTTTTTTGCTAAGAGGGTTTAGTCCAGCACTGGGATAGCTGTTCATCTAGTCAAATAAAAACGCCCAGCAGTAGACTGCTCTTTAAACGGCAAGAAAAGAGATACTCTCAGACAGCATGTTGGGCTTATATATTAGCTTTTTTTGTGATAATTTATTTTTTATTTAAAAAGCAGGAAAACAGGGAGTAACAAAAAAAGGATGGGGAAAAACAGAAAAAAAACAATACAAACAATAGACACAAATATACACAACATGACAGAGTAGTAGACCACTGGTTAAAAGAAAAACAAGAATTTTACACACAATACAAGACTATTCTTTTCGAAGCTACACTTATCATCTTTTCATATGCCAATGCCCAGGCTTCTATGGTGGCACGTTGGGCTTTATTGATGCAGGCTAAGTATTCATTTTCGATGCGTAAAAGCACATCTGATCCAGGGTAAGACTGGACCGCTCCAGTGTTTCGCTGTGGTCAGACACACAATTGAGTAAAATTTGCCAACTCATCATACTACTTATCATACTGTGATTGTGTGTGTGTGTGTGTGTGTGTCTGTGTGTGTGTGAGTGTGTGTTTGTGTGTGTGGGTGTTTGTGTGTGCGTGCGTGCGTGTGTGTGCATGTGTGCATGCGTGTGTGTGTGTGTGTGTTTGTGTGTGCGTGCGTGTGTGTGCATGTGTGCATGCGTGTGTATGTGTGTGTTTGTGTGTGCGTGCGTGTGTGTGTGTACACTCCACTCTGTAATACCCATGTTGACATCTCGTTGTCCTCTGATGCGCCGAGCCTTGTGACTGCAGTACAGCCTCTGTAGTTGTGTCACGTTCAGAGTATTTCCTCATCCCACATAAAAAGGAAATGATAGAGTGACTTCTATGCTGCGACCTCTGTAATAAATTAAGAGCGCGGTCCTGATGAAGAGAAATGATGCTCTTAATTACTGCGGAGTGACATGCTAATGGAGCGCGCTGGGTGCGCACGGTTTTCGGTCTCGTTCTCTGGGCCTGGTTTTCGGGGTGAGGGCTGTCAGGAGGCGGATGAATGAGGAGGAGCTGAGACATCCACTGGGCTCCCAAACTCTTGCCCCAGTGCCCCGACGCACTCATCAGAGATTAATTGACTTCAGAATATGGAGCATTAATCAGAGTTTGCCGAGATCCGGTTCTCACAGCATCAGGGTCACATTAGCGGTTCTGCGCGCTCCACAGAAAGAGAGACTGAGCAGGGATGGAGGGGGTGAGAGGGTGGGGGGGGGATAGATACCATTGTTTTCGTGAGCACTTTAGCCTACTTTCTCTGCCCTAACAAGCAAAACATGAATATATTTACACACATTCACACACATACAGTCAAGCACACAAGAAGACTACAAAACACATATACACATACACATGCAAAACAAGCTTACATTTACACAGGCACACATACATGTAAATCCAAAAATACAAAAACACATACAAAGCATGACTATATCCACACTCACACACACATACACACACACAAACACACAGTGGAGTGCAGCCGTTATGGGTAATTGAGAGTTGTAAGAGTTTGAAGTGTCACTTGTTTGCCTGGTGAGTTGCTGAAGCAACAAGCATGAGTGGAATGCCTTTTCTTTAGCTCCAAATGATCCGGGAAAAGGGTCATTATAACTCAGTGAATGAACTTGTGTTGACATTTTGCACAGAGATCCACAGGCTGATGCCATTTCCCAGGGGTCAGTTTCCTACAGAAAACAAAGACAGAATGTAACACAGACGATATGAATAATTGTGGTTCAACACCACAATTACACCCCCCCCCCCCAAAAAAAACAAGATTAGCAATGAATTTAGCACATGCTACATTAAAAGGCTCCCTCCCCATGAGTGTCCATATTGGAAAGCTATAGCCTCTGAGTTATGTAATGCAGGATCTGTTTCAGATTTACCGTTTCAGAAACGGAGAGCGGGCCTGTTTCTGGGAGGAGAAAAACCCAGGACTTTTTCTGTTCTGTAATTTATTGCCTGTCGACATCCCTTCTGACTTTTCCAAATTCTTCTGACATCCATTTTAAAAAACTCGTTGGAGTTCTGGCATAAACGCAATGGGGGACTGCCGCATTCGGAATTTGGGGCGCAGCATATGTGTGACACACGTCCAGTACGATAACAACAGCCTGCTCTTTGTGCATTGTTGGCGTTTAGCTGTAAGCGGTTACGAACATGAAAAGGAAATAAGAGAAACCATTTGAATGGGAATCATGATAATGAGGACCATTTTGGTGTGGTTGAAAACCTATAGCTGTTTTTGTATCCGTTCTTAGCTTTGTTTCTGCAATGGCAGTATTATCATTTCAACATCAGACTGCGTGAGTGGGGGAGGATGGGAATTTTTCTTCACAAAAGCATATTGGCAAGCTGATTAAGGCGATTGCCTGGAATTCCAGACTGGGTTTGTGAATTTAAATTGTAACTCGATGTTTAGAGACAGGCACTGATGAAACACAGGCCTTTGTCTCTGTTCTTTAAGAAGGTCCACTTCCTGTCACACGATGTGGCAGAATACCATCTCCAAGCGACCATCACAGAGTGACCATTAAGAAAGTCATACTCAATTCACAGTAGGGACTTTGGTTGCACTTAGGAGTAAGATGATTGCCCAGCTTCCATTGAGTAAAGGAATGAGAGACGTGTCCAGCGGGAAGTTGCCGGAAATCCCCAAAAATTCCACCGTAAAGTGGCACACACTCACTGAAGGAGGAGGTTGAGGGATGACGATAACAATGTAAGAACATCAACAGGCCATGCAACTCAAGCAGGCTCATTCAGCTGCAGCCTAAGAAAGTGTCCAGCACTGTGACAGGCCTGGACTTGAGCACTTCAAAATGTCTTTGCGTCCTCTACGTGAATTGGCAAGCTGTCCCAAGTATTGACAAATCCCGTTGTAAATGTTCCTGTAATCAGTTACAAATTAATTTCTCTGTGTCCTCCTGCTCTTCTCACAGAATTCAACCTGAAGATTATTTTGTAACTCATTCTGTTACCCCTTTCATTAATGTAGTAATGATTGGCAAAAGCAAAGCATCATGGGATATTTTAAGGTTGCAGATGTCCCTCTGGAATCATGGGAACTGGAGTCTCAGAGGGACACCTGCTATCCTGGTTGGAGAGCCAGTGGGCAGCAGTGAAGCACTGTTGTATATTTATTCTTTTTAAAACTATCTCTTTGTCCACTTGTAGGAGGCACTCTTGTACTCGTATAAGATGGGTGGTCTTCATTTTCTCCCACGTTATTGGGTGAGGTCCTTCGGCTGCCTGTCTGTGTTTGGCGGTTGGAGCGTAGTTCCCTTCTGTTAGCCCCACCCTCCTTTCCTCCTTCTTGTGCATAGGATCTGGGCCAGTATTCCTCTTCAAGTTTGAGCACTAATCTGAGATCAGGTTTTCCCTGTCTAAATCGGATCTTATCCACTATGATCTAAAAGGCAAAACTGATCCTGGATCAGTGCTCTTACTCTGAGATGCATAATGAATATGGGCCCCACTGGTGTTTCCCGCTGTGCTTTAACACCCTTAGTCTGATTAGCTGCAGAGGTGAATGCGTATTGTAGCTGTGGTTAGTGATTGCTGATGGTTAGTAGCCAATAGCCATGCTGGTTGATCAACCCTCCTTCACTGTTCCTTCACTTACACTCTGTATCATATCATAGCAATCCAGAGACACTTGCAAGTTGCTCTGGATAAGAGTGTTTAGTACATGCCTATATGCCATGCAGTGCAATAGATTATAATACTGAATATTTGTGTTTATGTGTGTATGCACAATATATTTCAGTACTTCATTTTGTGTTAAATGAGCTGTAAGAGATTCCATCCTCTATGATCGACTCTCTGAGACTTAAATGAACAGTTTCATTGTAACCAAAGATTTCATTCACATCTATTTTTGTGTCCGCTTTGGAGTTGTCACATACTAGTTTGGGCCAGAAGGCATGTTTCCTATTGTGCCCAGAATAAAGCTAGTATGACACACTCTGGTGCCCGGAGGAGCTAGACAGGGCTGTCCTCTCCAAAAAAAAAAAAAAAAAAAAAAAACAAAGAACAAAAAAATGGTATGAAAACTGGACAGGCTAATGACATTGTCCTCTCTCCCTTTCTGTTTGTCTGTCACCAAACCGACCTCTACAGGGCAGCGACAGCGAATACGAAGTGGACCAGAACCGCCAGAAGACCCACTCTTTCGTCAACCACTACATCAGCGACCCCACCTACTACAACTCCTGGAGGCGCCAGCAGAAGGGCATCTCCCGTGCTCAGGCCTACAGCTACACGGAGTCCGACTCAGGAGACCCAGAGCACTGCGCCCCTCCCCCCCCCCTCCCACCCCTGCCTCCGCTGCCCCCCCAGCTCAACTCCACCACCCCCCAGGCCCAGGCCCAAGGCCAGACCCAGGGCAGCCTGTTCCGCCCCAAGGGCAGCCGGACTCCCACCCCCTCCCAGCAGAGCTCCAACCCTCCCAGCCAGCACAGCACCCTCTACAGGCCACCCAGCAGCCTGGCGCCTGGCTCCCGCGCCCCCATCGCCGGGTTCTCCTCCTTCGTTTGACGCTGGAGACTTTTAAAAGAAAACTGCCGCAAAAAAAAATCACGTCGCGGCTAGCGAACGGGAGGTAACAGTCAATCCGGAATTCAACGTTTGTTCTTTTTTTCCTCTCGTCTTTTTGTTTTCGTTTTTCGATATTTTTTTTTAGGAAAGTTACATAGACGTAGACAGCAAGAGTAGTATTCTTTGCACCTCCTTATTTTTTTTCTTCCCCTTCTCCCCACCTTGTGTGCGTGTGCTGGCGTGTGTTTTTTGTCTGTTTTTTTTTTCTTTATAAAAGACAATCACTGAAAAACTGATAGCATCTATATTCCTTTTTTTCTGCTTGAGCGATTTGCATGATTTTCTTTTGTAACTTTTACTTTGGTTTTTTCGTCCATCTTATTTTTTTTCCACACGAACACAGAAAAAGGAAGAATCTTCGAGAATCTCTTTTAAAAATAAAACAAGAAAAAAAATTTAAAATGTCAAAAATAAAACAGTGTTACAAAAAAAAACCATTCATGACAGCGGTTGACACTCAGTCGATAGTGACAGTGAACGCCATTGGAATGTGGAATACAGAGATGGACTACATAACAGATGGACTAGCAAGAGGTAGAATGAAGAAAACGAGAGTGAATGGAGAGAGAGAGAGAGAAAGAGGTGAAATTGAGTGACATTCCGACTGGCAGTTACGCCTCTGGTAGCCTTGGGCTGGCTACAATGACTGCCTGTGTGAACGTCAGCCAACGATTGGGTACAGGAAGTTGTCAGGACTGTATGTAAATTGTGTTTGTGATCTCACACTGACACACAGACATCCCTCAATGGAAGCATTTGTTTGGATTAAGATGTGTTGAATAATTGTCTTAAGGCCTATCTATGTCAAAGATCAAATGTTAAAGGGTATTATGTGATAAACTGTGAGGTGAAACCAGGACGGCCTTGAATGTGATATAATGTGTTGACGATGTCCCTAGTGAATTTCAGAGAGAGGACCATGACAGTATGAACCCCTGGGGGCTTTGACGGATTCAGCGACACCTAAAATTCACTAAACTTTTCTGTTGCTTTGGCAAAAACAAGCCTAATTTCTGTTTGAGACTTTTGGGTGGGAATGTACCAGAAACGGAACTTCTCATCAGTTCTCATTAGTATCTCATTGCTAACGCACTTCCGCAACATTGGAGATGTCTTCTAAAACAAAAGGTAAAATTTCAACCCAGGTTCGGAGTGAACAGTTTTAACTGTATTCCCAAGATGTGGATGTAAGGCTCCCTAACTGTCTCCACAGGCAACGTATAGTTTGTGTCATGTGATCAAAGGGGGAGATGACATCATCTCTGGGAAATTTTCGGCACCCACAGATGATGTCATCGGACCCTTTCTCCATAAGCTGTCAGACAGGATGACAGATGGAAATCCTGATTCTGCTTTATCTGTGATGGAAAAGTGAAATCACTTTAGTGAAGGTGAAATGATTGTTTGGGAAGATTTGAGGGCATGTCAGGTGACTTTATGAGCTGGAACTGGTGAGATGAGACTGACTGATATCAGTGTTTGTTTTTTTTTACCTTCTACTTCTATCCTTTTTGGGTTGTCTATGGTATGTCAAAGTAAAGATCTGCGAAATTATCACAGAAGTGACACAATACCCACAGGCGGAATGGAATCAAGTGTAGATTTAGAGCCTGTTTGCAATGCATTGTGGGAAGTAAGCTAAACAATGGCGATCTCCTCCAAGGAATTCATCTTTATTCACTCCTGTCCAATCAGAAGCCTGGGTCTGACATAGACAAGGCTGTTGATAGTTCACAGACATATATCAAAGGAAAAACTAAACAAAAATATACACAATATTAATATAGGTACACGTAGTAATAACAATTTAGTTATTTTCTGTGTGAGGTGAAAGTCAGAAACCCTATCACTGGATTTGAATGGAGACGATCTGATCGTAGAACCTTCTGGAAATTAGTTTTCCAAGCAGTTGTACTGGATGCTCTCTGTATGGCTGCAAGGCTACAGGAAAGGGGGGGGGGGAGTGTGTTTATGTTGGGAGGGGGATGGAGGGGGGCAGGGAGGGGCTGGGATTGATTTGAAAAGTGGCCTTGGAATCACATTACTGTAGCCATGGAAACATATATTTAAAATGGGTTTTACAGTAGGCGCAGTTTGTTGGAATGTGTAGAGACGCTGAGCTGAGCTGAGCTGGAGGCTGAGGCGGTGGGGGGGGGCATGGTTTTTTTTGGAGGGGGCAGGGCAGATTGCATTAAAGTAGGATCACATGCCTCTGATTTTATCTCTGATTCATTTTTACTTTATACCCAAAGAGCCTGGGGGGCATGGATAGGGGTTTTATCTCCAGCAGTAAGGTCTGATTTGATTCAGTTATTATCTGTGATTTTGCAGAGTATCAGTATCTTTCACTGTTTCTGCCATTGCATTGGAGGTGTACCATCTAGCTGTTTGCTTGTGCCTTGGGTTCAGTTTTCCATATGGACATATCATTGTTTTGTCAATCACATTCCTTGTCAGCTTTGTAACGTAAGTTATGTAGGCGAGTGTGTGTGTGTGTGTGTGTGTGTGTGCACGCACCAGTCTGTGTGTGTGTATGTGTGGGGGTTTGTGTGTACATGTCTGTGTACACACGTGTGTGTGCTTGTGTGCATGTGTATGTGTGTGTGTGTGTTTGTATAATGTCCCCAACCAATAGGTGCACAGAATCCCCTCCAGTCCCCTATCCTATCCCACCCGGTGGGCTAACAATCGCAGATAAATTGGATTGGTGGGAAATCCCTTTAGGTGGACACAGCTGTCCCCCAGTGACCCCGCATGGTCCAGCTGTCTCCCCAGTCAAGGTGCAGCGAAGCTGGGGTCTCAGCTCCAGGGCTCTGCCTTATTTATGGGCCCTGTCCCTGCGTTGTGACCCGGAAAAGCCCTGTTTTATGATAGGCACTGTGCGGAAGGAAGCAGGACTCTGTTGTCTTTCTGTCCTCTTTCTGTCCATCCATATTAACCCCAATTCCAACCTGTCAAGCCAGACATGAACAGAGAAACAAAGGAAACACAGAAAAGGGAGGAAAGAATACAAAATACATAAGAGAAAAGTGTGACGAATTAGAAAACTTGTCTCGTCTTCTTCTTTTTCCCCCTTTCCTGCTGCCCTTCCTTGCCGTTCCTCCCTCTTTCCTGCTGCCCTTCCTTGCCATTCCTCCCTCTTTCCTGCTGCCCTTCCTTGCCGTTCCTCCCTCTTTCCTGCTGCCCTTCCTTGCCGTTCCTCCCTCTTTCCTGCTGCCCTTCCTTGCCGTTCCTCCCTCTTTCCTGGGTAGAACAGCCATCATACTGCAATTACAGTTAACATATTTTACCGCCAGATAATAAACGTAATGACCACTTAAATGTTAATGTCCCTCATAACAAGAATTCTGGGGAAGTGATGTATCTGCTGTCCCCAGCGCCATGTTTAAAACCCCCTTCCCCCGACCCCTGTGCCCCAAGGACAGAGGAGTGGCCAGGACACCCAGGGGTTGATCACGGGTGACCGTTTTTCTGCCCGGAGCACTAGTGTGTTAAATGCCCCCTCAGAGTCCCGGAAAGAGAGGGGAGAGGTGAGACAGGACAGCCCGGAGATAATCCCTTTATTTGGGACTGGAAAATGTCACTCCGATTGGAGGAAAAGGAAAGGGGGTGGGGGGGGGGGGGGCAGAGTGGAGGTGAAAGAGGGGAGAGACTTTGGCTTTGGTTCGGCTCAATGACGCAGAGCGAGACTCCCTCTCAGATAGATGAGACACAAAGGCTTCGCGCAGACGCTTCCGACGCTGCGCGCCGTTTCGGTTACGGCAAGCGCGCTCCCCAGAGCGGCCTCGATTTAAACTGCCCATAAAACTCCATAAATAAATGACCTGCTTCCCAGCAGGGGCAGAGAGCAGTGGGCACACAGCCAAAGGGAGGACTCGGTTGTGAAATATTAATATTAACGCACATACATACACAGCCTGTTCAGGTGACCATATCATAGCAAAAGGCAAATGTAAGAGGAGCCAAAGTGTGTCATAACTTATAGCATGTAGGTCTGCTTGGGATTAGAGCTGTAATTCCATGCAAGTCCAGCTGGAAGTGAACAGAGAAGGAGGTGCTGGGCTCCAAACAAGGCCCATGGGTGGTTGTGGTGCTCTGGCTTGTTCTTTGGGCCGTGAGTAGGCCGGCAGATAATGGCTTTGATGGGAAGGGGGTTCTTTGTGTGTTGTTGTAAACCTGCAAAATGAAAAAGGGGTGGACAGAAGAGGATAGTAGTCTCAGTGCCAGGTGCTCAGTCTGAAAGATTGGTAGGCTAACTGTGTTATAATTTCAGGCCTAAGCTTCCTGTAATCTGATTGGTTACATCAGATTTCAGATGGTGGATTCAATTGGCACAGGCGGTTCATCGTCTCACAATCCGACTGTGGTGCCGGATTTGTCAAATGTGGTGACTGACAGCTCACACAGAAGGGAAGCACATACACTACAGTAGCTGGGTAGAATTAATCTACATTTGTAAGAGTACGTAGGCTTCAACATGCATCTTTTTGTAAAAACACTGTAGCATCTTTGAGGGGCTTGAGACAGCACAGCTAGAGCTAGCTCACTCGGCATTCATGGTATTTCTAGTTTTGTTGTGGGGTAGCCCCCCTAGGATCACCATTACTGTCCATGGATGGTGTTCTGCAGCTGTAGGGAAGAGATTCTTCCAATTCCAACATCTGTACATCGGCACATTAATTACGCTGAAAATATTATAAAACGCATTTATTCAGTCCTTCCAGAGTAATGCGGAACACGTGCGGATCGATCTGTTTAATATCCGCATCTCACATAAAACAGGGCCTAGCCCTCCCCTCTGTCACACACATTCTTCATTTCCCATAGCCTAAAAGACACAGTTCTGATTCTGTTGACAGTACAGCAGAGGGTACATAAGGGAATAATTAGCCATTCAGAGGCCTGGGGTGTACTGTACCATCAAACGCTCCGCGGTGAGGTTCCAACACATTGGAGCTCTATAGGAGACTGATGAGAGAGCACCACATGCCCAACTTACATTTCCATAGCTTCATTAGAAAGGGCCTTGAAAAATGGGATCAGGTTTAAAAGAAAAAAAAAGTTCCGGAATTCATTCACTGGCATATCATGAACAGCAGTGTGCATCTGTGGACCACACACGCGCACAAGCTCATGAGTGCTCACACACACATTGGCCCGCTCGTCCATGGCGAGGCTCTGGATTTTGAAAAGAGACCAAAAGAGAGATTTGCTGAATGGGCTTGCAGGGTTGTCCCATGCCGAACGCGGGTCCCCTTGTTTAGCGCGTTGCACGCTTAGCATTTATGCACATTTATGTCACAAATCACTCCCTAAAGCAATTCCAAATGATTTCCAAGCGATTCTCTCTGCATACTCCAGCCGCACATTCCGGATTCCTCCGCAGTGAATCAATTGAGAAACAACAGGGTCCCAGTCAGAAATTATGTGTGTGTGTGTGTGTGTGTGAGTGTGTGTGTGTGTGTGTAAGGTAGAAAAGACCAGCCTCTAAGGACAGCGGCCTACATATAACATAGTGTATCCATCTCCTGATCTGTATAGTATCTCACCATGGTGCTGGCTTCTGAGGCCAACCTATCCTCAGTGATAATAATTCATAGCTACGGCCATGTGTGAGTTAGCACAGGATCTGTTGGGAACAATCTTACTGAAAGATATCTGCTCTTAGTGGGAATTACTGACAACTCCCTCACTCCACATTATCAACACAGAGAGACTTTAGTAGTGTTTGTACAATTCTGTTAGGTTTCTTATTTTATTTATTTTATTTTTTACTCTGATACTCTGTCCTGTTCCTCATTTTGGATGTATACACATTGTTCAGCTTCTTTTTTATACCAAATATCCAAGAGCAAGGTCGGGTTTCTCAGTCTATGTGCTGTAATTTTTTGCGAGAGGGATAGAGAGATTGTGATTTACCTTTTCTGCGATTGCGAGCTTTTTCGTTCATTTTTTTTTATTGTCTTCGATTTGGGACCTTTATGGCACCAGGGTACGTCTAACCCTCCACACTCATGTGTACCCCCAGCCCCCCCCCCCCCCCCCCCCCCCCCAGGGAGTCTGTGTGACATAGTAAACATTGTATGACAAGCGTTGTAATACACGTTATTTCTGCGTACTGTGTGCTTAACTGTAAATCCAAAGCTGATTACAAAAAAATACAAACAAACAAACCTGATAGAAAGAGAATGAAGCAAAATGTATTCAGAAAAATGAGAAGGAAAATGAATATTTATTTTTATTAATAAATGATTTAAAAAAAAAATATTATGAACATTTCTGGGACAAGAGCTAGCTGATAGGCCACATTGCCCGTGCTGTGAAGACCTCATTGGAACCCACCCATCCATGGTGTGTGGAAAAGTCCAGCCCAGCAGAGAAAGGTGCTGAACGCAGCATTACCCACGAACCTCCGGGTTTCACTGTACTTTTCTTTAAAAAAAAAAAAAAACTCTGCTCTTTCCTTTTTTATGTGAAATGTGAAAGGTCAAGTCTGCTCGATTTGATAATAGGTCATACTGAAGTCTGAACTGCTTTGTGGAATATATAACAAAAGACATTTCTTCCTTACAAGCTATGAGATCATAACCTTCTTTTCAAGAGTTAGCCGTGGAATTTGCTTCATTTCTTCGGAAGATTTATTTATTTTGTGTTCTCAAAATGTGGGGTATAAACAGCCATTGCAATTGGCTACTAGCTACCAGTGCTGGAAGAGGGGGGTCTCTCAAAATGACAATGTGTGACCCCCCCTCCAGAAAATATTGTAATATATTGAGTGTTTAGTGCCAAGGATGTACTCTGTGTGATCAAATATATTCTTTATTAGACTACAAAAAAATCAGTTGAAGGTGCTCTGGAGCTTTCTAAGGCTTTGTGGCTCTAGGCAAAATTTCAGGTAGAGGCAAGAATTTGAGGTGACTTGGTGATCAAAAAAAGACATTATTTTCTAAATAAAAAAAGGAAATTGAAATGGCTGTGTCTGTCCTTCGATAATGAGTGTTGTGGAACATGCCTGCGGAAGATCTGTTGCTCTGTAATTTTGGCTACAAAAAAAAAAAAAAGGAAACAAGTGTGTCTTTGTAAATGCACAAATGCACTCACAATGTGCTCTGGTTATGTTTCAGTGTCATATTTATATCCTTCCAAAACAATGACGTTTAGACTCATTGACCTGGCACTCTAGGTGTGTCAGTGTGGTGCAAAGTTATTGGAGACCAGCCTCCATTTGCCAGGTGGGTCGGCTAGGATCTCAGTTGTCATCTACATCGAGAACCGGGGGAACACAGTGGGGACAGAATGCAAAGTGTTCTGTCACCACTCTGATATGTGGAGGTGATTAAGTGGACATACATTAGAGACTACTTCTGTGTGAATCTAAACAGAGCACCACCAGTAACAGGTCAGGATCAAAGTTATATAGTTCCATACAAGAATAAAAACGATTCAGAAAAAAATTGTTTTTAAAAAAGCAAAACAGATTCTTTCTAGATGAGGTCAAAATTCAATTACAAATTGCAGAAAGAGCATAAAATGATGGCAATTTAAACTTAAACTATTTGACCAGATAATGTAATCAAAATTCAAAACTCTTTTAAAACACACCATGGAGTCCTGAATGACCACAGTGAGTCAGGACCTCAGCTTACCTTCTCACCTGCAGGCTGCAGTTTTCGTTCCCAGGTGAAGCGCTGTTCTTCTACCCTTGAGAAGATTTCCCAGCCAGAATTTCTTAAGCAAATATCTGGCTGTTGGAAATGGATAATGTGATATTTAGTGAGGCTAATCAAGTGGAAGCAAAGCCAGCATATCCTGCAGTCACTCGGGCTGGGCGGAGCCAGCATGACCTGCACAAGGCTAAGGATGAGGAAAACAACTAATGAATAACAAATAAGCTCCTGGCAGCCTCCGAACGCTCTTGCTCCGTCTGGTGTCAACAGCGTTAGAGCCTCTGACTCATTCCATCTGGCCTTTGCTGTGTGCGTGTGTGTGTGCGTGTGTGTGTGTGTGTAAGCCTGTTCATGAGACGAAGCACACCATTATGAAGATAACGTGGCTCCACATCTCAGTCATCACACACATTTGACACATATTGAAAGCTGGCATCAGGACCTTTGTGGTGTTAATGTAACTCCAGCTGATGGAGTCTATTCAGAAATGCAAAGGACAGACCCACAATGCTTAAATAATATATTTTTTATCGTTGTGTTACACTGAGAAAACTCTGGTTAATTAGTAATGATTTATCAGCTTGTAAGACAGGAAAACCTGTCATAATTACGGCAAACATGAAGGACAGCTGTGCTAAGAGCATGTGGCAAAAATACGTAGCAGATGGATATACTATGGTAGCACAGAAACACCATTTATATCTTAATAAGCCCCTCCCCCAAACATGCCCCTCCCCCAAGCCCACCCACAAACAGGCCTGTAAAAATTCCAGTATCCATAAAATTTGTGTTGTAACATAATTTCACATAATTTGTTAAAACATGCCAGAAATTGTGCTCACAACAAGTTCCTATTTAACATCATCAGGTTGACCTGGTTTATGCAGAGTACTGTATATATATATGTTTTCTTTTTTTAATTGGGAGAATGTCCATCTTCGATTACAAAGGGATTATGTGTTAGCGAGGTTATCCCAGAAGAAAAATACAAAACCGTGGCGTACAATATCACGTGCTGAGCATACTTCAGCTGTCAGAATTTCAGATCAAAGTGGGACATGTTTTTTAAAGTGTTTGCACTTCTCGCATTTGATTTGTGAGGCAGTGAAGAAGACATGGCACAGAAGAAACCGATCAGAGCAGAAATGCATGCTCACTAATTGGACAAAGCGCAAGAAAGGCGCGCAAACGGAACGCTTGGATTCCAACACAGACTTTAACTGCACTTTGTGCAAATTCCCCAGACAAGAGGTGTAATTATATCATCGATGTAATTAGAGAATTCCGGGGCCTCTAGTAAATGAACATTTGGAATCGTTTTAAAGTAAATAAATGGACGGAGGTATAGAGGCTTTGCGGTGGAAATAAATGTATGGAGGCATTAAAGCATATGTTGGGAGGCTGTTTAAAGTGGAAAGAAAAACTACAAACAGCAAAAGCAACACGAGAAAATAAACAGTAATTATGATAATAATGTTTATTATTAGTTGCCCTCAGACTTCAATTGTTTGTTGTTATGTACTTGCTTTATATGTAACAACATATACTCAAATGATTTTCAACCTTATTCTTCAGAGTTTTATTTATGTATGCATGTACTTATTTATTTACTGACTTATTTATTTCGTTATTGTCGGAGTACTGATTTTTGTTGATTATTCCAACAATGGGCAAAACAGTGGTCGACATGCTTACTTTGATCTCGCTGCTTCGGCATGTGGTTAAGGTAAAAGCAGACACTCTCAAAAGAGAAACCACCCTGTAGCCCTCCTACAGCGAATCGCATTAACCGCAGTACTAAATAGTGTCCTACAGCTTTAAAAGCGAGAGGGAGGGGGTGTGATTTCACAACTAAGACGGACTTGGAATATATCAACGGCTCAGTGCGCCATCACACCGCAACGAGAGCAGACATCCTGGAAGGCTGGACTTCGAAGTTGGACAGATGCTTTCAAGTTATTTCTCTACGACCACATTAACACATTGCTAAATACGTTAAATAAGTAAATGAGTAAAAAGTGGCAAATATTGCCCTCGCTGATTTATAGTGTTGATATATCATACGTTAGCTAGCCTAACGTGTTAGCAAAGGATCTACAAAACAACATAGTAAAACTACATAATCTCCTGGAGCGCATGAAAAAAAGAACAATTTGTGATTTCTTCACGGCAGAGTTGTACTCTGATATTTGCTGAATTACCTCTCCGTAAGGATTACTACAGAACAACACGGTAAGTGAAACCTGGTCGCTTTGTCAGTTCAGTTTATCCTTCTGTTTTGCTGTGACCTGGCGGGTCTCTGAAGCCGCAGTTGAACTTCACAATAGGATCACGGTGAAGTGCAACTCAAACGTATTGATTGGCGTTCATACTGTGTAATGCAATGCTTTGTATTCTCATGATTGTAGGTTTTAAACAGTCTTGTAAAATGTATCATATCTATTTGGCATGGTTGTCTATAATATGAGGTAGTGTGCTCCATATCGACAGTTAGCTTTGTTCCAGGGGCACATTGTGTGACACAATAAAATGGTATCTAGATATTTTGCTCCTAGAAACAGCATCTTCTATCGAATTTTGAATGTGTCCGGCCGTCCCAGCCGCAGTGCAACAATGACCGTCTAGCACTCTGTTAGGCATGGGGAGTGCCTCACGAATCGCACGTTGTTCGGAGCTTAACATAGTCATTGTGCCCCGAAGACTCATTTTTATTCAGGATGGTTTGTGGCTACGTCGCTGTCGGATTGAATTGAGACCCATTCGATGTGGTCATGCGCACATTCCCTGTCTTCTTATACAGTATTGGATGGGTTTTAAAAACGCATGGACGTCAGTTTTTTTGGGGGAGAGGGGGAGTTGCCTGTTATTGTTCTCACATCAGTCAGCGAAATTCACTGTATGTTGAGTTTCTCCTGTAATAACCCGAACACCGTTTATTAATGTGGCATAATATTTATTGAGATGAATTACATTATGTGTAAAACCTGGTTTTGTGTCTAACTTCATAGATTTTTATTGTCCCATCCTCGCCCAGTAGTTACTTATTTTCATGTTAAGAGGAGGGTGATCATGGAGGCAGAAAATATGCGTGCGACTGTCAGCTTCGGTTGTCTATTGTTGCGCTGCCAGCCCGTGTGTGGGAGAGCAGACAGTGTGCAGTACCACTGTGTTTTGCCTCGTGTCGTGAAAGCATGGTTGCCCGCAGTTAAAATAAACACAGAAACCACCCTGGGAGTTCGGCACTCATTTGCTGGCCTTTGTGGCAAGACACACCGGCGTGGCTACTTTACTCTCTTAGATTTTTGAAAAAGTTGTTTTTTTTTTAGCCTACATTCTACGTGGATACCCAAACGGCCCATTATGCCAATCACATGCCTCTCAGTACCCTGTCTAAGTGGAGCACGGTGCTCTGTCATACTTCTGTCATCTTTTCCTAATCCAGGGAGCTCAGATAAAGTTGGCCATGCCGAGCCCGAGGTTTGTCCTGTACTCATTGCGAGGTTCACTGGACCGAGCTTCAGCGGCTGGTAGCTCAGCGACCTCCCAAAAAGCGGGATGAATATTCGTAAGGTGAAGCGCGACCTTTGATATGCCCGCCTGTCATTGTTGGCACCCCGCTGATCGTTGAGGGGGGACAGGGAGCCCATACAGTAGAGACCTGCAGGGCAGAAAATCACAGCATCAACTTTTAAAATGTGGAACGGCTCTACAGTTAATGGGCCCCGCAGCTGACAAAAGACCCAACACACTGGGGCGTAAAGACCCAAATGGTGGGTAAAGCATACTTTCCTTTGAAAGATACATTTGATAAGGATATGGATAAAACAACAAATTATTTTCATCTATAATATGTATATAGTCTGAACAATATACTATGTAACATAAATAACATTTTAGAGTTAAATTCGTAAAAGGCAGGGAGCTGAATATAAAACTAACTTACAATTCAACCACTACATTCAAAGGATATCATAGATTATTAATGTAGATAGATTTTTAATTTTACATTTAAGAGTGAATAAACAATGTGCCTTTCATCAATTCTAGATCAGATTTATTTGCGGGTGAAATACTCTTTTTGTAAAGACACCCCCCCCCCCCCCCATAAAAAACAGCGAACGCACACGGGTGAAATAAACGTGCAGTGTTTATATAGCTTATGGCCTGACAGTTATGGTTCTTTGTATACCTAAAAGCAGTGAAGGGGAGAAAAGTACACAGGGAAAAGTAGGTAAGGCCGCAGTGGGGTCCTGCGCTTTCATGGACAGATGAATGAGCTGAGCTGGAGTGTAACAGATGGGGGGACGACACATCAACGCTGTGCAGATGGAAAAAGAGCATCAACCAAGCAGCAAAGGCTGCACACTCACACGCGCACACACACACACACACACACACACTCTCTCTCTCTCAAAAACACACACTCGCACACGCGTATACATACTCTCACATTAACACACACACACTCTCTCTCAAAAACACACACTCGCACACTCATATACATGCTCTCACATTAACACACACAGACACACACTCGCACACTCATATACATGCTCTCACATTAACACACACAGACAATCGCACACTCTCATACATACTCTCACATGAACACACACACACACACACACACACACGCACACTTCACTGAGAGACTGAGTTCCTCATGCTGGTATTCTCAGAAGGCAGTTGGAGTTGAACATTAACCCGGTTTTTCTCAGTCTGGTGGGTCCCGGTGCCCGGGGCTTTGGGAGGTGCCCCTGACCTCACATAACCACAGGAGGAATTCCCCTCCACTCACCTTGATCCCAGCAGAGAGAAAGAGAAACAGAGGGTGAAAGAGGAGTGCCAGCGATGAGGGCATGTGTTCATAATGCGTATCAAGGTATGAGTCCTGATATAGAATCTGGTTTTCCCCTGTCTGTACCTTAACCTTTTCCATTACGAGCTTAAGGACAGCACAGAGTCTACATCAGCACCACTACGCTGAGGTGCTCTATGACCCTGTTTACACTTGGTTTTAAAATGCATTTCGGTGATCCGAACACAAGTGGATAACTGAGACACAGCGTCGTTCACACCTGTGTCTATCACGCGTCTCCAAGGTGTCCAGCTGACCACTTGTGTTCAGATTTCGTTACCGCCTATGCCACTTTTCCTGTTGCGTCCTTGTCTGGAATGCATCAGGACGAATTAGCGTTTACACCACAAAGGATATGTGGTCAAATGCGTATCAGACCACCTCGGCAAGTGGTTTGAGTGATCGGATCACAATGCGTTTTGGTGGTTGTTTGCGCTTGTATTTAGTGTTGTCCACTTGCGATCCGATTGCCCAAGACGCATTTTAAAACCAAGTGTAAACAGGGTCTATGAGTACGGTCCCCGGTCACCATCACTCGGTGGACCGCGATGTGGAGCGCCAGCTCCCAAACACAGCTGCAAGAGTGAGAACCTCCAACACCTGCAGTGCCCCACACCCCTTCCCTCAGTCTCTCACGCAGATACACTCCCAAACACACGCTCCATGCCATGCCACTGTGCCAGTCAAATTGTAGCCTGTTTTCCGCTTCATTAGGGATGTGCCCTAAGCCTATTTTCACAAACTTGGCGTTCCCCTTTCGTTTGACTGCGCTTTTATGTCACTGCATCAGATAAGCCCGCTGAACGAGGATTCGTCTTCACGCGCCATTACTTTTAAAGGTTGTCTACATCGCTATTCCCCTTGTAGTTTGTTTTCACTGGTTAACGCGTCTGCTGTCATCTTGTCAAACAGAAACCATTAACCTGCAATCAGCTCTGAATCCCTGTTATCATATCTGTATATTTTTTAAATTAGTAGCCTCCGTTGACGCGGAAAGAAACAACGCGCGAGCATGAATGCGTTTGAACAGACATCTCAGTCTCCCGCTTCCTGTCTGAGCTTGCTATGAGACTTCATTGTTTATGAATTGTCTCACTTTGTTATGGAGACTGCATTTGACTTTCGACCCCGAGCTCTCAGCAGACACAGGACGGGGCTCTGTGAGATGGTGGCCCCTGCGTGTATCCTGACGACCCTGTGAACTCTCAGGTCACCGGCTGGCATTTAGCAGACTAAACAAGCTCACCCCATCCCCCTCCGGGACACCAGGGGATCCCAGAAGAACATGTTAACTTCAGGCAGACTCTGCAGCCTCTGTCCTTAGGAGCTTCTCCAACACCTCAATAGCTGGACAGAGTGGTGCCTGCTCTCTTTCTCAGGCCTTCATCTTCACCCCTCTGCTTTTCCCACATTTCACCACCCCTTTCCGATTTACCCTTTCTCCTGATTTCTTACTCTTCCCCCTTTCTCTCCTCTCGTCTTTTACTCTCTTCTCCAGCCTCCCTTTCCCACCACTGTCTTCCATTGCTTTTTTTTAATCTCTTTTCTTGCTTTTTTATCCTTCCTCTGTCTCTCTTTCCCTCTTCCCTCATCCTCCATTTTTTGTGCCTTCTCTCTGCCTCTCTCTCTCTATCTCTCTCCCTCTCCCTCCCCAGTTTGTCTTCTCTCTCACGCACGCACTCCTCACGGTGTCTCTCTCCTTCGCTCTCCTGTAAGCCTCTGACACGCACGCAGTAGATGCTCACTCTTTATTGAATATGACCCAGCCTCTGGCTCCCGCTTCTCCGAACCCGCATCACATGTTTAAGTAGCAGGGCGCTGCTGCCAGTTACTCGTTTCCGTGGAGCGCTCCAGCAGGACCGAGTTCTCCGCTCTTCTCCGCGCGGCCTCCCTGAGAAAAAGGGCCGCGGAGAGGGCCCTGCTGACAGCTTGCCAGGAAACCTACCGAAGTACAGCAAAGATGGGAGCTGGCCGCTCGCCCAGCCCTGAGCCGCTCTGAGGTCACGCTGATGCTGCCTAACGGGGGGGGAGGGTCGGGGGGGCGGCGGGGGGTGCTGGGACTCTGAGATGGCCTGTTTCTCATCTAAATGCTGAATTCGGTTAATTCCATTCCAGAGAGAGGCTGCTGGCGGAGCCGCTCGCGAAGCTGGCCCTCCGAGACTGTGGTTGAGCGAGCCAGTAGTTTCTAAGCTCAAAGTGGGTCAAATGGGACGATGGATTATGCAGCTCTGCTGAAATCATGGCCTGGGGGCCAGCGCCATGTATTGGACGCCCAGCTATTATTAAAGAAGAAACATTGCAACGTAGTCTCTCTCGTGTGGCCTCTGGTTCATGGGTGCAAGACAGCGTGGGCCACTGTGTGTTTCCTAAGTAGACTCTGCTGATTAGGACATTTTAGGCCGACCCTCTGAGTCCTTAAAACGGGTCCCTGAGGTCAAAGGTCATAGTTTAGCCGCTGTGGAGTGTTCACTCAGTCTTCACCGTATTCATTCATTTGGTTAAGGTTGGTTTAGGGATCATTGGTTTAGGATTTCTGGAGGAGCTGGGCATGAAGAGAATGCGGAGTGCAGATTATTTTAGGTGAATAGCCAGGACACGCTGGTTACAAGGTTTGGAGAAGTTACATTCAAACCTTGTGACCAAATATGGAGTTAAATCCCTTCCCTGCCCATGCATGTGTGTTGGATTTCTTGAATGATTTGCTGTGGTTGATAAAAAATGGGAAATTGTTGTGCTGTTTTCTGGTGAACTTGAGTAATTGTGATGAACTATCCTAAGGCTTGCTAAGGGTCTTCCGTAGATCATCTGTGTACCTGGGATTTAAAATAAAAATCTATACTCAAGGGTATTGTGTTCTTCAGATATGGTATGGGCTCTTGGCCCTTTAGGTCGTGAGTTCAAAGCAGTAACCTTTACCTAACCCTGTTGCCATAAACACATAAACCCTTGAGCATGCTGAAATATAAAGGTTCATTGTTTGTCACTGGGTCTGTGTTTGCCTCTGAGCTCTTGGGTAATATCAGTTTCCTCTAAACCAGTAAGTCTCTTGATTCCACCGTGGAGAAGTTTTCAGGTATGTGTGTGTGCGTGTGTGTGTGCGCGTGTGTGTGCGCGTGCTTGTGTGTGTGTGTGTGTGTGTGCGCACTAGTGTGTATGTATGTGTATGAGACAGAGAATGTATGTGAGTCAGTTTGTGTGTCTGTGTGTGTGTGTGTGTGTGTGTGTGTGTGTGTGTGTGTGTGTGTGTTGTGAGCTTTGTGCGTGCATGAGGGAGTTTATGAGAATGAGAATACATTTATCTGGTCTCTTAGCCATTGGCCTGGTTTTCTAGGAATGTATCGGTCATGGGATGTGCCGTATGGGGTGTACTGTGAAGGTCATGGAATATCGCCGCAGAGACAATGACCGGATGCCCAGGCTCGAGAACAGAGAGCACATCCCTTTGAACTGGACACGTCCACGGTGGGTGGCAAGACCTTCCCTCGCTCGACCTGTAAAAACAAGAGCTTCCTGGTAGGGGAAAGTTTGCTGAGTTTCAAGCACAAAAGGCCCTATCGGGAAGCCTTATTGTGTTGAAAAAAAAAATAAAAATAAGGCCGATGTGGTCCTGAAATGTGTTTCTCCAGAACTTTGCCGCATGCCCTCTCCTGCCACCAACGTAGGGCAGTATTCCCACGATCCTATCTAGTGTTGTTTCATCGCACTGAAACCCAAGTACTGTGTACTCAGAGAGTCGTCAGTCTTATCCATTTTATTGAACCTTACCCAAGGGCTTACGCCTCAGGGCTCGAAAGGAAGGTGTTCGGGCGATGGAATGAGCCTTTTGTGATGTCAATACATTTCATCCGCATCAGCTCACATGCTGGTTACTGTTTATGGAATATTAAAAGCATTGTAATGGGAAACCGGTTTAGTCGAATGTCTGAAACCGCATCAATGCTATAACAACCTGTCAAGCTACGTACATCTGGTTTCTGCATGACCACATCTTAGAAGTATTAGGTGTTCAGTATCGTGTATTCTGTATTGAACAAGCTGAATTTTCATATTGAATCATGTCTGATTTTGTCATAAAGACTAACAGTGTTTTGAAATGTAATTGGAGCTGTTTCTGAGTGGGTGGTCTGTCCCTCTAAGGTACTAATTATGGTGTTGTCAGTGTTCAGTAACAATTTGTTGAAGATGAGAGATAGTTAAGAGAAAACAATTTCAGCAAATGGAAACGTTGTGAAAAAATGAATAATTTCTTGAAAGTTCAGGGGTTTTTGTGAGTTAATGTTTATGGATACTGAGAATTTCTTCATTCATGAATGTTGAGCCAGGTTTCTGTTGGACCATTTTCTGTCTTATTTCCTGTCTTGCTGTAACCTGAGACACTCATCCCATCTGTGTGAATTTCTCTGGTGTCAACACCTCAGCAACACCCGTGTGTTTTGAAACATTTGTCATAACTACCATTTTTCGGCAGCATACCAAATGAACAGGTAACCGAGAAGAAGCACTGAACTCCCCCTGATTGGTTCCCGGCTTTGGCTGATTTGCCAAAATCTTCCTTACCCCAGACTCATCTTCCCACGCTGATGTCAGATGTCACCTCTATCAGGAGCTTTCTCAAGAGAGTTGTTGGGAAGCACCCAGAAGTCTAACACGAGTAGCTTTTTTGATATCCATTCTGAGTCAGTCAGTGTGAATGCATATCTTCCGCCTGGTTTAGCATTGCCGCTTTATAGCTGTTTGACCCCATTACAGAGTCATACTGTAACTAAC
The DNA here is from genome assembly GCA_019788955.1 of Albula glossodonta. Lineage (NCBI taxonomy): Eukaryota > Metazoa > Chordata > Actinopteri > Albuliformes > Albulidae > Albula > Albula glossodonta. The sequence goes on from JAFBMS010000262.1 coordinate 57,740, forward strand.
TCCTCCTAATCTTGGGCTGTTGCTAACCTGCCCCAGAGTAGCACCTTTGCTAGATCAACACAAAGCATCTGCTGTTGCTAGTGCAACCAGACTTTGCCGCTGCTAACCTGCCATTCTTGGCTCTGTCAAGCCTGTGTGTTTTGGTTTAGCCATTAATTGGTCCTGCCACCTGCTGCTGATTCCCTTCTGTTATGTGCCTGGCACGTGCATAATGCATAAACACACAGACACATGCGCGCATGCACACACACTGTTTATAATACATGCTGCAGCTGCATGGATAGAGCAGAGCCCTGGCCATGTTGAAGTAGGCCCTCATTATTCTCTGGAGTACAGCTGCTCACTCATCCTGCAGAAAGGAGGGCCAGGCTTCTCTCTTGCACCCGATACACATGCTCCTTCTGTCTCTCACTCACAGGCACACTCCAGTTCTCTCATAGTTGTGGTCTCTGTCACACACACACACACACATGGCCACATTCACACTTGCACAGTCTTTCACACTCTAGCTTTCAAATACACACACACTTGAGCACACATTTGCTGTCTTTCTCTCTGTCAAACACACACACACACACACACACACACACACACTCTTTAACTGTGTAGCAATACACCCAGTCCCAGTGCCTCTGCCATGGCCCTGTGTTACCCAGCCCAGCTTTGTCCTGTTTTTGTTTCGCTGAGTTCCTCTGTGCTCAAAAGGTGCGTATGTGCCTGCGCGCGTCCGGAAGGAGTGCCTCGGCTCTCCGCTCTGGGAGTATCCTCTGACACCGCGAACAAAGAACGCGCCGCACCCATGCGAGCCCTTCCTAAGGGGCCCAGGGCCCCCAGAGAGGCCCCTCCAGCCGCTTTGTTCACCGGATTCTTCCCCCGTCGTGGATCTTCGTCGTGGCGTTGATGTGTGCTCGGTTCCGGTCCTTTTGTCGCGGGCCGGTGGACGAGGGAAGGGACAGGGTGTTAGCTGTGGGAATGCAGGTTGTCAAGGACATTGGAGGACAATCAGACACTCACAATGGATGGAGTTCTAGAATGTCCATAGTGACTCACTACCCCTGATATTTTTAATTACAGCATTTCAGTTTAGTGACTGTGGAGGGTGAAGCACTTTGATTGCCTGTAGATAATTGTATGATTGACACATGGTAGACCCGCCTATTGCAGGGTTTGTGAAGCTTCGCTCTGCCATCATCCGTCATTAGGGGACAATGAGTGGCAGTAAGAGACAATGGGGGTTGTTATAGTGCTGACGGAAGTGCTGTAAGCCAGGGTATGGCAGTGTGCCTGCAGTATGCACCCAGACCGGCATGGCAGCCATGTCAAGCACTTTGAGAAGCTGTTGATGGAAGTGTGCATGTACACTCAAACACACTCACGCACTCGTACACAAGCCCTTCCGTTCACACCCGCACTTGCACACACATTCACCTGCACTCACGCACTCTCTCTCACAGCTCTCATGGATACGCACATGTTTTTCTTAAATCCACAGTTACAGCAAAAAATCCCTTAAGTAACAGTCACCCTTGCTGTAACATAGTAAAAGAAGTTAACCAGCCAGCATGAGAAATGGACCAGCGTGGGCAGAAGACAGTCAGACGTAGCATCACTAACAAGTGATGTCATCCGACCACACAAAAAAAGAAAGGAAAAAAAACGAACATAAAGGAAAAGGAGGGAACGCAGGCCTCCCTGTGATGGAAAAGTAGACCATGTCTGTCCAAACCTCCTGATCTGTCTGGGACAAAAACAAAACAAAAATGAAAAAAAATAAAATAAAAACTGAAAAAACCAATCAGCCAGCCTAGTTTATAAAAGGTTTTATTGACATGCCGATATGGCGATGTTCTAACGCTGCCGGCCAGCACACCAGAGAGTGGAAGGAGGGGAGTGCCGTTTGATTGGAGAGGAATTGGGCGTTGTACGCTCGCGTTTCGCACGCGCTGGTTTTGGCATACCTGCTCCTGCTCACCATGTATTTACAGCTATAATATGCAAAAGATCTGCTCCCATGGAAACAGGAATCAATAACACACACCACATCACAGCAATGTGATGCACCCACATGTGCACACACGCGAGCATACCCATACACACACTTTTGTATAGACGCATATATACACACAAGAATAAACATAGATACATCAATAGATACACACACACACACTTACACACACACACACACATGACTTCCCTCATTGAGGGGGATTCTCTGAAACAGGTTTTCAGTCTCTTCTTTTTGTTGTTTAATGTGAATGGACAGCCATGGTCTCCGGGGACATGAGTCTGTTTTGTCAACTGTGTTCATGAAGCAGACATGGACAGAAGCTCTCCAGGGACACTGAAGCTTATATGTTTAATTACTAGACTGTTATAGACAGTAATAAGGAAAGGTTTGGGCCCGTGAACATGGAGCCAAAGGCATACAAAATGGACCCTTAGCCCTGCATGTCAGGAGGTCAGAGCTGTAACCTTATGTAACCCTGTTCCCATAAACACATAAACCTCTGAACACGCTCAACTATAAAGGCCCATTGTGTGTTAGTAGGTTAAAATTTGCTTGTGAACTCTGGGCTTGATGCTTTTGTTGGAGTGGCAGTGTAGAAGCTGACTGCAGGTACACACAACCACAGCCACGGTCAGTGTCTGTGGTTGTGTGCGCGCGCATGTCCGAGTGTCCATATTTAAGCATGTCCATGTGCCCACATGTCCATGTGTGTGTGTCCATGTGGCCGTTTGTCCATGTCTGTGTGTGTTTGTGTCTGTGCAAAGCTATCTCCAGCTTCCAAGGGTGAGGATTCAGTCCTCCTTCGTGAAGGGAAAGATCTGCATCAGTCTTGTTCTTTCAAGTGAATGCTTCCATAATTAAATCCATCTTCCTTGTAGTCTAATACGATGTGTAAGACGTATGTGTAGGCGTTTGTGTTCATACGTGTGTGTGTGTGTGTGTGTTTGTGTTTGTGTTTTTGTTTGTGTGTGTGTGTGTGTGTGTGTGTGTGTGTGTTTGTGTGTGTGTGTGTATGTGTGTGTTTGTGTTTATATGTGTGTGTGTGTTTGTGAACATGTTTGACTGTGTATTGGATGGTGGTGGCTGTCTGTGTGGCACAGGGAAGTGACTCCATGACTCTGTAACCTGTGATCTGCAGGCACTTTAGTGCTGTATTTATAGCACACAGGTTGTCGGGCCTCGCCCTTGGCACTGCAAAGTAAACACACTCCAGCTACCTGATATAGCAGCAGAAGAGCTGTATATTCTCACACACACACACACACACACACACACACACACAAACAGACACACACACACACACACATGCATATCCAGAGATTTCCGGTGTCACTTTGCTGCACATCCCATGATCTGTCTCTGAGCCGGTGTCTGACTGTAAGGCATTGGGTAACGGCCAGCCGGCCGCTGGGGCCCAGTCTGTCTGCCCATGACTTTATCCCGGGCACAGATCATCTTATCTTACCAACGTCCTGCCATCTTCAGATTACGCCGACATGATGCTGTGAGACTCGTCCTTGATGCATGATTTTTCCTGTGGGAAGTGTGTGTGTGTGTGTGTGTGTGTATGTGTGTGTGTAATTAAGATACTGTGAGAGACCCAGACGTTGCCTGTTGCTTTAAGACGCTGTGGATAAACATATAATTAGTTTTAAAATACGGACAACGGATGTTCATTGTCAGCATTCACAAGCGCACAGTAGCTAACCTCACAGAGGCACCCCTCCCTCCCGCTAACCCAAAACACACCTGCCTTTAAAGGCTGACAAAAGCACACACACAGTGCTCCCCTGCAGTGACGGCGGCTTTGTTCAGTGGCCTGACCCGCATTTAAGCTGCTCTTCCTGGTCTCTGTTAAAACAAGGGCGTCATGTGACAGAGTGGGTGTCCTCTTATCAATTTAACACATTTACCGTAACTAAGCAAACTGAACTGAACACATTTACCCGAGATTTACACGTTTAACAGAAGCTCTCGACCATGTTAGCATTATTTATTTTTGAGGGTTTTTCATTCATAAATTTAGTTTTTTTTTAAAAAAAAAAAAAAAAAAAACCCTTACAACAAAAGAACAAGCTAAATAAAGCTGGCCAACATACACAACATAAACAGATTACACAACTAACAGTTTTTTTTTAATATACAGTCTATTCATATACCTCAATATTTACCTTTGTTACACAACGGCAAACAGATGACCTCTGGGTTACAAACCCAGTTTTCCAAGTATTATACGCTGACAAAAATTTATAAAGAGCAAAGACTGTAGCTTTCTTTCATGGGAATGAGATACACTTAATAAATGAAAATGTGTGTGTGTGTGTGTGTGTGTGTGTGTTATCAATATTGACAATAATATATAATGATGTATATCCACACAGGTGGGGTGTTTGTGGTGCTCTTTTACACAGTGCCAATAGGCCAGTATTGTTCAATCTGTAGGGCTCCATTAGGCTGGTCCCAGTCCTACTCACCCTTTTTAAGAGTGAGCTTTAGTGTGTTTTAAAACTGAGTAACGGCTCCCACTGCTGATCGTCCCACAAATTTAAACAAATCTTTTTTTTCAACTCATTGTGAGCTACGCTTAACGATGACGGTGCTTGGCCCATTGTGTGCCTGAAAGGGAACGTTTCCATTTAAATGTCAAATTTACGCCGTTGAATAATTGATGCTCTCAAGTGGGTGCCGATTAAGTGGCCGGCCTTTCATTTACATTGAATGGCTTCCTGTAAATTTCCCCACAAAGGCGTCCGGCCGAGAACATTGTGTGTCTGCCAGTGGGGAGTATGACAGCACGATAGAGTGTGTGTGTGTGTGTGTGTGTGTGTGTGTGTGTGTGTGTGCGCACTGTTTGCAAACTCTGCCTGCGTGAAGGAGTGATTGACACTGTGATCCTCTGTGTTTGAAAGATCTATACTATGAGTTTTAAGTATGCATTCATGCATGTGTGTTAACGGGTGATTGGGAAGGTCAAAAATAGTTTATTTCCGATGGGGCTTGAGGGCAGAGCTTCTCTACCCGCCTCTCTCTCTCTCTCTCTCTCTCTCTCTCACACCCTCCCTTTCCTGTCTGAGCATGCCTGTCACCACCACACCCCTTCCCATGATGCATTGGGGCCTGTCCGCTGACCGGGGGGTAACTGCTGCGTTGGCTGTATGCTCTCACCCCATGCTCTGTTGCTATCAGACGCTTATCTTTGTGGTGATTTGGCAATTTTCTTTGCGGGTGAGCTGTGCGCTCTGTGAGTTCAGATACAACCAACAGGAGGAGAGCTCTCTCTGTCTCTCTCTGTCTGTTTTTGTCTCCCCTCACTCCTCCTCTGCCACTATCTGTGTGTGGTTTTATCTCTCTAACTTTATTGATCTGGTAAATTTGTTGTACTAGTTCTGGGTGGAAGACAAAGAGTAATAAAAGGATACAGAAGTTAAGTGCCTGTATAATAAAACTGCTTGATTAAAAACAGAGGTTTGTAGTTCTGGCGTTCGCTGACCTGCATATGGATGAACAGGTATAACTAGTAATATTCATATAATTATGATAGCATATATTCCTCTTTCAGTATGGTGCCAGAGGTACAGAGCTGGGATGCAGGAGTCTTTAGTAGAGGCTGGAGGTAAGGGCTTTGGTGGGGTTGGGCCGGTCTCTGTCCCAGGCTCCCTCATGTCCCCAGTGAAAGCAGTGGGCGTGAGGAGCGCTCGAGGATTTGATTTCAATTCCCATGGCTGTGTGCGGTCACCTCGTCCGCCCACCCCCTCCAAACCCCATCTCCAGCATCTCCAGAGGGCTAATGAGGTTTGGCTTGAGAACTTTCCAGAAGGTTTGTGGTGCCACCCTTGGGGACATCCCAAAAGTGCTCTGGGAGAGGGCGGTCCCTCCTGCCTGGGTGGCACCTGCTGCCTGGGGATGGGTGAGGATAGTACAGAGAACGACTGTTGTTGTTGTTTTTTTTTTTTTTTTCCCCCCAAAATATAACTTAACAATGAAGGTATGGATTGAGGAATATGTGTAAAAAAATCTAATCTTTTTTTACAGTGCTCCATCTGTTTTCCCCAGGTCTTGCAATTTCAAGAAGTTGGGGGAATTACTTCTACATTTCTATTTTAGTAATTTACCGAATGTTTTAATTCACAGCAGTGTATAGGAAGTGCATTAGTTCTGTGGCAAGCACTACAGCATCACATCTGTGAATTGGGAACTAACACCTGCACTAGTGGCATTTGGCTGTGACAGTGGTCCTTTTTGAGTGCCTGACACCCCCGTTTGAAGCTACTTTTTCAATTACAGGGCAAGCTGTGTGGTGGATTTAGACGTTTTGGGTTGTGCCGCTGTGACGGTACGGGCATGCGCCACATTTTAAACGCACACGCGGCAGCAGGCAGGCAGGCAGGCAGCAGGGAGGCCCGCGGGCCCAGACTGAAGAGATTTCACTGGGATAAAAAGTTAATTATCCACTTGATTACCGGTTAGCTGCAGTTTCCTGTTGGGACTCGGAGAGCGGCAAGCCCACCCCAACGTTACAGAGCCTCTGCTTCCAACCGAGCAAAGCAAGAATAACAACTTCAGAAAGGAAATAAATATTGATGCTGATGTAGTTTTTGTTTTATTGTCCTCGGTGTAGTGTCTGTAACAGTACGCCGCACGCTAGAAAGATCTGAAGCAGAAACAATCTGTCCCTAGCCTGGGGTTTGGAGTGTGACGCACAAGCAGTTGTTAGTGGTATCTCTGATTATCGGTCAGGACACATTAGTGATATGAAAACAGGGCTGTTAGGAATAGGGAGGGGGGGAGTTTGGGACACACACACATGTGCACACACACACACACACACACACACACACACACACACACACACACACACTCAGTTTTTCGAAAGAACACATGCATGTTAATCCCTATGTCTCTGTGTGTGTGTGTGTGTGTGTGTGTGTGTGTGTGTGTGTGTGTGTGTGTGTGTTTGCAAGAGAAACACACACACGCGCACACAGTTTTTCCAAGCCGAGCGCACGCAGGTTAATCCCCCTGTAGTTCTCTCTGTGGCTGTGTGTTGGAGGGTGGGGGCACAGTGGTGGCCTTACACTTGCGCGCTGCACGCGAAATCCCCGCTGTGGAGAGTGTTGACTCTGTCAGTCTGCCCTAACCTGCAGACTAAAAGCATGTGGGTACGATCTCCTACACAGACACCCTGCATGTTTACTGCTCCCCCCCACTCCCACACACCCAGCCAGTTCAGGTACCCCCCCCCCCCCCAGGGATATATTAATGGGTTTACCCTGTACTAAAGCTAAACCCAGGGACCAGCCAACTCAAGGCCGGCTCCTGCTTCAAGACACAGTGATCATTGGCCCCAGTGACACAACTGCAGTATCTGCTGGGGTCAAAGCGGCTTTGACCGTGTGCTAATCTATGATATTTTGACTGTGCCAACTTGAGTGGCAGTGCTTTCTGTGACCCAAAGCAGGGGTAATCAACAAAGACAAGCGCCGTGGGCTGCTTTGTGGCCTTTCTTTTTTTTTATTGGAGTTTCTCAGGCTCAAGGGTGAAGTGGAGGTGTACTGTATCAGAACAGGTGTGTTTCTGTATAAAATACAGACCCCACCCACCTGTTCCCTTGTCTACTGGTATACAGGATACTCTTGCTCAGTTCTTATCCTGAAAGTGGAATGGTCCCCTTTTTGTTCCCCAGGTTTTTGTCTGTGTTACTCCCATCCACCTCCTCCCTCTGTCCTGTAACTGAGTTCCCCCTGACTTTCTTATAGCTGCTGGTTAACCCCCTCCCTGCCCCATCTCCACTGTTATGTCATGCGCATTTAATAGGTTCCCCCCCGGCCAGGGAAGGAAGGCGTTTTCAGCCTGTCAGGGATTAGCCCTCTTTTCCCACCGTATTGGTGTTGAGTATTTACACTGGGATAATGAGCATGGCTTACAGAGCTGCTCCTTGCTGGAGTGATGTTTGTTCCGTGTTGGGGGGGGGGGGGGAAGGCCGCCCCATTGCCCCATTGCCCCGTCATGCAGACTGGACACAGCAAGAACTTTCCATTCATAAGAAAACATAATGTATTTACACAGGTAACCCTTACTCTTACCCTTACAAATCTGCTACTCCAGATTTGTGTTGACCTCTTGAGCAAGCTGTGCCAGGCACTGTAGGTGGGGGGGGGCAGTGTAGTATGGGATAGGGGTTAGTAATGGTTTAAATCCAGATGTTTGCAGGGTCTCTTCCCACTTTGGACACTACCCTTGAGTCGGTTCTTTTCCTTTAATGCCTCAGTAAGCTGTGTGAAAGGGAAGTGTAAATATGAGGGTGGTGAAGGTGGCTGTGGAAGGGAGTCTGCTCAGTGTGGTGATAAAAGAATCCCTGCACTCTCTTTATCTGCCCTGCTTCACTTTTTATTGCCCTCAGTGAGAAGGGTTAATGTTTAAATCAGCAAACGTTTACCAGAGATTAAACGTTTCAGTTACTCCCAGTGAATTGTCCATACAGTACTAATAGTGATTCCTTTCTCTTTACAGCATGGGCATGCTGTAAAAAGGCAACCTCTATTTTTATTTATTTTTTTCAATGCTGTTATGTACATCTTCTATTTCAAGCATACTTTTTGTGCCACAGGTTCCAACTATTTTGTAGTAACACAAAAAGTTATAAATAATGAAACACATAATGAAACGATACGTTAAAAAATTGTGTTAAACTTTAATGTATTAAAGAGAGCTTTTCACCCTACACTATAGGAGGCTTAATTTCCCTGGACACAAGGTATCTTGCTGAAGGTCAGGCCTGTTGTTGTGAAGTATCACTTCTTTAAGTACTTACAGTGGGTGTGTGCGTGTATATGTATGTGTGTGTGTGTGTGTGTATGTATGTGTGTGTGTGTTGTATCTATCTCTGTGTGTGTGAGTGTGTGTGTGTGTGTGTGTGAGTGTGTGTGTGTGTGTGGGTGTGTGCGTGTATATGTATGTGTGTGTGTGTGCTTGCGTGCGTATGTACTTGTGTGTGTGTGTGTGTGTGAGTGTGTGTGTTTGTGTGTGTGTGTGTGTGTGTGAGTGTGTGTGTATGTGTGTGAGTGAGTGAGTGTGTGTATGTGTATGTGTGTGAGTGTGTGTGTATGTGTGTATGTGTGTGTGTGTGTGTGTATCTATCTGTGTGTGTGTGTGTCTGCCTGCCTGCCTCAGGGCGTAGTCTAATGTTGACGCTAAAGAGGAAGCGCTCATTATCATGCTGGTCCCTGATAGCCTGTCAGGATTGGGTGAACAGGAAAAACTGGTCCACCATTGTTGCTCTTATGTCTGTCGCTCGGAAGTGAAATGAGGGCTGTATCATTCAGGAGGTAATTTTTATTTTTTTACTCAAGAGGAATCATGTACAGTATTTCTGTTCAAGACTAGAAATTCAACGAGTTTGTAGCATGCCCAGTGTACCGTGTATAAGGCAGTGAAATGTTTAACACACTCCAGTCAGTTAAGAATCAAAACATAAACAGCATAGTTAGAAGAACTTGAATGAAGTATATAAAGTGGAAAAAAAAACTATGGATGTACAAACTGTGCAGAGTGCAAAATGAGTGAGCACCTGGATAATTTAATAATGCGCTATTGGTGCACGGGCATAGAGAACCTTTTGCTGTCCTGTTGTGTGACAGAATGGCCAAGGGACTGGTTGCGGTACCGGAACCAGAAGGTCATGAGTTTGAATTCCGTGAGAAACACTAACGTGCTTCTGTGCCCTTGAGCAAGGCACTCAGCTTAAAATTGCTTCAGCACTCATCCGGCTGCATAAATGGATACAATGCAGAATTCAGAGCAGGCATTCGACTCGCCCTGGAGAGGAGCTTCTGCTCTGCATATTAATACGTTTACTCTCAGGGTTATTTTTTTGGACGCACCAAGAGCGACCCCCACATGATTTAAGGAAAGGAATAATTGTTTGCCCAACAGCAGTTTTTTTTTTTTTCAATTATTTTTAGATAAAATCTTATATGCATCACAAAAGCAAGACCGGTGGAGGTGGTGGGGTGTTGAAAGATATTGCTTCCGTGTTTTTGTGCTTTAATAAAGAAAGGCGTAATTGCCAAGAGGAAAGACTGCAGAAAGAGCCATGCGGAGCAGAGGAAGGTGAGCGCTTCAATATCAATAGAGCCGAATCTCTCTGTCGGCATCTCCATGTGAAAGGGCCGGTCTGAATGGAGGCTTTGATCCTGAGATACGGGGTGTGGGGTGGGGTGGGGGGGGGGTGGATTGTGGTTAGATTGGGTGGGTGAGAGTAGAGCACGTAATTGTTTCTCACGGACCTGACAGGTGAGGGAAGAGGTAATGAGCTCTGTGGGGAGGGGAAGGGGTAGGGTTGAGGGCCGGACGCGGCAGTGAGGGGGATGTGGGTGGGGGTGGGTGTTGGGGTTTGTGTCACAGGTTCACACCGAGGCGAGAGGTGAGGGGGAATGCCCTAAGGCACTTAACGAGGCCATGGGCAGGAGGGCACTGAGGACACTCGTAGGACGGTGTCAGGTGACAAGGAGGGGCAGGGCGATGGCGGTTTAATTTGGGTTTGGCCTCGTCACCTCAGGGCGGAGGGTGGTGGCCAGTCAGTAATCAAGGCCACATATTTATAAAGCACTGATTTAGAATCAGGTTTCCTGGGTACAGGTTGTAACCTTATCCATTATGAGCTAATAGGCCAAACTGATCCTGGGTCAGCACTCCTTCTGTATCTCTTCAAGGTGAACTACACACTGTCAAAGGAAACAGAAGTAATACAAATGTCATTATCAAATGGCGATGGAAATTTACTAGAAATTAGATCCCCCCCACCCCCCGCACCCCCAAACCTCTCAACAACCTCTCAGAGGATCTGCCTTAGGACTGGAATCTCTAACTGGGGGGGTGGCCAGGATGCCTGAATCTTTTTTTTTTTTTTTTTGGCTTCATTTCTCACTTCCTGAAACGCACCGAAAACCAACAACCACTGCAGCCCTCCACTTAGGCCCAGCGGATCAGGGATTTAACAGGCCGGGAGGACATTACATTGAGAAATCTGTTTTATTAATTTATTTTAACCATAATCCTCTCTTGTTAAGGCCGAGTTGAGCCACAGGATAATCGGAAGTGTGCCTCTGTTCTTCCCCGGTCACCTGCTGTTGTCTGGGCCACTCAGGACATTGTTGTAAGTATCTGTGAAGCTGGTCATGCAGCTCGTTCCCCCTCTCAGGGCATTGTCTGCATTTTGGATTTCAAAAAGTCCCGAAAGATGGATTTCTGCCCTGCTTTGTGGAGTCAGGAGGTCTGTCCAGAACGGTTATTTATCGGAAATAGATTTTCAGACTGCCAGAGGCAGAGGGACTTGGGCGCGCTCCTGAAGCATTTTTGTGCTCTTAAACAGCTCCAAAGACCTGCAGCCCTGCATGTGTTTGAGACAGTGCCTCCTGCGTTCAGCTGCCTGTGGGCCTTCATGTGATCCCCAGGGGAGTACCTGCGACATTATGCAAAATATTAAAATCAGATTCAAATTTTCTGTCCCGGTGGCACGAAGACCGTGGATCATTCCGGAAGCGAGGATGTCGCCCTGGACACAAATCAGTTCCAGATTTAAGTTCTGGCCTCCCGTTGGCTCACTGCCAGCTGCCACTCATCCTGAGATTGTGTCGTTGATTGTCCGGATGGCGTTTTAATTACCTGCGTTCCCTGCGCCTGCCTGTCATCTCAGCCAGGTTGAATTAGCACCTCAGGGAGCTGTCGCAGTCCACACAAGGCTAATTGAGAATGTTCAGCGTAACCTCCTCCCATGGTAATGTGTTTGAATGACATCACTGTTTGGGCTGGTGTCTACCCAGACAAAGATAACTGCCTACACTGTTTGAGGTCTAAGGCTTGTTGTCACCACCTCTCCCAAAAATAATTTATGTGATCAGAATGCTATCTTTTAACACAAAGAAAGGCTAGTTGTACAGCATGCTGAATCTACCTTTTGTGATAAGCACACTGAAAACAGTAGTTGAAAATCAGTCAGAGCTTGACCTAACCAGGCCAGTCTGGGTGCAGCACCATGATGTGCTTGCCTGGTTTTATACTGTATTGTAATGAACTGGACTTGTTCCAGCTCTACAGACAGGGGTACACTGACTCTGTGTGGCTCCAGCACGGTCGCGTTTGGAAAGAGCTGCATAAACTGTCCAAATAGAAGCTCTGCTCCCTGCAGCTGAGAAGTGCGATCATATCTGAGATCTCTCCAGATCTTGAAGTGGATCCAGTTAACAAGACAGAAATGTGCTATTAATCGATCATAGCTGCAGCTCAGCTATATTTAATATTATTGGTTTATGGAAGAGCTTGTGTCTGGCTGCCTGCATTTTTTTGTGAGATTGTTCCTGATTTGAAGGGGAAGTAGACAGTTCTGTGAGTCATACCTGGGTCACTTATACCCATTTTAAATTCTGTACTTTAACTTTGTAGATGCCTGTAAAAGTTGAGAACTGTCCTATGGATCCCTGATACTTTCCAGAAAACATGTTCCTGTCATAATTTATGCTACTATCATATAAAAAAATAATCCTCTGAATGTTGGTTTTGTTTTTATGGTTTCAAGTAATTTTGACCAAGTTCCTGTGTGAATGTGTCGTCTGCAGCCATTGGCTGTCTGGGGCCTGAGCTCGACTGGGCTGTGCTTACACAGGATAGGGTTTAATCAGCCCTTCACAGTTACATTTAGGAATTTGGCAGATGCTGTTATCCATAGCAGCTTACCCAGTTTGCATTTCTACACGCTATCCGTTTATACAACCGGATATTTACAGGAGAAATTTGGGTTAAGTACCTTATTCAAAGGTACAACAGCAGGGCCCTACCTTGCCAGGGATCTCACCACATCGATGTTGGATGCCCACCTCCCTAACCGTTATGCTACGCTGTGGGGGAGGGGGGGTAAGAGTCATGTTGGGAGATGCATGTGGGTGGGTTCACAGTTCTCTGAGGGGAGGGCGGCATCTCATACAGTTTATTCTTAGTCCTGTGTGAGTTTGTGCACACACGTGGTTGTTGCGTAAACCACTTTGCTGAGGCTCGGCAGTGGGAGGGAAAGGCTTACCTCACTGGGGTTTTGAATTAGTAATGCTGTTGGCTTCTGAAAAATTAAACCCGGAAGCAGCAGGGAACAGGACCTTGCTGAGTCAGTGAGCTGGGCCCGTGGCTCTCTGGCTGGGCCTGTGGCTCTCTGTCTGGGCCTGTGGCTCTCTGTCTCCACCTGTGGCTCTCTGTCTGGGCCCGTGGCTTTCTGTCTGGGCCCGTGGCTCTCTGTCTGGGCCCGTGGCTCTCTGTCTGGGCCCGTGGCTCTCTGGCTGGGCCCGTGGCTCTCTGTCTGGGCCCGTGGCTCTCTGTCTGGGCCCGTGGCTCTCTGGCTGGGCCCGTGGCTCTCTGGCTGGGCCCGTGGCTCTCTGTCTGGGCCCGTGGCTCTCTGGCTGGGCCCGTGGCTCTCTGGCTGGGCCCGTAGCTCTCTGTCTGGACCGGTAGCTCTCTGGCTGGGCCCGTAGCTCTCTGTCTGGGCCCGTAGCTCTCTGGCTGGCCCCGTAGCTCTCTGGCTGGGCCTGTGGCCTCTCCACCTCCACAGAGAGAGAGTCAGGGCGTAGCAACAGCTGCCGGACGAGGGCACCCATCGCCAGGCCTTCGTGGGTTCTCGGGGTTTCCATGGAAACTGGGCGTGTTGACTGTTTACCCGGTCCAGGATTTAAATGAAGCCCACAGTCTTTGAAGCTCACCAAAAAAGCTGCATGCGCCGTGGCCTTAGGACTGTAGCTCTAAACTCTTGCTGTGTAGCAGATGTCGAGCTCTTAGACGGCTGGTGTGTATGTAGGCCTTTTGTTTGTAACAAGCAGTTAGCCTGACTCACTTAACTAATCAGTAAGCTGTATACACCAAAGCTGGTTCGCTCATATATCAGGCCAAAGTAAAGTGACTCATGTACAGACACAAGACCTGTCTTCAGCTGTCGTTTCTGAACTTTTCAAGAAATGTAGCTGAAATATGGGATGACGCAAATGGATGGGTATAATTAGATAAGAGCAATTATACTTGGCATTAAAAGCATAAACGCATACAGCCCTCCTTCCCTGCTTATGTTGTTGAGTGAATGAGAGAGAGAGAGCGAGAGAGAGAGTGAGAGAGAGGGGGTGAGGAAAACGCGGTGGTTACTGTGAAGATTAAGAGTGAGAATGTGTGTGTGAAATGGTGTGTGAGAGCCCGGCCAGAGTGACAGTTACTGCAGTGGGGGATGGGTGAGAGCAGTGAGGTGGTTTCCTTAGAGAAGTGGTGTGCTATCTTATCTAAGAAGGGCTGTTATTGATGCAGACTGTTTGTTCCAGCCAGAACTAAAACCCCTGATTCAACTAATTAGCTAAAGACAGTCTTCAGGCAAGATCCCAATTATTTCAATCAGGTGCTGTAGTGATTGGCTGAAAGCAAAGCCAGCGGCACACCCACTCCTGCACTACTTGGATTGGACACATCTGCCATTGAGGATGAGGGTGAGGATGAAGATGAGGGGGATTAACAGGGTGTCAGGGTAGTGGCCGTGATCTCATGCCAGTGTTGACACAGAGACTGAAGAGGGAGCTGGGAGAGACTGCGTCAGGGCTGATCCTGGGATAAGGAAAGTGAAAGCGTGTGTGCCTGTGTGTGCCTGTGTGTGCCTGTGTGTGCGCCTGTGTGTGCCTGTGTGTGCGCGTGTGTGTGTGTGAGTGTGTGCCTGTGTGTGTGTGTGTGTGCGCCTGTGTGTGTGTGTGTGTGCGCCTGTGTGTGCCTGTGTGTGCGCCTGTGTGTGCCTGTGTGTGCGCCTGTGTGTGCGCCTGTGTGTGCCTGTGTATTTGAGTGTGAGTGTGTGCCTGTGTGTGCGCCTGTGTGTGCCTGTGTATTTGAGTGTGTGTGTGTGTGTGTGTGTGTGTGTGTGTGTGTGCGAGAGAGAAAGTGAGAGTGAGTGTGTGTGTGTGTGTGTGTGTGTGTGTGTGCGCCTGTGTGTGCCTGTGTATTTGAGTGTGTGTGTGTGTGTGTGTGTGTGTGTGTGAGTGTGTGTGTGCGAGAGAGAAAGTGAGAGTGAGTGTGTGTGCCTGTGTGTGCGCCTGTGTGTGCGCCTGTGTGTGTGCCTGTGTATTTGAGTGTGTGTGGTGTGTGAGTGTGTGTGTGAGTGTGTGTGTGTGTGTGTGTGTGTGTGTGTGTGTGCGAGAGAGAAAGTGAGAGTGAGTGTGTGTGCCTGTGTGTGCGCCTGTGTGTGCCTGTGTATTTGAGTGTGAGTGTGCCTGTGTGTGCGCCTGTGTGTGCCTGTGTATTTGAGTGTGAGTGTGTGTGTGTGTGTGTGTGTGTGTGTGTGTGTTTGTGTGTGTGTGAGAGAAAGTGAGAGTGAGTGTGTGTGTGTGTTTGTGTGTGTGAGAGCGAGAGAGAAAGTGAGAGTGAGTGTGTGTGTTTGTGTGTTTGAAAATGAGAGTGAGTGAGTGTGTGTGAGAGAGAGTTAGAGTGTGTGTGTGTGTGTGTGTGTGTGAGAGAGAAAGTGAGAGTGAGTGTGTGTGTGTGTGTGTGTGTGAGAGAGAGTGAGAGTGAGTGTGTGTGTGTTTGAAATTGAGAGTGAGTGAGTGTGTGTGAGAGAGAGTTAGAGTGTGTGTGTGTGTGTGTGTGTGTGTGCGCGTGCGCGTGCGCGCAGTGTACCTGTCATGCGATAAGCAGCAGGGGTAGCTGCCTATAAATCATTCATTAACTCCGGCTGCATTCCCCCAGGTCCCTGTGTGACCGGAGAACAGCGTTATGTAAAACCACAGCCTCAGGTACAGCGAACAAACACACGCAAAAACATAAATAAAATAGCAAATCACCACAACTTTTGGCCGCTCCCTGTAAAGTTTCCGTTTCACAGTCCTCCACAGAAAAACAAAAGCATCAGTCGTGTGTGGTTTGGTTGGTCCCGGGATGGGCCATCATGGAATGTCAGAATGTTAGACTGCGGGCTTCTGTGGTCGTGTGAAACATGGCTGAGATGGAATTTGGCCCTCAGCTATGCTGTATCGAGTTTGGCATGGGGGGGCGGGGGGGGTAGATGTTGTGGGAATTGATTTCCCTGCTGGCCGCTGCTATCTGTGCTTACTGAATGTTGGCATAAATGCCAAACATGCCAAAACAGCCAAAGCTGGAATCATTTCAGTCTTTTGCATTTAGATACATTCACACAATCTCTCACACGTACTCATTCAATGACACAAACGTTTTCTCACACACACACACACGCACACACTCTCACACACTCTCACACACATGGACATACACCCAGAGTATCCACGTGATCCAGATTGTGAGTGACTGGGATCAGAGTGATTATGTAATATGAGCTGAAATCACGGTCAAGCGCCCCACCAATGGCCTTCCAGCTTCCAGGGTCATACCAGCCTCACTGCTAAACTTGTAAAAGTGGACATAACTACATTTGCACATTTGGTGATGATGCTCTTGTCTGCACAGACTCTATATAGGAGGGGGGCTGTGGGGCTCCTAAGGGTGTTGTTGTAGAAATGGAGGCATATTCCATGTGTCATAGTGTGAACACAGTTCTGGTGCCTCTCCACAGGAGCTGTGAAACACACTCGCATATATAGGCCTTATAACAAAAAAGGACAGTGGGACAGCGCTTGGTAACCCATCCCAAATGCCATCGTTCTGCCCCACATCTGCCCTCACACTCATGAGATGCCTGGGGGAAGGGGAGGGGGGGGCGGAGGTGACCAAATCCCTGGCTCAGCCTCTCGACGGTCCCATTTTGACTTGAGTCCCCTAGGGCTACCATCTAAGTGGCTGCGAAGCTCACTGTATATTTACTGGTGGGAAGGATGGATTTGTGCAGCATGTGGATAGGCCTTCACTATGTGACCTCTCTCATTCTGGGTCTTTACACAAGACCTTTTGTTTCTGACTGCCTGCTTTAATTTCAACAGAGGCACGCAAGTTCTGCCAGCCAGAGTGACCCGCTGCGTCATCATCCTCATTTTATTTTATGTGATTCATATGAAATAATCAGGATTTCACAACATTCCCCTTTTTACCCAAAACAGTTAAACATTTAGGTATTTGATTGTAAGAATTTTGTATGTGACTCTGGGTCACTTGCATTCCATCTTTGCAAACACGTCTTTGTTTGTTTGTTCGTTCATTCATTCATGCCTTTTTTTTTTTTTTTTTGTCGTTGTTGAAGTGGCGGTGGTTTCCTGGTCTGAGTGTGTAAATGAGAATTGTTGGGTGAGGGGGCAGGGAACAGGGTGCCGCAGTGTGCGCTGTGAACTGGAGGATTATATCAAGTTATTGAATAAAGAGGTTAAACCCGCTGCAGGCTTGAGAATGGCGATCTCCACAGGGGACGCTCTGTCCTTTTGAAACTAGGTTAGCTTATCATTTATCAAAGCCTCCCTCTGTTCTCCCCAGCGCAACAGTTGCTTTTTGAATTGAATGGCCTGTTGTTGCAGGGCCATGTAAATATTTTTGAGGATGATGTTTCTCTGGAATACTGTTGCCTGAGGTCCCATTCATCAGAGACCCGCGCATGCACGCACATCTGAGGCGCCGTTCCCTTTGCTTCAAAAGTATCGGAATGCTGGGTCGGCTTTTGGCAGGGTTCCACTGCCATTGTTGTGGATGTTCTGAGGCCCTGTGACATCACTTCCTCTAACAAAGGAATTTCTCTGTCCTGTCTGTGGACCTTTTTTTTTTTTTTTTTTTTTTTTTTTAATTGCTGCATCATTTCACAGCTGTCAGGATCTTTGTTACGGCAGTGGGCAATTGATTAAACCATTAGAGCTAAGCTGTGTTTACTAGCGACTGTGCTAAATGTTTAATGAGACACTTGAACAGGTAGTTGTCGAGCAATTACGTTGTGGTCAGAGATGAAGGTGTTAAGAGTGAAATCGGGAGAAGTCCTTGCTGAGACCTCTGGGAACAACAGGTCCTGAGATAACTGTGGACTGATTACCAAAGCCGATACAATGTAGGCCAAGCCTGGGCAGACAAGAAGGATGCATTCTCTCTCAAATTCGTCTGAGCAGGGGAAACAAAATCAATGGAAAAGGTCGTGAATCGGCACTTTCGCTGTGCGCAGTCCAAGGAAAATAAACAAGTTTAGGGTGAAACTTTATCCGTTCCGTGCTGGGTAAACAGCAGACGCAACAGCAACATCACGGAAAACAAGCTGGTGCTGGAGGCTCTTTTGGAATTCAGCTATGATAGAGGGCCTGCTACACCGTGTAATTCGAAGCATGAGCCAAACCATGTGCTCATGTGGGCATTTGAGCATCTATGTATTAAAGCTCTGTGAATTTATGGGCAGCTTCTGGACATTTGTGATTTTTAATGCCTGCTTTGCTCAGTTGCAGAGCAGCAAATACCGAAGGTATTCCATACTCCCCTGATCCCTGATTGGCTCAGAGTGTTAATGCTGATTGCCAATGATATGCTGGAGTTCTGCATCAAATAGTTTGTTGGCTGCGTTCTTTTGTCACCAGGACCGTGTTCAAGATTCAAAACATTTTACCACAGAACGCCATGTCCACTCGACGCTGTTTGAGGCATTCTATAGTGGGTCTTGATGTGCTCCTGCTCCTGTTTTGGTGAGCATGCAGGTGCTGCAATGGTTAAAACACTGGTGTGGCGAAAAGCATTTTGAGACTGATGGATTTAGGAACTGGTGTTGCAGCTTACACAGTCACAGCCATGGCAGCAGCACTCTGCTTTCGGTCACTAAGGCGACAGTCACTAGGGCAACAGCGTATTGCAATTGTTTAGAAGCTGGGCCTGTAGCTCAGAGGTTGCAGGTTTGATTCTCAGGTAGGATACTTCCATTGTACCCTTGAGCAAGGCACCTCCCCTGAGCTGCCTCAGTAAATATCCAGCTGTGTGAATGGATAGTGCGTAAAAATGTGAATTTAATTTGTTCTGGATAAAAGTCTAGAGCGTTAAGCTCAGTGCCGTTTCAGTTTCTGAAACTCTTTGCAGAAGAGTTTTTCCTGTGTTTAACTGGGCTTGGTATTTTCTTCCTGGGCTGAGAGTTGGTCACTGTAGTCAGATGTGTCCGTGCGGACTCTTTAAGGCTCTGGGGCAGACGGTGGGCGGAGATAAGCTAATTGGATGATCAGTCTCCCCATATCGGCCTCCGCCTGACCCGTCAGCAGAAAGCAGGGCGGGGCCTGGCAAACCGCAGAGATTCTCCTCAGACGCTCCGAGCCGTACCTGGAGCTGGCGGCTTTCCGTCTCGTTGGAGAGCGCCCGAGAGGCCTGATCCACTTACGCGTTAAGCCCCGGAGCTGCGAGCCGAGGCCGATATGGAGACCCCCCCCCCCCCCCCCCCCCCCCCCCTCCCCCCCCCCCCCCCCCCCCCCACTACCTCAAAACCCCGAACACTGTAAAAAGAGCTGCTAATCCGTATTAAAGAAGCGCGGTTTCTCCTCATTTTCTCATTTTGCGCGGCTGGAGACGATTGGACGCCCGGTATCCTGACTCCCTGTGTTATGCAACAAGCAAAGGGGGGAGTCCAGGGAACTTTAGGGGGTGTGACGGAAACAGTCCGTCTCCCGGGAAACGGGGCAGCCGATGATGAGAAATCCAGGTCTGTTTCACGTGTGCCGTTT
Source organism: Albula glossodonta (assembly GCA_019788955.1). NCBI lineage: Eukaryota > Metazoa > Chordata > Actinopteri > Albuliformes > Albulidae > Albula > Albula glossodonta. Next base: position 77,375 of record JAFBMS010000262.1, read on the forward strand.
CATTCGCCGGCGCAGAGAGGCCTCTGGGAAAGGGAGGTTTTTTGTTTTTGTTTTTTTTTTTAACATGATGTGAATGAGTCTCCTGTAACAATTTACCCCAAATCCCCCCCGGATACACACACACTTACACTCTCTCTCTCTCTCTCTCTCTCTCTCTCTCTCTCACTCACACACTCACACACACACACACATACTCTCTCTCTCTCTCTTTCTCTCTCTCTCTCTCACTCACACACACACACACACACACACTCTCTTTCTCTTGCGCACACGGAAACACTTTCTCACACTCTGGCTCCCGCAGTACAATGGCTCGCCCTCTTGGTCCAGTACTCCTCTCCCTCTCTCTGCTCCTGCAAATAAAGGATTCTGGGGGCTTCTGGGTAATCACTAAAAAGAGCAGGCCCAGTTTTTCTTCTCACACTTTCCCTCTCCTTCCCTCTCTTTTTCTCTTTTTCCCTTTCTCTGCCCCTGTCTTTCTCCCTCCCTTCCCATCAGCACAATATCAGGCTACTCTAAATTCAGATTGGAGCATAGATTGAAATGCAGTCAGCTGACAGCATTGCTAGTGTATTGTTTTAGCCAGAACTTTGGTAAGCTTGTGTGATTATGAAGGCTTTAAATATTTGACTGCAGTCCAGATTTTACTTCTGCAGCACAAGTACATCCGTTCTGCTCCACGACCCTCCAGTCATTTCGAAATAGAGTCGAAGTACTTGGAACACATGCCTGTTTTGGTCTTTGTTTTACTTTTAAACCTTTATGAGGTGTTGCTAAAATCTATAAGGTAGAAATTTGCCTTTTAATTTGAAAGCATAGTATGGAACAAACAAACAAGCATGTAAAAAAAAAAAAAAAAAAAAAACATTCTCCATCCCTGCCAAATAAATAAATGAATAAAATGTTGAGTGTGGACGGCAGGCTGATCCTGAAGAATGGAATGACACAGCTCAGTGCCAGTCTGTCAGGATTTTTCCGTTCGCTCTGCCAAGCCGGACTGCCAGCATCTGCATCTATGCAATTTGACAATCTATATCTGCTTCTGCATGGTCCAGCTGCCATAATCTGAGTGGTCTGACAAGTTCTTAATTAGAGCAGTTGACATTTGACAGATGATTGTATCTGTTTTTTTTTTTGAACCCGGTCCATTTATACAGGTGGGTATTTTGATGAGGGAAATTAGGTGAAGTACCTTGCTCAGGGGTGGAGTGGCATTCGCACCTGCAACGTCTGAGTTACCAGCCCAGCTATCCAACTGCTGCACTACAGCATTGTTTTGTAGCATTGTGTGTGCAGTTTGACTGGCTGTATCTGTCTGTGTTCAGGCTGACTCGCTGTGTCCATTTCCCTGACTCTCTTTCTCTTCTCCTTCTTGTTTGTGTGTAGGTGGAGTGGCGGATGTCTGACTGAAACCCGTGGCTGGCGTCGAGCACACCTGTGATGGCTGTCACACCCCTTCACCTGGGCATGCACGTACCCTGACAAACCTGTGCATTCTTGCCCCGTCCCAAAACCGAAAACTCTCACGTGACGAACTCTAGTTTCCTCTGTGCGTGTGACTTTTTTTTTTTCCTTGTTAGTTGTAGGAGCTTGATCTCTTGATTTGGTTGGAGTGCCATTGGGAGCGGAGATGCCGATTCTTAAGCAACTGGTGTCGGGCTCGTCCCAGTCCAAGCGACGGTCACGGGCTGACCTGACGGTGGAGATGATCAGCGCCCCGCTGGGGGACTTCCGCCATACCATGCATGTGGGGCGGGGGGGCGACGCTTTCGGGGACACCTCCTTCCTCAGTAGTCGCTCCGGGGAGCCCCCCAGGGAAGACGAGCCCCAGCCCGGCTCCCCCGGGCCCAAGCCAGGCCTGCTCTCCAGAACCTTCCGCAGCAGCAAGCGCTCGCAGTCCGTCAACCGCGCCGACAAGCGGGACAACCTGCTGGCTCCTCCCAAGGGGTCGCCCACGTTCGTCAAGAACGCGGTGTCCCTCCCCCACCTGAACGATGACGAGCAGGACAGGGGCGGGATCCGGGTTCCCAAGAGTCTCTCCTCCAGCCCGCTGAAGAAGGGGTACGAGGGGGACACCAAGCCGGCTAATGGGGCTGGGGCGGTTGGTGGCAGCGCCAGGGGGCTGGACCTGGAGCTCGATGAGCAGAGTTTTGGGGAGCTGATGGATCTTCCCCCCTCAGCCGGACCCCGCGGTGGGGGTGGGATGAAGCATGCGGAGTCCATTATGTCTTTCCACATCGACCTGGGCCCCTCCATGCTAGGCGACATCCTGAGCGTGATGGAGAAGAAGGCCTGGGACGAGGATGACCTTGGGTTCGAGGAGGGAAAGAACAGCGAGGGACGGGCGTCCCCACCCCTCAGCCCGCCTGCCGAGGAAGACGAAGACGACGATGAAGAGGAGCGGCATCTTCACAGGCCTCCTGTTCGCCCTCCCAGAGCTGTCATTACCGCTGACCCTGCTAGCCACGCCCCCTACACCCCAGAGTTCCGCCCCCGCCACCAGCACCACCAGTTGGACAGCTGCTCTGTGTCCAGCTCGGGCTCAGCTGCTCTGGAGGAGAAACCAATGGGCCACCTGCAGGGGAGCGGGGGAGGGGATTCGGATAGTGCCAAGTTCAGCTCGCCGCAGGGGGAAGACGAGAAGGACTTCTCCTTCATGGATGAGGACGACGACGAAATCAGAGTTTAAAAGAGCAAAATGACTCAAAACTATACAAAAAAATTAAGACATGAAAAAAGCTGGATTCACACGGATTCAAAAACTAGTAGCCATTCAGGGTGTGTCAAAGAAGCCCAAACCCTTTATCTCCCCCACCTACCCCCCACACTTAAATGGCAGTGGAAGCAAAGCTCTAGTCTGAGAGAGGAATTCAGCTTTTCCCTTCCAAACAGAAAGACTACAAGTCCCATGAGTCTTACAAAATTCCACTGCGGTTCCCTGGATTGAGTTGGACAGAGAGAGACCCTGTGAACCAGCAGAGGAACTTAACCTCACGTTCTTTATAATACGCACGCACGCACACAAACACAGCCCCGTCAGTGAGGCCACATCTCATACGCTGATATGTTTTGTAGCTGCTGTGACTGCCCTCCTTGCTCTCCAGCTGCCTTGCAGGGGCTGGTGATGGCGACAGTACTGCGACTTCTGTGGAAAAGCCTCCGTCGCCATGTTGGCTTAATCCAGTTGACAGGGGAGAATTTGGGTGTTCTCACAGAGACAGCGGTTAAAGATGAGCTGAAGGCCAGGATTTTTATTTTATTACTATTTTTTTTTTTTGTAACAGGAGTGTGTGTGCGTGTGTGTCATATGTGCTACGTACACACAGATGCCAGTCCCACCTGTATGTTTGCCAGTTGATTCCCCTCCACCACACCACCCCCCCTCAAGAGCGGTCGTCTCTTGCAGCTGTTCCTATGGTTAACCACCCCCCCCCCCCACACCCCCCCATCCCCCCCAAACCGTGAGGTTGAAAGGGACAGAGACAAACCATAATCTGAGCTGCAGTTTCCCACAGAGGGAAGTCAGAGACAGTGAGTGTGCAGAGAGGACATGGATCCCTCCCTACCAGTCCCTCCCCAGACAGGAACCTTTGAGGTGTGCATGTGTGCGTGTGTATGTGGAGAGTGTGAGATTAAAATGCATTTTGGCTGCAGGTTTCTGTACCACTCCTGTAAAGTCTTTTTGAAATTAATAGTTGCAATAACAAATAACTGTGGTCTCCCATACTGATACTTTTCATTGTAGTGTTTGTATATACATATTGTTGTTGAGTTCCATGCGTTAGTTTGGTGGATCCTCATGGGTTTGCCATTGCTGCAGTCTGGCCGGTCCCCATACCTTATCTCCTGACAGGATTTGAAGAGGAACTGACGATCATGCCACATGCATTCTGGGAATCTGAGTCTTTGGCTGTGCTGGACTTCTGGACTGTCTGTCATGCACTGCCCAGACATTGCCTACAAGGGAAGCCCAGGAAAAGAAGCTAAAGCTTGCTGATTGAACACAAACTCTTTAATTTCACAGTAATATCTGGTTTAGGGATTTTATTTCTGTAGTTTTTTTTTTTTTTTTTGCGTGTGTTGTTTGGTTTGTCTGAGGTACTTGATAAGTGGACTACAGACTAAGCCTCCAGGCAGCCATCTTGAGCTAGTGGTGAGAGAAGAACTGTGGACCTGTCTGCATCTAACACTGCGGCCTTTTGCAGCTCAGCCAACCGGAACCCCATGGGGCCACAGGACATTGGGTCTCACTGGACCTCTATGGCTGCGGCCACTAGCCGTTGGTGCTATGATAACACAACACTCTAAAACACTAAAACCTTTCTACAGGCTTACAAAAAACATTAAAAGCTTTCCCTGCTTTCTCCCCTTTTTCAATTTCAAATCAAAAGCAAAGACACAAACAAGCTGTAGAGAAAAACACTATGTGGCCTTTCTCTGCATTCTCATGCTTAGTAAGTGCTGTCCTCTGTTGTTGAATCACAAATTTCGGGGTTCAGAAACAGACTTGTCAGATACAGGGTTTTTGTGTGTCTCGTTTGAGGGTGCTGGTATGTGCAGGTTTGCAGAGAGAGAGAGAGAGAGAGAGAGAGAGAGAGAGATGTATGTTTGAAGGGGAAAAGAGACGTAGTCAGAATGTTAAAGGAAGAGATAATTAGACCTTTTCCCCTCAGTAGAGCTAGGACCAAGTTCACACGCGGCAGAGCTGAGAGTGGTTGGCAAGGTGCAGCTCCAGTGCTTTTTTTTTTCTCCATTGTATTACTAACAGAGCTGCACCACATGACATAACACTGAACTGCTGCCAGGTGCCTGGACTTTGTCTGCAGTCCAAGGCTGAGGTTTTCCATATTACTTAAGAATAGTTCATTACCTTGGTTTTCCACGCCGACAGAAGCAGTGAAGGAGGACCACTTGCCAGCTCCTCTTTACTGAAGGGGTATAATGACCCAGCCTGGTCCCAGCTCTCTAGTGGAAAAGGGGTATAAAGCCAGCCTGGTTCCAGCACTACAGTGGGACAGGGGGTATAATGAGCCAGCCTGGTTCCAGCACTACAGTGGGACAGGGGGTATAATGAGTCAGCCTGGTTCCAGCTCTATAGTGGGAAGGGGGGTGTAGTGAGCCAGCCTGGTTCCAGCTCTATAGTGGGAAAGGGGGTATAGTGAGCCAGCCTGGTTCCAGCTCTGTAGTGGGAAACGGGGTATAGTGAGCCAGTCTGGTTCCAGCTCTATAGTGGGACAGGGGGTATAGTGAGCCAGCCTGGTTCCAGCTCTATAGTGGGAAAGGGGGTATAGTGAGCCAGCTTGGTTCCAGCTCTACAGTGGGAAAGGGGTTATCATGAGCCAGCCTGGTTCCAGCTCTACAGTACAAAATGGTACCAGTCTCTACTGAAACACGTTGTTTCCCGTCCTGTCCCGCTCCATCATATCCCACCTCGGAACGGCCCTGCTCTCTGCTCGGGTCTTAAAACGCCGCAGCTTGCTCTGGGTCACAGGAAAGACCCGTCACATTATAGCTACTCTTCCAGATTATCAGAGATTTATTGCCTCTCCCCAGCTCAGAGAGGAAATGACATTGCACATGGAGAGATGTTGAGGGGCTGTGGGGTTTTTCCAGCATTTTCCGGTGATTTCTGGATCATTCCTCCCCTGAGTGGTTTATATGATTCCTCACAGTGTTTTAAACTTAAGCCGTACTTGCATACCAAAGACAAGCAGGTTTTAAGGACGAGGATCCACCCTCTAGATTGGGGGGCTACATCGTGGAGAAATATTCAGGAGACTGGTTTTAAAAAGAGCAGTCTGAATTTCAGCCATCTCTGCAGAGACGATAGCACAGAATAAAACTGTCGGAATGCTGGTTCAATGTGGTCCATAGACTCACTCAATTGTTGGCCCCTTCACCAGTGGCAGTGGGATGTTGGTATCAGCGTTACACTGGCTGATGAGTTTAACAACTCGGCCCACATGTCCATACAGGTTCCTGGTTTCACACCAGTCGTCTGGTTTGGTTGGCAGAGAGCACCGTTAACCCATTGCTGTCAGGGAAAAGATGGGGTGCCTCAGCATTGGGTCAGGGATCGAACTGAAAAGCATGCTGGGACATGTTTCTCCGCAGATGTACGTCAGGGAGTGTGTTTTACGATTTGGCCTTGGCCACAATGCGCGATGGAGAATGTGTCACAAAGAGTGCACAAAGACCAGTAAAGTGTGCCAAACGTTTGGATGTTTCTTTTATCCCATCCTCATTTCACTTAAAATCCTTCGTAGAGACCTCTTGTTCGTCTGGGACCACGATTGAACACAAGCCGATATAGTCTTATTCAAACGTCTGAAGCTGTCAAAAAGAGGTTAGGGGCTTATCAGTAAATCAGCGGTAGGGTTACATGCTTACTGAGCCTACGGTTAATTGGTTCACGGGCGTTATTTAAAAAAGCAAATCCCTGTAATCGCTCCATAATTGTGGGATTAAAGAAGAGAAAGAGTGTTCCTGTGGGCTAAATTTGGCATAAAGGCCTAGCCAGCTCATTCTGTTATGGTTATTATTGAAAAACAGGGAGCCTCATGTACCTGTTAGAATTTTTTTTTTTTCCTTCTTTGATGAAACCGATCTCATTTAGAGTCTCTACAGCTGCGTTCAGACAGCAGTCCTTTATGCTTTATTTGTTTTTCAAAATCTGTTCTTTTTGGGAGGCTGTTCACTCAGTATTTCATAAGGGATCAGATATAATATGTGTGCTCAGGCAAGGTGTGTATTTATGTTGTTATTTTGGGGATGGAGTGTTGGCTGAATCAACACTGTGTCGTATGAAGAATTTTGAGGGGGGGGGGAATCGTTGGTCAGAAAAATCCTGATTTCTTATGGCAGATGATTTGTTTGGGAAGGATGGCTGTCTAAACGCTGGCCAGATTTTTATTTTTTTGTTCAGCAACAACTGAAACTCCAAAGGGGAAATAATACAAACCTGTGGTTGTACTGACAACACTGTGACGAGGAACACAGCGGATTGTGAATTTTAACAGGGCTGGACATTGCAGTTTATTTATTTATTTACAATCCCCTTTGCATCAGTATATTCAGTTGCGGTCTCTACGCTGCTATGCAAGTCCTCATACCGTGTCGTTTATCTAGCCGGGACAGAGCTGTGGTTATTGGCCCGGTGCATCAAAGGTACATAGTGGCACTATTATAACACTACTAAGAAAGATTCATGTACAATAACCATGTTTGAAAGCCCAGTTTAGTGCCTGTGAGTGAGCCCCCATGGAAGAATGGGGAATATTTTAATTCAATTTCAGCTGTAGAAATTTTTTCATTTTTGTTTTTTTTTCTCCCGTGGCTGTTTTTTTGCCATGTGACAGTTCTTTCTCTCTATCTCCTTCTGTATAAATACATGTATTTACCTTCTTTACTTTTTTCCCTTTTCCAAATAACAACTATATTTTTCAATAAAAGAAAAAGCTGGTAATCTTGAACTGTTTGAGACCGTGTCATGCTTTGGTCTGGCTCCTCGTCTTGCTTGTCTGAGCTTGCGCACGTGCGTGCGTGTCTGTCCCTGTCGGGGATGCCGTTTCATTGGAAGGTACTTACACGTATCATTTCATGTTTCAGTGAATCATGATCATTTTAATGTGCCAGGCTCACGTAAAGATCTGCTATTTTATCTTACATGTGTTGACAGGCTATGTTTTCTTTTTTTTAAGTTATCATTGCTTTTTATGCCTTCGTTGGATGATTTGCTGAAAGAAATCTTGTGCTGGTATGTATTAGACTAAACATCCACTGCGCACTTTGTCCTCAAAACTCCCCTGCGCTGTCCTATATCCCTGTCATGTTTAATGGCCGCAAAAGGGAGTGAGTGGCTTTCCCACTACATAAAACAGCAGAGAGGAGAGAGCAGAGGGGTTGAGCTGTTGAGAGATACGGTTATTAAAATGCAATGCTAAAACATGAAATATTAATGGGTTTTGTACTCCTTCTGACAACAGCTCTCATTTTTGCGGGTTTAAAATTAGTGTTCTTACGTTGTGGTTTTACCAGCCAGCAATTTTGGGTAATTCAATTTAATTTCCCTGTTTTTGGACATCTTATGTAGTAAATAAGCAGACTGGTTCTGGCAGGCCATATTTTGTTTGTGTTTCAAGCAGATTTTTCCCAATCATAAATGTGCCGGCTGGTTTTGAATTGCATTTTTTTTCTTTTTTTATTTTTTTTTATACAGCTTACTGGTTTTCACGGTCAGGGTTGATCCTCAGAACAGGAGCCGAGGATGCTGGGTAAGAAGATGGATGAGAGAGGCCCACAGTGGTACTTCCTGGAAAGGAAGAGTGGATTACTCTCAGCGAACAAGAGCTCTGCTAGTGATTCACTGCTGTAGTTTCGCCCCTCTGGCTTTCACTGGCTACGCTGTGCAGCTGTGTGGGTAATGAGTGTGAGGTGAAAGTGGGTTTATCTGTTTGTGTGTGAGAGAGTGCGAGTGAGTGAAGGGGGAGTAGGTATTCTGTTACATGTGCTGCTCTGCATGCTGGGAGGTTGTAGCGGTAAAGGTGGGGCTGGGTGGGTGTCTCATACACATGGGTACCATGTGCTCCACGAAGAAGGTGTTCGGTGGATAAACATATGGACACACACACACGCCCCACATGCACACACACTCCACATATGCGCTCTGTAAATCTCCCAGGTGGACAGGCCCAATCCATATGTCTCTCCCTATTGCTCAGGGCGAACCACTGTAGCAGCTCAGCTTCTGTAGGCCCAGGAGTGCCGCTGCGTTCAGTTCTGTGCTGGGATCAGTCATTCTGTCTGAGCTTCTCACCTGTCAGGGTCGTTGACCCTTAACTCCTATAATGGTGGGGCTCTGAGGTGAAATAAGGTTGAGGTATTGGGCTACAGTGAAGGTGAGTTCTATCTTCCACGTCCCCTCCCTATGGTCAGTGTGTGAACAGTATGGCTTTGAGGTAGAGCAAAGATGGGGTTGGACTGCAGTGAGAGCAGCAGAGGTGGATGCAGACACAGGGTGCACAGGGTGGCAGCACCCTCAGCCCCCCCCCCCCCCCCCCTAAAAAATAATATAATAATAAAGTAAATATACATTAAAGGATTATAAGAGCTGCCGGGAGTAATTTTTTGAATACGCTCTCAAGCTGGACGTTTGAAGGAGACACTTCGCTCCAATTAATAATGATTTAATGACATGCCACCTCTCCCCCTCTTCTGCCACTATTCTGCCTTCTCTCCACTCCAACATTGCTCTCACTCTTCCCATCTTCCTCTCTCCCTTCCATCTTTCATCCTCTCCTTACAGTCAGCAATAATCAAGGGATAGCCTTCTATTTCTGTCTTGACCTCTGTCTTTCCTTCCATCTCTGTCTTTCCACTTCTCCCTGCTTCCAGAATATATCCAGTTTAAAGCCAACCCTCACTCCCCCCCCCACCCCCCCCGCCCCATCATGAATGAGAGCTGCCACTGGCTGGCTGGACAATGGCCGCTTTGTGCTGGCCTGGAGAAGGACGGGGGGGGGGGGGGGGGCAGGAGAGCTGCTGAGAACAGTTTGTGTTGTGTGCGGTGTGAGAAGAGAGTACATATTGTGGAGAGGAGAAACAAGCCGTTTTGACCCCCTGGCACACAATGGGAGTGATGTCCGACCACTACTGCGAGTGAGTGGTATATGATTATAGGTAGGTAAGTGGAGCAGTGGGTGTTTCAGTTCACCGGATTGGATTCACAGCCTTTTTTGACCGTGAACAGCGGCCACGTGCCGACGCATGACCTCTGTACGCCCCCTGAGCCCCAGGAGGCTGGGGACGCAGACCTCCAGCACGTCCGTCATGCCAATGCCAACGCCTAAACACACCAAAAGCTAATAGCAACTAACACTGCCCCGGACAGGATTTTAGTCGTACACATGTCCTCCATTGCCCCTTCTCACAAACAAACTTACATCTGCCATGCACTTGTTGCTTTTGGGAACTTGTGGGGAGACTAACCTTAGTAAGTAAATGGAACATGGATGACCACGTACAGCTGTACACTGAAATCGTGATGGATCAGGCAGAGCGGGACTGATATCTCAACATCAGCCCATGTGTTCCTCAGAGTTACAGAGCAAAGGGACACCGGGCTTTGCACACCCCCAACCTCAACGAACAGCGCGGCGAGGGGGTGAGCCTGACATCAGTGTTTACAGCCGGAGGGACAGAGACTAACAGCCCTGCGGCAGCTGGAGTTGGGGCTCGGGGCGACTGGGGGGGGGGGGGGGAGTGAGAGGTCCGGAGGGGTGGGGGGGGGGGGGGTTGAATTAGTTGCCCCTTTGTGCTGCTGGGAGGGATGAATGCCAGTGAAATGTGGCGAACGCTCACGAGGGCTGATCTGGGCACAATGGAGGCCTGCTGGGCCCAGAGAGTGGCTCATTGTCAAGAGCGCAGCACGACAATGCGGTCGCTGGGACGGGGGGCGGGGAGGCGAAACGTACCCCCACCACCACCCACCCACCCCATCCCTCCAGCCTACAGGGACCGCTCACCAGCCCCGGGGCGGGGGCTGTTAGCTGGGCCTTCTTTGAGCCTCCGCAGCAGGGTGTCCTGGAGGGTCACAGCGTCTGCAGGTTTTTTGGATGCTTTAGTTTCCTTTCAATCAGCAGCCAGTTAAGGCCTTGGAAGCATGGTCTGTGAACCCCTTAAACCAATCTATGACTGTGTTTACGAACTAAAGCACTGGCAAAATCTATGATAATCCGTGATTAAGCACTGAAACACTAAAACCAGCATACACACACCTGCATGCCAGAGGGGCAGAGCTCTAGGCCCACCAGGTCTCAGCAGATCAGCTCACGCTGGGGACCCCAGCACTCTAGTGCACATCCTCAGTGTTATGCAGGGTAGACTGAAATCACAGAGGACTACAGTGTCCACTGGATTTTTTTTTTTTTGGCGGTGTGGTTTCCCTTCCATCTGCAGCTCATTCAGGACTCATAAATAAGGTTAGAGGACTCTTCTTCTCTCTGTCAGTGTCATAAGTAAAGAGCTGAAGCACTGAAACACACCAGCGGACACCCCGGGTCTCCAGGCCTGGAGCTGTGCATCCTGGGAGCTCCAGGCCTTTACAGGCCCCTGCCACCCTCCTCCACATTCTCCCCTGAGCATTGTACTCAGCCTGCTTCTCTCTGTCTTTCTCTCGTCTCTCTCTCTCTGTCCCCCCTTCTTCCTCCCCCTCGCTCTCCCTTTGTACTGATGGTATCAGTAAGGTACCTGGGCTGCTCCTCACTACTCACTAAAAGAGCAGCCCGTCTGGACTTTGTCCTGAAGCCGATCGTCCAGCCACAGAATCTGCTTCAGTTGAAGCTGCTGTTTTTCAGTGGAGCAGGTTGGAGTTTTGCATTTATTTGTGCGTCAGCTGAAGGGTGGCTGCTGCCTATGGACTGGACTGGGCTGGAATTGTAAGTAATGTCCTTTTGTGCGGCTGGCAGCTCAATGAAGCGGATTGGGATTAGCCATTTTTTACTCAAAGGGTGCAGCGGCCCAAATGAGGAGCTTAACTTGCCTCCTCTTGGTGAGAAATGCAGTTTGCTCAACTTAACACAAAGCCATTACACTGCAGTGAAAGGAAATAGTTTATCAGTACCAAGGACTGCTAGAACTTGGGGAGGGGAGAGAGAGAGAGAGAGAGATGGATGGGGGAAGAGAGAGAGAGATGAGAGAGAGAGAGAGGACAGAGTGAACAAGTGAAAGGAAGAGGGAAGGAAGGATAGAGAGAAAAGAAGAGAGGAGAGTGAGAGAGAAAAAGAGAGAAGGAGAGGCAAAGTAAGAGAAGAGGACAGAGATGGAAGAGAAGAAAAAGAGAGGGAGGGAGAGAGAAAGGATCAGGGAGAGATGTACAGAGGAAAAAGAGAGGAGAAGAGAGGGGGCACAGGAGGAAGGGAACGAAGAGAACAGGAGGGAGATTCAGCAAAAGTGGAGAGGGAGAAGGGAAAAGAGAAAAGGAGAGAAAGACAGAGGGGTTAAAAAGGGATCTTTATCAGTCCAGCACAGAGAAGGTTTGTGTAAATCCCCACATTGTTGCTGCGGCTCGTGGCTCTGCAGCTGTGTTCCAGATGTGTCTCTCTCTCTTACGCTGAGAATGTGTGCAGCTCAACATGCACTCAATACCCCTTCCATGGGCTCTCGCCGTCTTACGCTGGAGAAGTTACCCGTGAAACCATACCTCTTCTCCTCAGAAGGAGGTGTCAACAGCCTCTCTCCTGCTGAATCTCGTCTGTGCAAGCAGACTCATGGTTCTTGGGTGACCTGCTTTGGCAGGTGTAAAGAGAGTGCTCTATGAGATATTTCCCCCAGGAAGGCAGGTTATTTCACATTGAGCTTGATGTAGTTCTACTCCTGTCCACTAGAGGGCACACGATACCTCTCTCCAGGTGTTCAAACCAATACTCTAGTTCGCACACTGGCTGTCACATTTGTTGCTACCTCTGTGTGCAATCTGACATTTCATAACTATAACTGCACTCACTATGCACATGTTTGCTAATCATAACTTTATTTATTTAGTTAAAAGAGATACCATACAATCAACAAATGAGCAACTGTGTTGACAGATACAGTGTCAGGTTTGGCTATGATCCAAATTCCATCCACATCCGTCCCTAGGTAGGAGAACAGGTTCTTTCTCTGATTCAAAATGGGTACATAGCACATTGGTAAAAAATGATGTTTAAAGCAGTAGGAGGAAGGAAGGAGGAGAAAAAAAAACAAACAAAAAAGAATAGAGGTACAAGTGCTTAGCCAGTCATTATGCACACTGTAATTACAGTGGGTTAGGAGAACAGCACTGGTTTGTGTTCAGCCCTGACCTCAGCTTGTTCTGATGTTCTCTGTATCTGTAGGTATTACATTCCAAAAAAGAGGTGATCTGATGGAAATGGTGGTTCATGGCTTATTTTTTGGAGCTTGCCAGAAGGTTATTTCAGAATCTGATGTAGTTCCACTCCTGTCCACTGGGGGGGAGGGGGGGCTACACCAGGTTCCCTGCTTTTGAAAGTACGGTGTGAGTTCATGTTTTTGTACAGATCACTAGATATCAAGAACCACAGCTTCTCCTGACTCCTGACATGCTCATTGATTGTTTTTCCCCCGGAGCAGGCTGCCATATGTAGCCAGCAAAGTGTCCGTTTCACACACATTACCATGCTTCACCCCTTCTGTAGATTTAGGCAGCTGATATCCTCAGCAGACAGAACGGCAAGCAAGGTTCATGCCAGAACCTTCCTCAGACGAGTGCATTTCCCTCACCAGAAAATCAAAGAATCACCTGACTTCAGCCTCACAAGGAGTTAACTTATAAAACCTAATTTATGAAACTTGCATTTGTGTTTGAAGTTCTTGCAAACCACAGAACTCGTGTACTTTTGTTCTATTGTTTGAGCATGGATTAACAGGAAGCTGTGTACAGCACTGTAGTCCACTGAGCCTAAATAACATTTGACTCCATTACCATTTGACTTGTTTTTGAGCTGTTTTTTTTTGTTTTGTTTTGTTTTTTTAAACACAAATGACCAGATGTCTGCACCCTCAGCATTAAGGTTCATTGATTATAGTGATTTCAGATGTGAAACTACAAACAAATGTAGCAATGAATCTCTGAGTCAACTCATTATCCTACCGATCAAACAAATGTACTGGTAACCTCTTCAAAATGGATTCATTTCTCACAACGCATTACTGAAAATGAAACCTACTCGACTAATTAAAAGTCCTAAAATGAATACGGAGGTTGTATGAATATCTGTTTCTGACACATGACATTATGAGGGTATAGCATCCCTCAGAGAATACAAATCTGTAATTAATAACAAATAGCAGCTCCTCATGCAGGGGTGTCTGACTCTTACACACCCCCGGTGTTGCGCTTGGATTTGGGTCTTGACTTAAGCACACAGGGCCAGGCCTTTAAACAGTATTCACACAGACTGGGCTGATTCTCTGCCCCCCGTCCACGGCCGGGAATCCCACGGCCTGCCAGCTGCACCACCAGAGACAAGAAAGGCTTGATTCCCATGTGAGGAGCTGACGCCCCCCCCCCCCCCCCCCCCAGCGAAAGCACTTAACCTGGACCGACTCAGAGGACACCCTGCTGAATGGATATGGTAGAGAGAGGGGAAAAGTAAGTTATTTAGCATCTCACTGGCCGAGGGAGTCTGCCAAGCAGATAAATAAAGCAACACGGTGCGTGCAGGTTCCCATAATGCATGGCTGCCCTTCGGTTTCCTGGCAAGAACTCCAGCCAATTAATTTCCCCTCCCCATTAAAAATCACACCCGCGGCCAGCAGAGTGGCGGGATGGAAGGGTATAATACGCTGTGCGGGTCACGTTCCCGGGACAGAAGCTCTTTGGGAAATGAGTGTGCTGCATCGTAAAGATAGGCCAAGCTGAGGCCTTCCCGCTGGGTGCCATCTTAAATGTGTGTAATGCAGGCTGTTACGGCAATGCACCTGTCGTCAGAGCGAGCAAACCAGGCTGGGCACCTTGAGCCGCGGAGATGCCATCTCTCTCAGACCCTGTAATGTGATAAGGGCCCAAATCGGATTTAAACCCTAGAGTCAGACAACGTACCTTTTTGTTTGGCTCTGTCTTGTTTCACGAGCTATCAAAACCCACAGCTGCTCACACGCGGTCTGCTTTGAACTGTGTTACAGCCTTCAAGAAACACAGCTGTGGACAATGGCAGTTGCTTACAAGGTGATTTGTGGGTGAGCGGGAGAGCATGTGCCTTGGATGTGAGGCTACAATTATGTTTTGCATGGAAGCAATTATCCGTTTCGGTACCTAAGCTCGAAATAATTAAATCTGAAAATTGCTTTCTTAAGATCTATGACATACTTTTAAAAGTATGCTAAATATGTAAATCACACTCAGCCCATCCTCAGGATGGTAACTAAAAATGCTCCCTGTAAATGCATGACTGCAGATGTGTTATGCCGTATTTAGCTATCATCTACTGCCCTCTAGTGGCCATTTATTTATAGCATTTTTTGCAGGCATGTGACAAGAATTGTGTAATCTGGTTTTTCGCTACTTATTTTACATTTCCCACCGTTATTATTATTATTATTATTATTATTAGAGTTATAAAGCCCAATGACATGGAAATTATGTGCACGATTGCAGAAAACTAAAAATTTTTTCAAGCTTTTAAGCCTTGTAAAAATTACCTTCAGGGTACATGGGTAAAAAATAGAGAATAGGTGCAGATGCAAATACTAGCAATCCAAGGTTTGTAAGTGTGTTTATTAAATGATATTTTAATACGTTGCATCCTGTGTGTGTACAAAGTAAACATTTAAGTTACAGTAGAAAATACATATACAGTATATAAAGAAATGAACACTCTGTGAAATATAGAAAGTAGGTTTTTAGCATTACATTACATTATCATCATTTAGCTGATGCTTTTATCCAAAGCGACTTACAGTTGATTAGGCTAGCCAGGGCCAATTCCCCCTAGGAGCAATTTGGGGTTAAGGGCCTTGCTCAGGGGCCCAACAGCAATGGTGTTTTTGCTGTGGCTGGACTGGGGCCCCAGTCATTTGCCTTAGCCACTAGACTACAGGCTGCCCTCAATTCAAAATGATAATAGCCATATATAATCACTTTGTATTGATTTTATTTACAATATGTACAATTGCAATGAGGTGCAAACCTGTTTGATAGGTTCAAAGAAGTCACATGACCAGCTGGGTATGCTCAATGATATAGCTGGATTATAAGTCCACCATCTTCCATATACTCCATATATTTAAAAACATGAGGACGTTTGCCAGTTGCTGTAGAGAAACAGCATCATGTTGACGTTTTCCAGCTCCAAGCGGCTTCTCTGTAGGCTGAAGTCCTCACCGGCCTTGGAGAAGGTCCGCTCAGCAGGAGCAGATGTGGAGACTGTCCCAAGGTACCTGCGTGCTGCTCTGTGAAGATTTGGGAATTCCTTACTTTGTAGCTGCCACCAGTCCAGGGGGTTTGCACTTCTCGGGACTGTCTTTTTGACCGTGTATCTCCTAAGTTCTTCTTCAAGCTCGGACCGTCTGTCAAAGTCTTCCCACAGCTGATCCTCTGGTGAAGCAGTGCTGTTCCACTGCAATGATGAGCTCAAGACCGCCATGTCTTTTATGAGTCTGTCCTTGAACACGTTGTTCGGGAGTACGTTTTTGAATCTTGCATCCAAAGTCGTGCTAACTGCTAGCTTGTAGTTCTGTTCGATGTCTGCAAAGCGTTGAGCACATTGCGATGCTAACCGCTCTGCTACTTCGTTCCTGTTTTGTCCCAGCTCTCTCATTTTCTCCTTCAGGACTCTGGCCAGAGGGATGATGTTGGAAACAGGGACATACTTCTCTCTGGACATGTCTTTAGTGGCGTCTTGAAAAACCCGAAAAGCAGCTACAACATCATTGATTTCTGCTACCTCACAATCTTTGAGGCAGAGAGTGTGCATGCCATTGTGGGAGAGCACATTGTTGATCATGCTGTGTTGGTGCCTAAATGCCTCTAGTATGTTCAGTGTGGAATTCCACCTGGTCTCTGCAGAGAGTGTTGACTGAAGAGGAGGCAACTCCAGCTGAAACTGTTTGAATCTTCCTGTACCTGTGGAGTTGTGGTGGAGATACCTCCGTATGTCTTTGCACTTCTTCAGCAGGGACTGAAAAGCCGGGATCCCCTTCAAGGCATCAGCGGCCATCCGATCCAAAGTGTAAGCGAAACATGGGATGTGCTTCCATTTAGCGCTCTCCACAGCGTGCATAATCTGTGACCTGTTTGTGACTATGACATGGACCTTTTCTCTAACGTTCCATTCGTTCGAAATTCTCTCCAGCTGATTGACGACATCCTCCGGTGTGTGTGGGCCTGGGAAGTCTGCAGTTTCCAGTACATAAGACTTCAGCCTCCACTTATCGTCCACGAAATGGCAGCTGACTGTCATGTAGGATTCTATTTCTCTCGACCACGACTCTGATGTCAGGACTATGTCCCTCACAGAGTCCAGCGATGCTTTCACCTCCGCCTTCACTTGCTCGTACAGCTGACATAGGTCTGAGCGCAGTGAGTCGATCCCTCTCGGAATACTAAGGCCAGGATTTAGGGTTCTCATGAACCCCCGGAATCCACCGCCCTTAATGATAGATGGAGGCAGTAGGTCCGTCACAATCATTTTTACTAGGCTGCTCTGGGGTGCTCTTGAAGGCCGATCTGAAACAGTTATCAATGGACATAAGTTCATCTTTATATATTTATTTAGAAATAAGAACCTGTTTATTCATGAAATGCACAGTACTCCTATACATGGAAAGTCATTGTAATATGTATTAACTCCTTTTTGTTTCAGCTGCGGCTTTTCCGATATATATCCAATCAATTTCATCCCATACACATTAATTTAGGATATTTTTTAATGCTACCTTATCTAATTTTGATATACTGTATTTTATAATAATATTTTCTGAGAAACACAAATTTGAGCAGAGGTAATATAAGAGAGACTCACCGCTCTGCCTGGAGGAGCAAGCTGTAGCATCTTGCTTGTGGCACTGGTCCTTACTCTCCTTCCTGTCCCCATGGCAGCTGGCGGGTTCACTGATGTCCTCAGTCTTCACTGTACCACAGAAGACAGAAGAACATTCTTCAGACATGCCCTTCACAGGAAGGTATTTTAGGATTTTTATCACTGAGAAACTTTATGGATTGCGCCTGAGATGTGCCTTACCTCTTTTTGGTTGCTCCCGTTTATATGGAGGTTCATCTTGGAAGGCGACACATCCTGCACAATAACGAAAATTGTTATCACTGTTCCTTGTTTTGTAGTTGAGCTGCCCTGCAGTAATGGCACAATCTTGTCACTGTCACCGACAATGCAAAACAGCTACAAATATCCTGAACCGCTGTCAAGGGTTTATCTGGTCTGTGAGTTAAATGAGCTGAATACACATAATCAGACACTCTCATGTCCTTAAGATAAAAATTAAGATTCAGCAGCAAACATAATTATTATGCAAGTAGAGATGAATGTTTACTCTGCAGTTCACCAATTAAATTACATATTAATTGTAAGCAATAAGGCAGCATGTATAGCCTAAGAAAAAACAGTGTTGTTTATGCACAGAAACTAGGTAGGTATAGCAAGAACAAGCACATTTGACAATATGTGCAAGGCAATCAGCAAACACTTACTCTTACGGGTTCTTCCATCATGTTTTTTCATGTTCTTAGGTTTAAATTCGTAGCTTTGCTCAAAGCGTCCTGCCGAAAAAAAAAAATAAAAAAAAATAAAAATTAGCAAACAAATAAAACTATGAATATGGCACATCTGGACAGCAAGGGTCAATGTGACAGCGACATTAACTAATATTAAGTGACACCAGAGTTTATCTTGAGCTTTATTTTAGTCTGTCTCCACTGACCTGGTGGAGGATGCATCCTCTCTGTTCTGTTCTGTTCTGTTCTGTTCACTCCTGCTGAGCTACAGGCTTCACAACCTTTTAAACTGCACCTGTAGTTTCAGTTTTGGCAAAAGGAAACTAGCTGTGTTTGCCATGGAGTCCTTGGCACCAATGTGTGTCGTGGGTTTGAAGGAGGAAACGGGACCGCCCTTCGGGAACGAGCTGGTCTCACAGTGCACACGAAAATACCACCTGAGCTTTCCCAACTTGTTTCAACAATTGTTTGTTCTGCCTGATTGTTTAAATGTACTGTAAATCTCAATGGTTGTATTTGGTCTGTTCCAAGGCAGCCAAAGTATTTTTAAAATGAATTTAATTAAAGTGGTCAAAAGCACAATCGGTCCAAAATCATTGTTTATCTTTATGTACAAAACATAAAGCTAAACAAGACATAGAAAACAGGAACAATTTGGAAAGTGTTATTGAGTAAATAAAGGTACAGAACCATTAAAGCAATGCACCTTTATGTAATGTTTAGGGTGTATCTAAAATAATGTTAGCTACTTAAAGGGAGAATTTTGGCACAGATGTAAAAAGGGATTGAGTTTCATGTTTTAATTGCCTGCAGGTGTTACTGCTGATGTCTTTGAAAGCCTTACCTTTGTATCTTGGCAGAGTTACAGTGTCATTGAGGTCTACATGGAGATATCCATGTGACAAAACAAATTATATAATGCTCATCCAATCACCTGATGGTTACTTGGCAGTGGGTGTATTCCCCTTGAGAATGTGATGGGTGGGGCACTATGATGGCCAATGGTTAAAAACCTTGTAACTCAAAGGGTGCAGGCTCGATTCACACATAGGGCATCGCCAAGAAACTTCACCTGATCTGCTCTATGAATGGAAAGATGACAAAAATATAAACCTCATAAATCTGGATGAGGGTGTCTGCTAAATGGCTGCAGTGTAAATGCAAATGCTACACAATCCTCAGTTAAGGGCCAGGTCTGAGCTGTATGGATCTGTTTCGTTGAAGGCTTTCGTCTGTCTGCTGGCTGAAAAAGAGAAGCAGGGGCTTTGTGACTCATAGTATTTGTGCCTGTTCAAACAGGAGAGAGGGAGAGTGGCCCCTTAACTCTTATGTGGTTATAGAGAAAAATATATTAAGATTCCATTACATACAATTAGCTGATGCTTTTATCTAAGGTGACTTATGCTTGATTGGGCTAGCCAGGGGCCAATCCCCCTGAGGGCAGCGTAGGGTTAAGGGCTTTGCTCAGGGGCCCAACAGCAATGGTGTTCTTGCTGTGGCTGGACTGGGTCTCGAGCCTCCAACCTCATACATTTTAAATAACAGATATATTCCAAAAAAAGTATAGATTTGGAAAATTAGTCTGATATGAATTTAATCCCACACTAATGTATATTTAAACAACAGAAATCCCTTCCTGAACACAAACAAGGAAATCAGAATGTACTCACTGCGATAAACTTTTCTCTGATACATCTCGGTAGGTACAGGATTTCTGTCAGTTTTCTCTCCTGAGGGTTAATTGAAAAAAAATGTTGAATAAAAAAAGATTTGACCATTGAGAAAGCTACAGACAAGGAAAGCAGCATGACGAGTAAACAGAGTAAGGCGGTTTAATGGTTATTGTGTTGCGTCCTATTCAGAGTAACAGTGTAGTTCCTAATCAGACCATATGATCTCACATAGCGTGTACAACCTCAATACAGCATTCATATATGGATGAAGCAAACAAATGTCTAACTAAAGTTATATTGATTAGCATAATCGGTATTTATATTTTTGTCTCCACTTACCTGCTAGATGATGCATTCCCTCTGCGTTGGTCTCTGACTCTCCCTCAGAACTTTTTAAGCTGCGTTTAAAATACAGCTCTAGTTTCATTTGTCTAAAAACGAAAGTTAAACTTCAGCTGCTTTTATATGGTAACTAGTGAGCTCTATGGTATGTGCTGTGAGGGTTGTTCCATTCCATTTATGGGTGCAGCAGTGATTTGAAAGGTGGCGAGGGATCAACTTTGATATGGTTTCCCAAATAAGATATTAAATCTGAATAAAAATGAGAGGACAAATCGATAAAATTCATTTTTTTAATACTGAAGTGTCTGCAATGGTTCCATCACCTGTATCTACACTTGACTTTTGAAGAGTGCAGAGCCTTTAAAAGGTTGTCCTCATTTGTGTGTGTCTGTGCTTACAGCCTGATTTGCATGACAGGAATCTTACCTCATCCTGTCTCTGCTATCGGCTTCATTCAAATTGCTTCCCGGTATGCAAAATGCATTTTTTATATTTTTTAATGTGCAAGATATCTTGCAAACAACATTGAGAAGCATCTGAAAGCACAAAGGAGTCACATCAGTCAAACCATTTTCTTATCAGTGTGATGAGTGTCACTTTGTAAAGAGGAAGTGCTAGTTTGAGATAGGCAGACAAGGTAAGTGGTTCTGTTTTCAGTGTATGTTTTGTTTTCTGTGGAAAATTATCAATTCTATCTTTTAATTTGATTGAATTATAATCCATTTGCAAAGTCATACTTGCAGTGCTTGATGTTTTTATTTTTTTGTTCTTCTATCTAGGAACACCAGCAAGGGTGCCTTAGAGACAAATGTGTGCTGATGTCATACCATTAACTGTGACATCACAGAGGACTGTGATAAAAAGAACCTGCTGAATGCAGTAACAGATTCCTTAATTCTATGGACTTGACAGTCAACTCCTGCATTTATTTTGTCACCTCTGCTTCTTTCAGTTTCTGCTGATAACAAGAGTCTCTAGACTGCTATTACAGTACTGAAAACATAATTGTACTTCATCTTTCAATTCATTTACAGGAGCTACATTAAAAATGTATCTGTTTCAATGGTGGGGAACTGAACATTCAATTCATAAGAAAACCAAGATTAGTATCTGGGTTGGTTACAGAATCTTTATTATAGCATTCACTAGTGAGTGCAGGTGACATCACCGAAGCATTCTTTACTGATTGGCTGAACATAAAGCTCCTCTGTTACTACAGCAGAGGACTGAGTCAGTTCACAGAACCATGTGAGTCAACTTGGTCCCTTTTCCACAGAGACAGAGGCCCTGCGGTATGATGGGAAAGAACACACAGACATGAGTCACGGGTGTTTCCCCTCCCCAAAACACTGACCAACCAGTGAGGAGTTCCCTTTGTGTGATGACATCATCCCGGGGGGGAGAGATCTGGTAGTTTGCCAGCCAGGGAGAGAGTGAGAGACAGAGAGAGAGAGAGAGACACGGTCAGAGTTCCCATTGCATAGCCCAGTCCAGACCACATCCACAAACATGCATTCCCTTAGCTTTACCTCATACAGACGCAGCCAGTTTTTTTTTTTTTTTTTTTTTTTTTTAACATAAGGTTTACCTCAGCAGAATGCAAACCGATATGACAGTTGTCCTCCAAGTGTCAAACCGCAGTCTGTGTGACATCATGATGACGGGTGACGGCTCGGGCAAGGCCACCGGCTGGCTGCTCAGTGGTGCAGTGATAACACACAGGCTGTGTTTATGCAGTGTTACTCCTGGCCAGTGTTTAACCCTGTTTCCCTAACTTTGGAATACCCAGTTGTATTCGTAGGCCTGTCTGGTCAGTTCAGTGTCTTCTGCAGCTCTTTTCACTATGCAGCTGGTGCATGCAGCCCGCATGATAAACCAGAGCTGTGGCAATATCCATCCATCTATACACACTGCATCCAATCCAGGAGCCTTTCCCAGCATGCTCTATCAATTTGATACTGGAAATTAGGGCATATCTACACACTGAGATACGTTGTGTTATCTTCAGCAGTGCAGTGGCAGAGCTTATGTTGTTTGAGAAACAAACATTTCTGATTTGCATTACTGGTCACCTATGACAAAAGCAAAGTTCTGTTCGATGTCACAGTCGGCATGGCGTTTCCATGGTGTCTCCATATGCTACCTCTGACTTCACTGCTGGACAATGTGCACTGTGTGCGTCAGCCAGTTCAGACACGTCACTAGACATTTTCTTTCAGATAGTATGTTAAAAAAGTAAAAAACCCAGCACACAGTCTGTTTATATTCACCATGTAACAGTTGGAGATTTTGGCACTCTTTCACATGCTGTCGTCATCATCTTTGGCATCCTTCCTTCTGCTCCCTCCCCTGCTGTTTTTCAATTTCACCAGTAGAGGGAGTGCTTGGATCTCTTTGGCACTTCCCGCCAAATTCCTGGACTAGGCTTGTACTCCGTCCAAGAAGTAATGAAGAAATGTGGAAGGCTTTAAACAACCTGCCAGTGGAAAGCACATGTAGCGCTCAAAGAGGGGTGGGGTGGGGGAGGGGGGTGCCCCAAAACACCCCAACCCTCCACCCCGGCTCTACCTCAAGCATACCGCCCCCCCCCCCAAAAATAAACTCTGCCTCGCTCAGAAACCAGCCCTCCAATCCCAACCCCCACATCAACACGTTCCTCAATTTTCTTTGTCTTTCGCAGATTACTAGAGGGCCGTGCAGAAAATGCAGAGCTTGTTTTCCTTGGCCCCGCGCAAGCTGTAGACTTTTATGTAATGCCGCTTCATTGTTTTAACAATTATGAGAACTTCTACTTTCACAACACCGCAGCCAGTCGCACTGTGTAGAGTCAAGGGCGAATGGAGCTGTTTAAAAAGGCAACATAAGTACCCTCATCACGAGAACAGGAGAACTCACAGAGTGACCATTTACTGGGAGGTACTGAGAAAAGGCCCCTCACCTTAACTAAATTGTTGCCTGTAAATTTGGATCTTAAACCAATGTCATTCTGAACCGTTTTCAGGGTGGCAGAACGAGAAAGAGTTTCTTTCAACACTTTCGACCCAGCATCAAAACATGTTATCTCTGTGAAAACTTGGTTGTGTTTTGGGATGCTAGGATGCAAATTAGGGGAAAAGTGGAAAATTAAAACAATGTGCATTATATGTGTGTGTAAATGTGTGTAAAACACTTTGATGTAGAACATGTGATTAAAATTAAGGCAGCACTGAAGCAAATGAGGTGCGGCTTCACCCTTTACAGTGAGGGACTACAGTGAAAATTAAAACTACACACTTATTTTTTTAAAAAAGTGTTCATGCTAGTTGTTTTGGCTTGAGTAATCCTTTTCCATTTGGAGATCTTCTTGATACTGTAATTTGACTTTTATTTGCTCCTCATTATTCTTATGTAATCTGTTTGCAAACTGTTTTCTCATTGACCGGTCCCTCCGTTTTTTGCTGACCCTTTGCTTTGCTCTGCACCTTTGAGCGAGGCACTTCTGCCAGACTGCTTCTGCAGCTGCCCAGCTGTGTGCACAGCCAACGTGAGCAAAACGAAATCAAATAAGGACATTTACCGTTGAAACAACAGGGTGTGTACATCCTGAGATGTACAAATGCAAGGAAAAGCATTTTTTATAATGTGTGTTCTGCTCCGTGCATTTCTGAAATGAAGAGACAGAGTTAGACTGCTTACAAATCCCCTCCACCCCTCTCCCCACCCAGGGCGACGGCTCCATGGCTCCTCAGTAGAGGGTCCATTTATGGACATTAGGGAACAACCAAAGCCGCCTTCTCTCTACTGGCTGGGCCTTAATCTCTCGAGTTAAATTAATGAGACTGTCCGGAGTGGGGATAGAGACCCATGGTGGTCCCGCTGCAGAGATATAGGTTACCTCTAAAGGAACCTGGCTGCCCCTGGCGGTGAGTGAATAGTAACATCGAGAGCGGCCTTGTCAACTCTGCTTCCAGCGTTTATGGTGATATCAAACCCCTTTGGAAACAATTTCATATGCTTTCCCCAGGTCTACTGCAGGCCTCTTTATTGGCCTCAGCTGTGTTGTGAAAACCTCCCTACATCTGTCTTGTGTTGAGATGATGGAGAAGAGCGATGTTCACCCACCAAACTCTATGCTGAGTTTTTCCGTTTTTCTGATCTGTCATTTGGTAAAAAGGCATTTGAGTGAGCCTGCCTTTTCACGCACGAGGATGATGATGGTTTCCCTCCAGCAAGATCAAAGTCAAACATGGTGGGACCTTCCTAGACATTTATTAGTAACATCCATGCCAGGAAGGAAAAGCCTTAGATTTTTAAAAATTCACGGAGGGAAATGTTTGAAAAACTAAGTATAATCACACAAAACGTAATGCCAGTCAGCAGAACGTGCATTTAAAAGAACCTCTGAGCAGAGGGTGAAGGATTCCGTCTCAGAAACGGTTGCATCATAGGCTGTACTGTAAATCCTATAAATAGCCTGGCTTGTGTGTTTGTTTCAGGTTGCTAGGTGCCATTGTCCACTCTGTCAGTTTGCTCTAGGAATGTTTGGAGCTGCACTGTTTGGGTCACGTGTGGACTGAACACCCCTCAGGAATGTGTGTGTGTGTGTGTGTGTGTGTTTGCAGCAGACCAGTGTGTATGTGTGTGTGTGTGTGTGTGTGTGTATATTTGCAGCAGAGCAGTATGTGTGTGTGTGTGTGTGTGTTTGCAGCAGACCAGTGTGTGTGTGTGCTTTTGCCTGTGTGTGTGTGTGTGTGGGTGTGTGTGTGTGTGTGCTTTTGCCTGTGTGTGTGTGTGTGTGTGTGTGTGTGTGTGTGTGTGTGAGTGTGTGTGTGTGTGTGTATGTGTGTGTGTATATTTGCAGCAGAGTAGTATGTGTGTGTGCTTTTGCCTGTGTGTGTGTGCGTATTTGCAGCAGAGCAGTATGTGTGTGTGCTTTTGCCTGTGTGTGTGTGTGTGTGTGTGTGTTTGCAGCAGTGTGTGTGTGTGCTTTTGCCTGTGTGTGTGTGTGTGTGTGTGTGTGTGTGTGCTTTTGCCTGTGTGTGTGTGTGTGTGTGTGTGCTTTTGCCTGTGTGTGTGTGTGTGTGTGTGTGTGTGTGTGTGTGTGTAGGTCTGCAGGCAGGGTTACCTCACCTTGTTAGTTCTGGGTGTGTTTAGGAGGCCTCCCTCATCCAGGTCCATTCATGATGTGTGGCAGCAGGGAGGAGGGGGCTGACCATGCGGCTGCCTGACAGTCATTTAGCTGACAGGAGCAGGGTGAGCTGTGAGCTGTTTGTGCTGGGGATGTGATTGTGGGGGTTGGGGGGGGGTCCTGCAGGATTATGCTGGGGTGCAGAACAGTGATGGGTGAGGGATGTGAAGCTGCTCTGTTAGCATTAATGGGGGCATGCTGGATGGGCAGCGCCCAGTGGAGGAAACACACTGGGTCTGACTGTAAGAAAGAGCAGTATATAGTACACTACAAACTATGCAGACAGGCACACATACACACATACTCAAACAAATGTGCGATTGCACACACACACACACACTCACAAATGTATGTACAGCAGCATGCGTGCACACACACAGGCTTATGGCCTGCATTCAGCCAAACAGTCATTCCCTTCACATTTTGATACAAATGAAGAAGATTAAAAATAAATGAATAAGTCACATTCCGTCAGACTGTACCAGACCTCTGATAGCCCAGGGTCGGCCCCTCCACAAATCTGTTCCTTTGGCAGGGGGTAGGAACACACCCACGGTGCAGGAGTCCTCGCGGTCAGGGCGCGATCACCGTGCAGGCCACAGAAAACAAACACCACCAGACCGCCATGATAGAGGAGGGAGGGGATTGGGGTTAAAATGGCCCCCGCACACTCAGAAGTGTGTAAATGTTTAGTGGAATACAGCTGACAGAGGCCAAGTGAAAAACTTGAGTAATTAATCACTGCGAATGAGTCTGCGGTCAAACAAACCTGGCAGACGGGACAGCAGAATAATGGATCACTGAAGAAAAGGAGGAGAGGAGGGCGAGGGAAGAGAAGGCAGAAAGAGGAGGGAACCCTGCAGATGTGCTTTTTTGGAATGTAGTGTTTGAAAGGTCAAGGTTATCTGTGGAGAGAGTGGGTGAGGAACGAGAGATCCGCAGGAAGAGTTACCAGGACTTCCTGTTGAGCTTCTGAGGTGTGGGGTAAGTGTTTGGGGGAGAAGGAGGAGGTTCTGAGGTGTGGGGTAAGTGTTTGGGGGAGAAGGAGGAGATTCTGAGGTGTGGGGTAAGTGTTTGGGGAGTAGAGAGAGGGCCGGGGCCCCTCGTTTGGGCTGAGCACAAGGATTCCTGAGCCTGTCTGGGACTCCAGAGCGCTGCCAGGAGACCCCCAGTCACAGCTGTGGAGAAATTACACTACACGCACACTCACACACACGCACACACACACTCACTTACACAGACACATACACACATGTTTGCAAACCCAGTGCAGACAGATGGACACTCTCAAAGGTGCTCGACACATGCATACACACACACACACACACACACACACACACAAAGACACGCAAACGTGCTGCACACATGCACACACATACGCATGCACCCAAACCACACACAAAGGAGCTGCACACATGCACACACATACGCATGCACCCAAACCACACACACACACACTCACACACTCAGGTGCAGCATGCACGCAAACAACAAACTCACATACACAAACAAACCACACAGAAGGAATGGGTTGTCCACAGTCCAGCCAAAACCGCAGAGCAGAGCTACTCATCTGTGTAAAAATGCAGTCACTCTATAACATCTCCCTCATGTAATTGGTCTGATCACATTAGGGAACACAACTGCTTTCCAAAACAAAATGAAAAAGAAAAATAACTTTTCTGTACGACACTCCAGTCTGTTCCAGCTAAATTAAGCCCTTATTCCCCCCGTGGTTTGTTTCCAGTTGAACATTCTGAAGATCTGTGCATTTCACCTGATCTTTGTATCTGAAAGCAATACTTCAGACTGCAATCGATCACAGGGTATCACAGGCTCCTCAAGGGCGTACGGCCCTTCTGTTTAAGAATGAAAAGAGCACACGCATAAGGACGTGTTTGTGTATCCCCAGTTAGTTATAACATAGGAAAAGAAGATACTGCTGTAGCTCAGATGGGTTTGACTGAACTGCATATTCACTTAAAGAGACTAAGTGCATTTGATTGGCTCCTGGCTATAGTGCTATAGTGTTTTTCCACATTCCTGCAGTCGCCCCTCCCAGCGGCGCTCAAACCTTCCCATTGTTGTAAAAAAAAGGTCATAACTGCAAAGAAAGCTTAAGTGAATTAAGTGGTCAAATAATTGTGCTTCATATTTCTCTGATGGGGAATGCTGGTCAAATCTCGAGAGGGTGAATGTCCAGTCCGGAGCAAGGGTGTACCCCTTCACAGAGCTTCTAATGGAGCTGGTGCCTGACTGGTCAAATACAGCTCTCGCCCCCTTCAATGCTGCTCTCTGCATGCACTGTCTTAGTTCAGACTGAGCTCAGCCAAGGAGCTGTAGAATGAATGGGAGCGTTGATTATTCAGTCACAGAGGTCAGAAAAGAAGTATAAGAAAATAATGAACGGAATGAACGACCAGGCTGCTTCGTTTCCCATATTCATTAATTGTTTGATCCTGTCAGGTTCTTCATATATTGTAATCAAAATGTTCTGTTTTTCAGCCTCAGAGCCACATGTTTCCTTCACTGCGATGCAGCTGTATTCCTCAGCATTGGATGGATTTTTGTCTTGTTTTACTGCATAAAGTTTTTTTTTTTTTGTTCCTGAAAACCATGGAGCGGAAGAGAGCCAGGTGAGACCAGTAAAAATTATGAATGGGGATCATTGTTCTGGGAACTGTACGCACACAGCGTGGAAATGAGCCACATATGGGCCAGAGCCCATTTAAAAGAGACAGGAATGGAAAGCACCCCGCGATTCAGAAAGCACTGGAACGAAAGATACCCCTTCAAGTGACCCCCACATCCCCCACCCCCTAAACAACTAAGTGACACCCCGAGACTCCAAACACCCGGACAAAATACACCATTCAAATTAAAAACATCTGACTAGATGTAACCAAGGCAACAGGCATGTGTCTAGAATGTTGTGGAACATTCCAGTTATATCACCATTTATCTGTGCCTCAGTGTTTTGATAAGAATGTTCCCTAAACAACATTCTTAAAACTTATTTTTGTTTTGTTCCAAGCAAGTTCTGTCAAAGTCAGAGAACAGTTCCAGGCATGGTGCATTCAAAAAGGCAATGTCCTTTAATCATTACCTTTGAGTCTTAAAGAAAACCATTATAGAGAACAGCATAGTGTATACATGAAGAAAGATAATATTTAACCTATAGTTATGGTCAGTTTGGGGAATGGCCTTCTCCAGTCAATTTTACCTCCCAGTTTTTCCTAAAGTTATAGAAGCAGAATGGTAGCATAGTTCACAGAAATAGGTAAACAAGTAACAACCCATAATTCGCTCAGTAACCTTACAAACTGAATAATTACGTCACATCTATAATATATACAAATACACACATCACCCTAGCTAATATCACAGAAAAACGTCCCATGATATTGGTAAGAATTTTGGTCATATTCTCACAGGGGGTTTGATTTGGGGACACTGTTATGTGAACATTCCTCAAACATTCCAAGAAAAAAAAAGCAAAAAAGAAAATATTCCAGGTAAATAACCTTCAAGAAACACACAGAAAATGAAATTACTCGGAACATTTTCCCTGGGAATGTTCTGGCAACTGAAATTGTTAGCTGGGATAGCACATAGTTATAATAGGGAGTAAAAACATTGAAGAAGCCAACCAAAATACTCACACTTTTACTGAAATGTTAGCTTTTGGACTTGGATGATTGTGTAACACCATTATTAAACTACTGGATACGAACTATCAAATAAAATCCAAATGAGTGACCCTTAACATTGATAATATGCAGTATTAGCAATGAGCAGAAACAACATTAACAAGAATGACTGTTTGCAATAGATCTTCTTTTCCTTAGAAAAAGTAAAAGATGAATAACACTCTAAGGCCATTAAAGTTCCTTACGACACCAAACTAACATTCAAGACCCCCTGGTAAAAATTGATGCACAGGTATAATTTGCCCTAACTGTCTTGATGATACGGGAATGTTTTTAGGGTCAAAGGTTGTTATATGATATGGCACGGAAAACTGTGAACTGAAACCAGGAGGAGCCCTTGAATTTTCCTGCCTCCCCCCTCCCCCCCCCCCCCCCCACAGGCCAAACACAGTATTAGCTCATGATAAACATAAGACGAGCGCTCTTGCATGATGTTTTCGGCACAGAGAGCTCTTGACTTCTTGTTTTGGGCAGGGCTGCCTGAACATGTGACCTATAGGCCAAGATCATTTCTGTAGATTCTTTCTTCCTTTCATTCCCCCCTTCCCTTTCCTCTTCTTTCTTTCCCACTTCTCAACCTGCGTCCCTCCTGACCCTGAATCTGGCTGCCTCCGGGGGAAGGGGAGATGGAGGTGAGGTGGGGGGGGGGGGGGTGCACCGTGCCACCGCCACCACCATGCCGCCTGGTCCCCACGCCCCCTGACCTCTGACCCTGAGCATAAGGGCCCCCCTTGCTGCCGGCTGGGGGGTGCTTCCCCAGGCTCTGCCCCCCCTTAGATTCCGTTAGGAGGAAACTGGGTGAGGTGGGTGTCATGCCCGAGCCCCCACCACCCCCCCCATTCCCCCCCCCACCTCCACATCTGCCCCCAGGGTTACAGCTTAAGATCCTGTTTGAGAGCAAGGAGTCTGGATTTTGGACTGGCTCCAGCCCGGCTTCTGTCCCATGATGCACTGCTCTGAAGGAATGTCTACGTGTGCCTGTGCAGGAAGGGAAATGTACATTTAGAGTGACCCCCTGCCAGGCAGGTGACATTGCTTTTCCCCTATGCAAAAAAAAAAGAAAAAAAAGCGCCATTTGCAGTGTCTCAGAACTCGTAAGTCCAGTCTGTGACAGAGGGACAGGCTAACGGTCGATGTTGTTCGAAACTACGGCTGCTCTCTGCCCATGTTCTTTCCGTGTCTTTCTGCAGTCTGCGGTCTGCCCTGCTGTGATTATGAGTTTATTTCGTTCACCAAGTTTTCCGACCGGTACTGTACTTCACATCTGTAGCTTTGACTCGTTTCAGCGTAGCCTGGAATCCAGAGGAGGAAAACTGATTAGTCAGTATTCTGCGTGTGGTTTGACCAAACGAAGACTGGAGCTGAGTGTGTGGTGCCATTAAGGTCTGTTTAAACTAAACTGTAGCTTTTCTTTTCCCCAGCAGTGCCAGACCATAGAGAGAGAGAGAGAGAGAGAGAGAGGTAAAGAGACAAACACAAAATGATATACTGAAAAAGCAAAAAATATTTAGTACAGATACATACTGTATATTGGCCATAATACCAGTAAATCTGATATGCATACCTAGCGGCTAAAGTCTTCCTGGTGAAGAGAGAGGGGGAGAAAGACGGTAAAAAAAAGGTCAACTTAATTAAACAGACAGAGGTTTGAAAAGAAAAAAAAACCCTGCTGGTTTGTCTCCACATGTGCAAGCAGGCAGAGTTCCATCCTGGCCAGAATGCATGCGGATCAAGGTCTATTGCAAAGTTAACAGGGCTGTGAAATCCAAACATTCCGGCCATGACCTCTGACCCCAGCCATTCATCAGCCAGAGTATCCCGTGTGTCCGGGCTATATTTGTTCATGGAAGCAAGGCGCTACCGCAAAGTCCAGGCACGTCGATTCAGGCTGTAGGGGTAATGTTGATTACTGGAATCTGATCTGCGCAGCTCCTTAGATGCCTCTGTTGGGCAAATTGTGGAAAAGAAACTCCTTGCAGAGGGAGGTGACCTTTGGACTATGTTAGGTTTTTCATTCATTTTTCTTTTGTGCACCTGCAGGTGAACAGAAACTGCATGACCTTGCCTCAGCAGAAATTGGCCGCATTCAAACCTCAATTTTACAAGGATCCCTTTCTTTACACTCCCAGGTATATTCCTTAAGGAAATATAATTTACCTTTAAATATATGCATTTTGCAGATGCTCTTGTCCAGAGCGGCTTACACAGTTTACAGTGCATTTACATCCAACGGAAG
The DNA here is from genome assembly GCA_019788955.1 of Albula glossodonta. Lineage (NCBI taxonomy): Eukaryota > Metazoa > Chordata > Actinopteri > Albuliformes > Albulidae > Albula > Albula glossodonta. The sequence goes on from JAFBMS010000262.1 coordinate 108,732, forward strand.
AAAAGCAGTGCCACACCTGGGAATAAAACCTGCAACCTCTCAGTTTCAAAACCATTACACTGCACTGACACGTATCAAATTTCTATCATTTGTGTTGTGCAGAAAGAAGCAAGAATCAACACAAAGAGATCCCGTCTCATGTAATTCGTTTTGCAGATGCAGAATCACAGAGGATTCCAGAATTCTGACTCACGCATTCTGACTGTGGCTTCCAGAACGAGTGTTCCGTTTTCCTGGGCAACGGTCCGGTTCTGCGGCCCGGTCCAGGCCGTTTCCTCCCGCGCAGACGGGCTTTGCCATTCCCCGCTCCCCGCTCCAGTTGGCTCCCGTAAAAGGTATTGGATCATGCTTTTCCATACAGTGAAACCAAAGTTTGCCAGTTTTGTCTCCCCTGCGATTTGGGGGGGAATCTGAGGACATTATGCAGGGGTCTGTGTATGCAGCAAATTTGAAATTTTCCTTTCGTAATGAAGAAAATCCCAAACCCATCCCCTCCTACAACCCTCCGCCTTACGACATTCGATCCTTTGATGCCTAAACTACAGCACTTAATTATGAGTCTGGGTGGGTACTGATGCATTATAAAGATGGCCGCCTCCCCGCTATGTCTGAGCCCCGGTGTTCTTCTGTCTCAGGAGGACAGAGATAAAGCCGGGCCCGTTTGTCTCTCAGATGTTCAGTATGCAGCGCAGATCTCCTCTCCTTCCCTCAGAGGAAGTACTGGCTCCAGTCCCCCCATCAACTTCATCCAGAGTGCCAAGAACAGGCGTCTGGGCTCCAAGCCTTCCTGACTGACAGGCGATGAGACGCTGTCTCCAGACAGTATGATGTGGCAAATGAATTCTGGGAATTGGCAACATCCCTCTCCAGTCAACTACCATCCCACCCCCCTGGGGAGCACATGGAACAGACAGATATCTTGCTCCAATTCATTACTCCACACCAAGTAGTGCTGACCTAGGACCAGGTTACCCTTGTCTGTACCCTAACCTTATGCCTTTGGAAGGTAAATGGTAAAACTGATCCTGGATCAGCACTCCAGTTCTGAGGCCCAGTTCTGCTGACTCAAAGACCAGACAGGCGTGTCAGCACTACTAATCCACACGGGGAGTGGTGAAACTCATGATCTCCATGGCAACATGAGCCAGGAGGATGGTGGGCACAGTCCCATGCAGGAGGAACTGGACCGATTCTCCCGGGGACAGAAAGCATGGAAAAGCACCAATGCTATCCCAATGCATTCTGGGATAGGACAGACCTGACTCATGGCCATCACTGCCAGCATGATGTCCACCTCATTTTGGAAGATTCTGTCCAGGCGTGGATCATTTTTCCGATGGAGCAACTAAGGGCTACTGGGAATCTGGGAGGGGGAAGGGGGAAGGCTGGCAGGAAGACTATGAGTTCAACAGGGGTTACTTCCTTTGGGTCCAAATTATATTCTGTGGGGGAGGGGAGGAGGAAAGGGGAGTGAGGTGAGGGGGGGGGTGGAGGAGGGGGTTAGGCAACCACTTTTATTTGGAGAAGAGGGTGCCCAAGGAAATAAATAAAGCCTCTGGGAGTATATAACATCCATGTAAAGAGTTTTACAACACTGAGGAAACAATGAAATAGGGGTATGGGAGGGGCATAACAGTGAACTAGCAATAGAGTTTCCAGCTTCAGAGTCATTCAAATGACTGAGTTACCTCCCAAAAACCATGCAAGTCGAAACTGAGGCAGGTTGCTACGTTTTTGCTATTTTGTTCAAACTTATATTTTACAAGGTATTCCTGTTCCTTAGCCTAACTGTCACGGTTTTGGTGAAGTGTTCCCGATCCAGATCAAAAGGATCCTTGCCTCTATTTGTCTTCAGTCCGAGAACCCTCTGTCACCATTGAAAACTCTGAAATCTGAAGTACACTCTGAAGTACACTCTACTTAAGAGCTGTGGCAGCAAACACCATGGCAGACTGTGGAGGCTTTTTAATAGGCACACAGTATCCACTTAACACACAGTGTACAGGCCTCCGAGGCCCTGGATTCTACGAAAAACCAAAGCAATTGATATGAATATTGACAAGGAGACACCTGTAAAAGGCAGGCTCAAGGCCAGCACAGAACATCACTTCCCATTCTTCATTTTAAACTGAATAAATGACTGAACAGAGGAAAAAGACACAACACAACACACAGACACACATACATACACACACAGTTCTCAGACTCATAATCTCTTACAATTTAACATTTTTTAGTCTCAGCTCACAGCACTGTAGGGACATCTCAGTGAGTGAGACTTGTTTGTGCTAAAAAGCTTAGCTCTTTCACATCACATCAGCCTCATTTGGCTCATAGTACTGCAATGTAATTAGCCTGATAAATGAAAATGGTCTGTTTTATTGTGTGGCCCAGGGCTAAGAGGCAAGCGAGATAACACAAATATCAATCTGTAGTTACCTTGTGCTATGCTATGGAGCGGGGGTAATACTAACTTGAAAAAAAAAAAAAAACTCTCAAAACAATTAAGATTTTCAGATCTCTGCAGGTCTATTAACAGGTCACCCCAAATAAACTCAGTTCTCCCACATGATTGCATCTCTGCTGTTATTAATGCCAAAACATCTTTGTGTGGTACACAGGTGTGGTAGTTCATAATGCATACGTGTGTTTTCCCCCGGAAACTAATTCAGTGATAGCTTGCATCTAGAAATCCTCTACTTTGAGGTTAGATTATTTGCGAAGATAAAACATTTACATGAACGATCCCGCCTAAAGCACATCTTGCGTGAAATGTGTTAGCGGCTAGTGTAGGACTGTGGTGTTAGCCATGTCATGGTGCAACAGATGTTACAGGGAACCTAGTATTACTTACACGTTGTACTGCTCGTATGGGAGGGGAAAAAAATGAACACGAATGATGCCAAGTTAAACAAAGGCAGTGTGAAATGTGCTGGAGGCTGGCCTGTGAGCGTGTTAGCCGTAGCCGGCTGCAACAGATGTTGGAGGGAACATCACCAGCCCCTGGGCCAAGGGGGTCACTGCACTGTTCATAAAACTGAAGTGTGATTTGATTTTTCTGATGTTGTAGTAGACATTTTCTTACTGTTTCACACAATGAACACCTCAGAGATCACTTCAACTCCACCCCCCACACCCCCAAATACATACTCCCAGCCCCGCTACACTCACACACACACACACACACACACACACACCCCGCCCTGCTGTTTCATTACCTAACCTTCTCCCAGGGGCCAATGTTTCACCGCCACAAGCCAAGAGAGTAAGGTTTCTTTCCTGAGAGGGAAGAAGAGGAAGAAAAAAAAGACAGGAGGGTTCCTGGCCGTCTCTCAGCTCTAATAGATACAAATCAGCCCTCTCCTCTGCCAGGAGTCATAAACATGAACATGGCAAATCTGGGCTGGCAGCTATGAGACGGCTGGGCTGGAAGAGGCTGCTTGAAGCCAGGAGAGCATCTAACTCCAACCCCCCCCCCCCCCCCATCTCTCTCTGTCTCCCTGCATCTGTTTCATTCTCACACCTCTCTATCAGGTACACTTTGGCTGTGCATCTCTCAGTTTTATCCCTATGAGCTTACAATGCACAATATTTAGTAACCGAGTATAGCAAGTCTTTCTCTTTGTCTTTCTCGGTATTGTGTATTTTTCTCTGCCTCTCTCATCCTCAATCTCTCTCTCTCTCTACCAGGAAAACCTTGGCTGTTAGGTTCACATATCAGATCTACTGGCATTGTGTTAATAATGTACAGTAGTATGTAGCACCAAATCTCACTCTGTGTTTTGATGTGTGCCCCTCCCCCTCTCACTATCTTGCTTAATCTCTATTCAGTATCATAATTAATAATGTTCTTCTACTGAATTTACAGCAGCAACTCCTCAGCACTGAAGAGACATGCCAAGGATTTTTGAAGTTTTAAAGATTTTCGGGCTGGATCTCGAGAGGTTGAACAAGATGTTGAAATGCATACTGGAGGCTGACATCTGCAGAGCGGTACTTCAGGGCCATGGTGTTGATCCTGAGAGTGCTGTGGCAGTAAATTGTGAGCGGACCGCTGCTATCGTCCTCCTGAGCACGATTTCCTGCATGCAGAACTGCTTTAGAAAAAAGACCCTCAGCTGTGAAAACCTGCTGTAAAATTACAAGAGAGCCGGCAGGGACAAAAATAAACAAAAATGAAAGGCTGTTCTGGTCCGTGTGTGGACGAAGATAGCAGATGTTACCTTGTGCAGGCCAGTTCCTCTGGCTTGCCATTAGGGAAGGGAGAGAGAGGCAGAGGGAGAGAGAGAAGAGTAAGAGAAAGGAGAGAGATGGAGATAATTTAAAAGGGGAAGGGAGAGAGAGAGAAAAAGAAAGAGAATAGAGACAAATGAGAGAGAAGGGGGAACAGAGAGAGAGGGATAGCAAAAGGAAGCAGGGAGAATGTGATATTAATCTGTGTTAGATGCCTGGAGCTTCACTCCTGGCCAGTGGCTGCATCTGCATTTGTTTTCTTTGATTGACATGCCGGACGGGGGTCTCAGAGAATCAGACAGATTTAAAACAGACGTTGAAAATCACAGAGCCCTGCCCACCAAACCAGGGGCGCAGATGGCGGGGGGAAGGGGGGATACGTCCCCCCCAATTTCATAGGGACCCCAATCCGTCCCCCCGTTTTTTGAGAAAAAAAAATACATATTGTATACATTTAAAAGTTGAGACCTTTTGCTCATAGGTTCACAAAAATCTCTCCTGCGCCCCTGCCCCAAACCCCCAAAACCTCCAAACCACCCCCTCCATCCTCCAGCCTACAAAGGGATACAAATGAAGTGAAACAAATACAGCTGATTGGAGGGAAGCCGGGCCCCGTGGGAGGGTGAGGAGTCGGTTTGGTAGGCACTCCATCAAAGAGGCCATGGTCACTTAAGGTTTACAGACCAGGGTCAATGGTACAGGCCATGCGAATTTAGCTGCTGGGGTAGAAGAGGTGAAGTTGGTTTGGTTTGTACAATCGAAAATTTAGCTGTTTAGATGCTAGCAGAACTTGCAAGGGCACATTGTTTGGTTGTTATCTGTTTTGAATAAAGGTGCTCTTTATTCAAAACAGAAGGCAGCTGAGCACTACAGCTAAATATTGTAATAGGTTTATCAAGTTAATGAAAGTTAATGGGATATTTCAGCAGCCATTTTTGTCTGCTTGTCTAGAGTAGAATAGTCCTTTTTACCTTTTTAATTTCGAAAAGTGGTGATGTGGTTTTCCAAGCGTAAGTACAAAACCGCATCTTTCAGTAAGTCTCGTAAGAAGAGAGTACATTTTCCTCACTTAGCATAGCGTTCCCAAAACTCCCCATAGATTTCCAGTCATTGAGCTCACAGTAAGTGCAGTCTGGTCCATTTAATCCGGAGATACATCTGTAATGCACACAACAGAAATTAAAATGGTACCAGGGGTTTCTGTGCTTTTATTCAAAAGTAAAATCAGAGTATTCCTGTGATAGCCTGATCAGAAGGCCTGTGTGCTCAAAGCATGGGGGTCAGATTGTAGCAGATCAGTCATTATGTCATCTGGTCAATTATTTCTCACTTTCCAAAGGATTTTTTTTTTCAAAGCTAATTCACTACGACTGATTCTCCAACTTCCTCAAAATAATTTTTGTGAAAATAAACAGTGCTGGCGAATATAAATGCACTCGTGTTTTATGGATATCGTTGATAGTGGCAACACTGAGCCTCTCTCTCTCTCGCTCTCTCTCTCTTTCTCTCTCTCTCTCTCTCTCTCTCTCTCTCTCTCTCTCTCTCTCTCTCTCTCTCTCTCTCTATCTCTCTCTCTCTCTCCTCTCTGCTTCCTGATGGTGTGCTCTTCTTTTGAGTCAGATCTGCTGGGTGTACAGGGATGGCGTAATTTAAAGTTTTACTCTTCTTTCTTGATGCCCCAAACAGCACTGAAACGAGAGCACAGAGGTGTGGAGGGGGAGAAAAGGTTGTGAAGGTAACCGGCTGGTTTGTAATCAGCATAGGGGGAAAAAAAAACCAGACTGGCCCGAAAGCGGCTCAGGAGTCTGAGGCTACCTTCCCTTACCTGCCGTGTGTTTCCTAAACGGCACCAAGCGAAGCTCCGGGAGCAGGGGTGGGGAGGTGCGGAGAGGGGGTGGGGCAGTTAGAATCGGCCAAAAAAGCCGGAGTTATTATTCCGGGAATAATGACTGCATCCTGGCCCGACGCGAGGTATCCTAATGGCTCCGCTGCCTGATGGCTCTGGGGTTTACTGTTAGCGTCGGGGCCTGTAAAAAGAGACAGGGCTCTGGAACCAAGTCAGGATGCGAGAAGGCCCGTATGAGAGTTCAGCCCCGGGGGTGCTGGGCTGGGAGGGGTGGAAGGGATGGAAGGGTGGAGTTGGATGGGTGGAGCATTTTTTGGCAACGCTCGCTGTCTGAGTTCACATCCCGGGTGGAGACGCTGGGAGGCGGCTGTCCTGTCACAGCTGAGCAACCCAGAGATCACATGATTGCATGGCTGGGCAGTGACTTACAGGGCTTTTTAACACTCTTTAAACCATTACACACAGCTGCTGTGCTCTGGATGGGGTCATTCAATGGCTGAGACCAATTCCGTTACACAATGAGTGCATCAGGGACCATTATATTCACATTTAGCCTGAACTGACCAGGAAATGGTATTCAGAGGGATTTTAAGGTTTCTGACTTCTGACGTCTTTAACATTTCGCTTCTTTGACCTGTACTTTGTTTCATTGTGGCCATGTATTGTTCTTTGGAGCAAACACTGCCCTAAAGGGAAATTTATATTTACTTTAATGACCAATAAAGTGTTCTAAATTAATTATCATTCCCAGTAATACAAGTGCTACACATTTGTAGCCAATAAAACAAATACAATATCACATATTACTGCTTCAGTCAATGTGGATCTGTGCAGGGCTATGTATTCATTTACATGTGAAAATGAAAAGCTGATGGCAAAAGTGTATATGCCTGTAAAGGTGTCAGAATGAGGCAATATTTGGGGATAATAAACATGTCAAAATGTACTGCAGCTGGGGAATGGTTATGACGACAACAAGCAACACTTCAGGCACAGGTTTGGCATAATAGTGAAGATGTCAGCATTAAGTTATGCTGGCCAACTGTGCTGGTGTCTATAAATTAGGCTCTATACATTAAGTCTTAATTAATGTCTATAAATTAAGAATAGCATCATCACATGTTCTGCTTTGTTTTGGTTGCAAAAAGTATCAAATCACATTAATAAAAGTGTCAAATTGGAACAATATGGCAGTTTGGCCTTCTCTTAAAGATAACAATGCCCCTTAATCAGTAGAATGACTGCAAATGGGCAGAAAAATAAGAAAGCAGACAGACAGACAGACAGACAGATAGATAGATAGATAGATAGATAGATAGATAGATAGATAGATAGATAGATAGATAGATAGATAGATAGATAGATAGATAGATAGATAGATAGACCTCTCCTTGTGCCAAAATGCAGAATGACAAAAAACAATGAATTAATGGGCAGCCCAGATCAAAAGGTATGAAGTTAAAGTTTTGGCCTCCATTGTTTTGGTGTGAAGGTACTGAAACGTGCTGGGTGTAGCTAATCCTGATCATCCTGAATGCTGTGTTTGTTATTATAACAGCATTTACCTCAAACCCTCTTCCCCTCTCTAATACAGTGTATTTATACATTCATGGTTACACTTGTGTGCAGTCAGTGATGTTCACCTATATTATTAGACCCCAGTGTGTTCTGTAACCTCCCCTCCCCAATCACAATGTTGTTTAGGTTTTTTTGTATCAATGCTTTGCCCTTTTTTGTTTGCTTTGTCATTGTGATTGCATTCAGTACTAAATCCATACAAATATATTTTTCCTGTTGGATAAAAAAGGGCTGAGAGGCAGAGGAACCCCGGTCCGTGACTCCTGGCCCCACAGTGCTGCAGCTGACCATTGACTTCCTGTGCAGAGTGTGCGGGGGGGGGGGGGGGGGTGTTGGAGGGGGATGGAGGGGTGGGGGAGGCCTACAGAAGTCGGAGCTGTTTACAGGATGATGCAGGCGTGTCAAGACTTCCTGTCTTGCCTGGTCAGGGCAGGTCTGGGTTAGGGGGGAGTGAGGGGGAGCCAGGAAATGGACAGATACCTCAGCTCTCCACTTCCCTCTTCTTGGCCTTCCTCTCCATTTTTATTTTCTGCCACCCCTCCTCCCCTTCCCCTCCCATTACTTAAAGAGGGGTGCTGGATGACACTGGCGTGTCATGGAAACTCTGGGAGGGGCGGAGGGGGCCTGTGGGGTGGGAGCGATTGGGGTGCATCAATCCAAGGAGGGCAAGCAGTTCCAGGGATGAGGTCACACTGGCCCATGGTCGAGTAAACACACAATGTCTCTCCGCTCTGTTTATGACACGAGACACCAGGGCTACGGGGAGCTAGACACGTTTTAAAGCTCATAGACTTTTAACATAAAAACCAACACTTTTATTTGGGTTTGTCTCTGTCTTCCCATCTACTTGAGTTAAATAGCTTTGTTGCAACAAGGAGCATGTGAACAGTGAATTGTTTTACTGAGTATGGTGTGTTCTCAATGAAATCAACATTCTGGAATACACTAAAGCACATTTAGTTTGCATGATTATGAAGCAAAACAAGAAAAGAAAAAAGTGGAAGAGGATCTTCAAAAGATGTGAAATTCTCTTTGAAAAGAAAAAAAAAGAAATAAAAAAACTACAATCTAAGACTGCAAGCCCGGTTGATTCTTTGCTCAGACTTTTAATTGCGGTTTGCGCTATGAAAGAGAAACAGCTGCTGTTATTGTTTAGCTTTGCAATCACCCTAATCCTGGGCAGCTTACTCAGCCTCTAATTATGCAGCTCAGTGTGTTTACAAAAGAGACTCTGATCATGTATCCTCATTCAGAGACCCTGCCTGGGACTGGAACATATAACCTGATGGTTACAGGAATATTTCCAACTTCACCACACTGTTTGCTTGTGCCTCCCTCTATTCATTGGTTTCACAGTGACATTTCACCCTGGATGGCACCATGTGATGACGTCACACCCAGGGTGTGGCACCATGTGATGATGTCACACCCAGGATGTGGCACCATGTGATGGTGTCACACCCAGGACGTGGCACCATGTGATGATGTCACACCCAGGATGTGGCACCATGTGATGGTGTCACACCCAGGATATGGCACCGGTGAGATGCTATCAGTCGATCAGTCAATGGTACGGCACAGCTGAGCTGTTTCACAAGCTCATGATGATGAATGAGGGATTTCATGACCAGTTACAAATGCTTGTTTTACAATTCAGAGTAAATCAAAAGGAAAAAAAAAGGACTTTTCTGTTGGGCTAAAGCCAGACGTTGCAGTATGTACTGCTTTTATGTGTTTTTTTGTTATGTTATACCATGTTTTGTTGTTTTGTGCTCTGTTGACACATAATGATTTGATTGTGAATTTAATGAGTAAAATGCAATTTCAGATCATGTGTGACTCAGGTTCTTAAGAACTAACATGGCATTTGTTAGTCTTGGTCGCCATGAGACGGGTTTTCTGAGCTCTCTGCTAATCTATGACTCTGCTTCCTGCTAAATGGAGCCCATGTGGCATTGAAACTCAGCATTCCGCCAACACGGTTTGGAATCCGGGCCGTGACTTCGGCGGAATTCGGGTCTCCCACGGGATGGACCGCTGGGTTTACTCTTACTCCTCAGATCTAAGGGTGGGATTGTTGTGGGGTGCGGTTTCCTTCAAATTTATCTCTTCAGCATTTTTATTGTTTTTTTTCAACTTTTCAGTGCACTGCAGGGCTATGATACCAGGCTAGTTATGCTGCATGGATTGGAATTTGTATTCCCACGAAAATAAATGAATGGATTGATGGATATATGATATCCATCCGGCCTTTGCCTTGTTTTTTACTAGCAATTCCAATGTGTAGCCAAGTGAGAACCGAAGGAAGGGGAAGTGAGGGAGAAAGAGGAAGGCAGAGAAGAGAGTGGCTTCCTGCTCACTGATTACCCAGGTCCCACCCCTCTCCCCTGGACCGTGTCACCTTTTCAGAGATGGGCAGCTGCTTCATATGATCCCATCTGCCCTGCTGATTGACAGGTTTCTCAGCCAATCAGGGGCAATGGCCAGTACATATGCAGAAGTGCTTTTTCTCCCTGGCCTGTAGAACATCACGCAAAGTCAGCCAATAAGAAGCAGACAATACACAGCGAGGCAACACCGAAGCCAAATATACTGGGCCGGTTGTCATACAACTTCTCCAAGGTAACAGCAAGACAGGTGGAGGTGCTGCAGGAGAAGACCCTTAAGACGGGGAGAGTGTGAATGAGATATGGTACATTTACACCTACTGTACATTTATTGACCTGTTCTGTGCTTTTCTATTTTGTACATACCCTGCATTCCAACAATCCGGTGGGGAATTCATAAATGCAGCTCAATCTATGCTCCTTTCCCAGAACAGTACAGCAGCAGCGCCCCGTCTGGGAAATGAGCAGAAAACTTTTGAGCCGCAGCTTGCTAAAACATTATGCTGTGCTACAGCTCACAGTGGGAGAGCTGGATGAAACACAAGGCCCTGCTGCCGAAGGTTTTGCCCCAGAGATGGAGGCCTTTCTGAAGGAGCTCTGGGGACTGTCCCAGTGGTGCATTTGTACCTGTTTAACCACACCCACAAAGCCACAAAGAAGCAGACTCTGTCCTATGATTGGCCATGAATGGGTCCAGAGTCTTAGATGGGGGCGTGGCCTTCTTTGCCCATGCTGTTGTCAGATTCTGGCTTCTGTAACAATGATAAAAGACATGCAACAGTACAACTGTATGCAGACATTTAGTCTCACTGGTACAAACCCCATATGTCAACATCAATTAATTTCTTTCCAGTATACCACAACTCTAAAAATAAGAAACAGCTTTTTTTTCACATGAAAAAAACAAGCACATGAAATATTTCTTTTTAGTTGAAACGGACAAGTAAATTGAACGCACTTGATCTTGAGTCATGCACTGGCATTGATATGAATTAAGGCCTTAAACATCATTTACATCAGTGTGTCCTTGTCCTCAATTTGTCCCGTGGCGGGGGGGGGGGATCGGGGGAAGGGGATGGGGGCGGCTGAGAAAACCAGCCCAGCTTCTCGGGCTCTGGTCATCAGCCCAGGCTAAGAATAAAGGCAGATAAGCATGTTTATATGAGGGGGGTTATTACCATCTGGGTGTGTGAAAGGCTAGCTCTATTGGCAGGACCGTGTGATATTTCTGTGGGTGCTATCACCAGGGCCCGGCTAGCTGAGCAGCCCCGGTCTCCCGCTTCTGTCCCCCCTCCCTGTCCCCAGTGCTTACTCATCATTAGCTACTCCTGTGTGAAGTTCCGCACTGAACAAATAAATATGATTCTAGTTCTGATTACGGTTACGTTTCTTTTGCGTGGCGTCAGACAATGAGAGACAAGCATGCTTACCATGCTACAAAAGTTAAGTGTTAGGATTTGTTAGAATGTGCGATGCATTTAGTAGGCGTGTGTGTATGTTTGTGTGTGTGTGAGTGTTTTACAGAGCAATGGTCTTAAATGAGACAGGATCATCTGAAAAGGGAAAGGCTATCCATGTTTCATCTTACCCCCATTGTTTTCACGTACATAAAGCGACGTACATATGTCAAACAACATACTAACTACAATAATATTTGTTTGTCACACTGTATAGCTCCAATGTGAATGTGTCCTTGTTCCCATACCGACAATGTGTTTGTCTTGTACTCCATTGTGATGTCACAAAAGTGCATGAGTGTGAAATGGGATAATAGAACCCAACATTGGTTACTGATATCTGTGTGCAGATGAAGATGCCATTTTGAGTCATTGATATTCAGCAATATTTTCTGAGAGAGCTATGGGTCAGGGCATATAGAATTACAGTACATTACATTACAGTACAGAGAAGATGCTTTTATGTAGCACAATGTATAATGTAGGAGAGCATAAGAGCTTTCAACTGATTTATAAGAGTAATTGCACTGAACCTGGCTAACATTCCCAGGTCACCAAGTATATGCATATATATATATATATATATATAACATCACTGAAGCAAGAATACAAGTTGACTTGGCAAATAAAATAAAACATTCCAAGTATAAACACAATCAATTATGAATAGAGTTTGCATTTCAAAGCTTCAAAGTTTTTGAAGTCTGTAAAGTTAAAACGTCTTTAACAGTGTGGTCAGACTGGCCGCCAGGGCAGCTGTGCAGAAACTGTGATTATGGTACCAGATCAGGGATTATTGAAACACATCCAGTTGAAATAGTTGTATTTGTTATGATTGGTGCAGTGAAACATTCTAAGCTAAGGGGTGCCAACTGCTGAGCTACTTTCACAGGCCTGCGCTGGAGGCTACAGGAGATGACCTGGTTAAGCTTTCTGGTGTGTGTGTGTGGGGGAGGTGGTTTACAGCCAGACCACACACAGAAAGCCGTGCTGCTGCACGTTTTTTAGGGTTTATTTATGTGGGTGCACCGCATGCTCCGCAGCCAGAGCGGGGCCGTGTCTTTAGTGTTTTCTTTCTCTTTCTTTTCAAGAGCTCAGTTTCACTTTCGGTGTTCCAATCCCCCAATCTTCCATTTACCAAAACCCAAAATCATGGTTATATGAACTGCCCTCTGCTGTAACCCACTAAACAAACTGTGGGACAAATTGTGTTGAAAATTTTGCATGTGCTTAATGTATTTTCACAAATGTTTCGCTACCACCTTGATCAATGAAAGAAGTAAAAGCACTGACATTACAACTTACAAATGCATCACCTTAGTACAGCGAAGCCCACTTCTTTCTGTTGAATAACATGCAACCTTAAAGGCAGCCCACCTGTCAAACAACACTCTAAAAAAAGTGGAAGCAGAGCATGTTGACAAAGTAGTTCACAGAACGAGCTGGAGATGTATCTAACTCCCCTAATTTTTAAGTTTATGAAGAGGGCAGTCACATCTGAGTAATATACCAGAACATAGGTGATGGTTCTTGGGAAATCATTTTAGTAATAAAATTAGCCAAAATGCTCAATGTTTCACTGAAATTTCAATTTTCTGACTTTTGCAACATCACCATTAAACTAAGGAATGTTACATATCTGCTAATAAACATCATAAGTGTGCCTTTCAGAAAAAAAACATACATGCAGCTACCGTGGATATTTTAAGCACAGAAAGAGAACAGGTAAGCAGGGCTAACTGGTGATATCGTTCAGAGTGGCCACGCGGCGTTCCGGCCTGAAAGACATACTGTCCTCAGACATGCATAGCGTTCAGAGCCCTCCCAGGCCTGACTCTGCGCTCCCACCCATAGGAAGCCAGTGTTTACTCTCCAGTGCTTTTCCCGTGGCATGACTGATCATATTTACTTCTGGATCTCTTCATGAGGCCTAATTTCAGGCCCTCTCTGTCAGTCAGGCCCCAGTGGTGATTAATGCATAGGAAGCCAAGGGGAAGAGAAGATGGGTCTCTATCTATGAAACCTCCCTGACATGTTATACTCCGCTTTTGCTTTTTTTCTGTCTACGGAATCACTGTACGGCTGCTTACCATTGTTCCAATAGAATCTGGATGATCTTAGTAATCAAATAATGTTTGATTTCTAGAGTTTTAGTGAAATGGGAGCAAATAGTTCTGTAGTATTTTTTCGATATGTTTTACATATGTTGTTATAATATTATACTATACAGCTGAGGATGTTCTGTTCCCCTGTTCATGCTGGTTTTTATTCAAACCATAATTGCAATTCCTATACTATAAAGTGCTTGCTTGTTGTTTTTAATTATATGCTTTTAATTTCTGAGATATGATTTACCCTCTTACTGCCACATTTTGTCAGACACAGTTACTCACGTTTCAAAGAATGAATACACTGTATCCATTTAAGGACTTCATCAGTCTGAAATAGTGATCAATCAATTTTCATTATTGTGCTGGTAAACGATTCCTTTTAAAAGAGGTTACATTTTGCATTGATTTATTGAAAGACAAATGTCACAGCGGAAAGCAGTACATAATGAAAGTGCGGACACCTGGTTATTGAGACAAAACCATTTGTGAAAGATGAACGGTTGTCATGACACCGACCTGCATCGTGTTAAAATGTCTTTCTGCGAAAAAGCATGACTTCAATTCTAGACTTGTATTTTCAACAACGTCAATCAATGTGGTGCTTGACTGGACTGAAAAGCAGCATGTGTGGAAGCACTCAAGAGACAGGGTTAAGAGCTCCGCAGACCTCTTAAGAGCTATGCAGAGGAGCATAGTGAGGCTCAGAAGGGAGCAGTCAGCTACACACTGCAAAGGACTCCGTCAGAGCAGTAATACTCTGACACATATGCTCAAATGTCAGGGTTTCACTTATTGCCATACAGAGAAAATTTACTAAATCAACAATGAAGAAAGTAAAACAAATAAGACTGTGTGTGAAATCTAAGCTAAGCCCCAAAATGGAACTTTGATGCATGGTTGCCTAATAACTTTACCCTAATGGGACAGAACAAACAAAACTAGTATTACTAGTACTAGTATTAGTGTTGACTTGTACATCTGGGTTCAAACTGAAAAAAAAAATCTACAGAAAGTTAGAGATACAAACTAGCTCCCATAATATTTGAGTTGTCACAGCTTCTCAGTCTTGGCATTAGTCTGGGGAGAGAGAGAGAGAGAGAGAGAGAGAGAGAGAGGGAGGGAGAGAGAGAGAGGGAGAGAGTGGGAGAGAGGGAGAGAGAGAGAGAGAGGGAGTATTTTAATATGTTATTTTTTTTAATTATTATTTATTAATATATTATGTATTATGTATTATATGTTTTCAATGTGTGACTTAAATGTTTCATTGTTTTAGCTTTGGCAATATTGCCTGTATGCAGTCATGCCAATAAAGCATTATTAAATTGAAATTGAAATTGAATTGAGAGAGAGGGAGAGAGGGAGAAAGGGAGAGAGAGAGAGAGGGGGGGAGAGAGAGAGGGGGGGGGGGGGGGGGAGGGGGGGGGAGGAGAGAGAGAGGGAGAGGGGGAGAGAGAGGGGGGGAGAGAGAGAGAGAGAGAGAGAGAGAGAGAGAGGGAGAGAGAGAGTGAGAGAGAGACTCTCTTCTTTTCTCTCTCCTTTCTTTCCCCTCTTTCTTCTCTCGAGAGAGGGAGAGTCTTTCTCTCTCGCTCCCTTTCTCTCTCTGAGAGAGGGAGAGGTTTCTCTCTCTCTCTCTTCTGAGAGAGGGGGAGAGAGAGAGAAAGGGAGAGAGAGAGAGAGGGGGAGAGAGAGAGGGAGAGAGAGAGAGAGGTGGAAGTTGCTGAACCAGGACTAGCAGTGATGGTACATTCCAGAATGATGAGTGGAGTCCCGCTGTTACTGGTGCACAGAGATTTTCTCTGTCTTGCAGATTTCTGTGGTGTTCTAATTTGGTGGGGTTTCTTTTCGCATGGCTTTTGCAAGCAGATGAACCACTGTTCTCTTTGGTATCCACTGTGCACTGACTGGAGGATGGGGGTCAGCATGCCCTGTCTTTGAGGAGGAGTGGAAAAGGGCTGAGCAGGTGAAAGTGAGCGAATGTGACAAGTATTTAATGTGGCACAACATTAGACATTAAATTATGGGGAAAAGCATGACAAAAAGACATTTCAGCTAAACAGTGTACCTTCAGATTTAACCTAATCTGATAAATACAATTTAATTTAAAACACTTCCCCTGTCTGAGGAAACCCAGCATGTATAATTTATGAGTTTAATACACATCCCAAAATGCTGAAACCAGACAGCACAGAATAAGAGTGAAATAGCCTAGCTCAGCTTTTAGTGTAGCTCTTGTGAGCGGGGCTTTAGTCAGGGTGAAAAGTCACACAGAGTCTGCCCTGTTCTCCATCTATCCCATGAACACCTGTGGAATGGGGACTCGGCCCCATTTTGAGAGTTTGACCTTGGCGGGGGAATAAATGAATCACAGCTGTGCATTGGGTCTCTGCATTTTGTGAAATCACTCCCTTCCATTTCCCCTCCATTTCCCCCATGGTGACATTGTACAGGCAAACTCTGGGTCCCCGCCTTCACAGTAATCCTTATATATCCTCCCGTCTGACTTTTAGGAGGGGAAATCAAGCTTGGTAAGAAAACTGATTACCGCTGTTGACTTCATCTGAACAGGTGATGTGTTTTGAGACCTTAATCCTTATCAGGATTTCTCTTATGGGTCAGTGAAGCATCAGGAGAGCAAAAAATGGAGCTTGTGGGGAAGTCCTGGATTAGTGTTAACTCTGCCTATTAACATATAAGCTGTTCCAGATGGTCATGGGTTCAAATCCCAATTGGGTCATTTCTGTCCCGCTCTGGTCATTTCTCTGTAATTTCAGACTGTATTGATGATAATGTATAAAATACTAGCGGGCTTCTGCTCTCTGTTTAAAATGAACAGAGGTTCCCTATGCAATTAGTTGCTCATTGATTTCAACCAGTCATTGAGTTTTTGGAACATAAAGTGTAGAAACGCTTGATTAGTTCACACAAGTCAATAATTGCCATTTCATTGTTGCTGATGCCATTAATCTCTTCTTTGACCCTTATACAAAATGGATACCCTGTTTCTCCCAGTTAAGTACTGTGGATCACTACCAAGATGGCTTGACTGGGGGTCTTTTATAATAGTCTATAAATGAGAGAGGAGACCACACAGTGACTCCCTGGTATCTGCAGTGTGAAACCACATGTGCACACAACCACACGCGCACACACACACACACACACACACACAAGCAGGCATACCTATTAACACACGGTGAATCTCTGACATGCACACCGGGTGTATTTATAAGGCGCAAGTCCGTCTAGCCTAGCATGCCGTGGATACCTCTAGTGTTACCAGGACGGCGACCGAAAGGCCAGCCACATTCCGGAATCCTCTGACCCCCCCCACCCCCTTGCCCCCCATGCCTTTCTCTGCCATTGAGTCATGCCGTGAATGTGCCTTACCTGCCTCTGTCAAGTTTCCAGTGATATATTATGGACTAACAGAGGGGACACCTGCTGGCTGTGAGTCCATGGTGAAATGGAGTGTTGATGTCATAATATTTTGAGATATGGCTGTATTAAAATAAAAATAGTCTACATATCACACATCTCCTCATGGTCAGGTCTTCCCACATAAACTCTCCCCTGGAGTCAATATAATCTGCCAAGTTATTTTACGGGGCAGATTTTGTCAAAGAAAATCATGAAATTAATTTGCATTTATATATATATATATGTATAAGAACTAATTGAGTTACATATTTTTTTTTTCATATTTTATATTTTATTTTCAAACAGCTTTATAATTTTGATCAAATCTGGTTCACTGAAAATCCGGTCAGTATACTGTAATGTGCTCTGTTGACCTCTGGTGAGGGTTTTGTGTTTATTTGTGTTTTTGCTTGTTTCTGATTGAACAGCACTTTCCCACAGCATGGCTTGCTGGTTTTGATTAAATCTCTGAGGGAGCTGGGGGCGGGGACTGTGGGGTGGAACAGATCTGATTGGTTCATTCCGATGATGATGTCATGGGGCAGCCTTGCCTTGTGTGTCAGGCCCATAATATAACTATGATCCAAACCAGACAAACTACTGCCACTGCTGTGGTGCAAGCACACAGATTTTTTCTGCTAATGAGAATGAGCCATTTGCTGTTCCTTCTCCTTCCTTCTGACCGATTACAGCCTCTTGAAGGTGGCAACCAAATCTGCAGCTCTTCAGAGTGGTAAAATTTCTCTGGTGATTGCTTTTTAAGAAGGTCAGTGAAATACCAGAGGCCGAGAAAATCCACCTTCAGGAACCTGAGGGCACCGTTAAGCTTGCAGGCATAGTATGCCAAAATATCGATGCAACTTCTCCAGACATTATCCTGGAGATTGAGAGTCTGGAGTTGAGACGTGGGACTGCCAGACCCGCTTCCTCTCCTGCAACTGCAGCAGCTGAGGAAGCACAGCATCGGTCCTGCTTTCCATTCCGCCCGCCTCATCCAGCCTGCAGATGAAATTGAGTTAGGTCTGAGTATTTTTAGCCCTTGAATCTGCCCGGAACTTCAGGCCTAATTCAAGACAAGCAAAACCTGAAACCATGAGGCAAGAAAAGCAAAGGATGGAGGGAAAAAAAACATGGATGAATTTCATCCCAGGCATGAACCTCAAGCCCTTAGATAACACAATAGAACAGAATAGAATAGAATTGAATAGAAGGCACTTTTTAGGCACTTATTAGTTTTATTAGGGAACTTTTGACTCCCACCTGCAGCAAACATACAGACATAAGTACCCATATTGCATTTATTACACCAGTGCAAGGCGATTTGAAAAAGGATGTTTCAAATCACAGAAGTGAGTAGGATGCATACAGTATATATCATATCCTGTGCTACACCCTAGCCTACATGATATCCAGATGGTCTCTCCCAGCAAAAAATCCCAAAACACATGATCAGGGAAAATACGGAGGAACCAGTGGGTAATAAAGAATGATAGCAGAGCGTTGGGGCTCTCATTCTCCACCAGACAGGTCATGGAGGTCTAGGGCTTAGCATATGTAAGGGAACAGGTGGGCCGGGGTCGCCAACAGCCCCATATGAGACTGGACAACCCAACCTTCAGCTCAAAATAGGGGTCCCTGTACCAGAAAGACCTTGTGTTGTGTGCTTTTGTGAATGTATGCTTATGTGAATGAACTTTATGGTTACCATGTGCTGCAAATGTAATAAATTTGAGAAATGACCACAATTAAATTGTACTTTAAAAGTAAAATGAGATATTATCTACCCCCCCCCCCCCCCCCCCCCCCCCCCCCGTACCGTCCTTTCCTCAGTGAACTATCCTGACTGCAGACCCCCCACCCCCTTCGAGCCCTGCTGTGTAGGGTTATGGCAAAGGAGGCAGGTCTGGGTGGGGGCAGG
Source organism: Albula glossodonta (assembly GCA_019788955.1). Lineage (NCBI taxonomy): Eukaryota > Metazoa > Chordata > Actinopteri > Albuliformes > Albulidae > Albula > Albula glossodonta. The sequence goes on from JAFBMS010000262.1 coordinate 127,679, forward strand.
GAGGCAGGTCTGGGTGGGGGGCAGGGAGGCAGCTCTGGGTGGGGGGCAGGGAGGCAGGAGATGCACATGCTGTTATTGAGACCCAATTTAACCATAGCAAGGCTGCCAGGATCCCCTGCCTTTTAACGGCCTGCTAGGAGAGGTAGGGTTTCAGCGAAGGCGGCCTGTAATGAGGGCCTAGGTGATTGTTTCGAGAGAGAGAAAAAAAAGGGTAACTCTACCCTGGAAAAATTTAAACAAAAACAACCCCTGTTTCCAATTAGTTTGGCAAATGCCTTCAAATCACAGGAGAGCCCAGTCCAAACTTCCGTGGTCTGTTTTCTGTAATCTCAGCAAGGATAATAGAGGGCCCGAGCTATAACAGGGGACCCACTGAAGACAGTTATGCAGGGGTAATTATATATACTCTTTCAGCATTCTTTGGCTTGTGTTTTTAGGAAGACCTGAGCCTGGGTCTTCTGAGTGCTGTGCTTTCATATTTTTCCTCGAGAATGTTCAGCAGAAACAGTGTTGGATACCAGGGGAAGACCTGGGTGGTTTACATCCATGATCCAGGGTTCTTGGAAGTCATGCAACCCAGCTGGGATAACGCTACCTGGGTACTCAAAGGCTCACTGTGCCTCAAGCCTTCAGCCCCATGCTGTACCTGAATAGCCCTGATGAACTCCTCTGCTCTCCCAGGGCTCTGTTGATGGACTTTGTGTCCAGGTTCAGGCTGCGTTGCTGGAGAGACGCAGCGATGGAAGGACTGGCCTGTGTCACTTGCAATGATGGAGTTGAGATCTGAATATGCTGAGCCCAAAATCTGCACCAAGAGCTGGCCCCTTGAAGCCCAGACCCCAGACTCACAGTACCTATACCCAGTCCAAAACCAAGACCCAAAATAAGTCCCATGGCTCTGAGCTGATGATTAGAATCCCAGTGGAGTGTACCCAGACCCACTGCCAAAACCCAAAACCCCAAGCCAAAAAGATCTGAATTCTCAAAATCTGTACTGTGATTCAAGAGGTTGGTGATGTTTCAAAATCACCAACCTCTGAACTGGGCCATACAATTTTTTTTTCCTTAATTAGTCCAGAGTAAAGCCTGCCCCCTACTGGCCAAACAATATTTTTTACTCAAATATTTCCAAGACCTAGTCCTACTTACCTTCTGACTCGAGCCATCAAAATATTACAAGATGGTATGGCTGCATGTCAAAATAATTGTCAATACACTGCTGCTTGCCGGTACCACATGTGATCTAGTGTGTGGAGATGCTTAGCCTCCCTAACTTTCGTCTCAAGACTTCAGACTGTACTCAATAAGCTTTTTATTTTCACTGGTATGTATTGACAATGAAGTGCAGTGTCAGGATTTTAGGAGACAGAATGACAAAACAAAAACTAACAAAAACTATCAACTTCAACCCTCAGGTCCTGTAAACCTAATAAACCTAAACAGATGGTAATGAATTTGTGACTGTTGCAAATAAATAAAAATCTTTCCAGCATTGACTACTTTACTTTTGTGGAGCAGAAAAAAACACAACTTTGCAAAACATTTAACTATAACAGTTGATGTTATTTTAGAGAATAAAATCCCATTACTGTCTATTGAATCAAAAGAATTGTACTGTAGAAAAGCCTATGAAAAAAATAGTACTACAATATTTTGGCAATAAATACTACCTAAGGAATAAGAGGTGCATTACATGTTGCTACAGTAATTAGCATTATGGACTGAAATATACACACCAAGCTCAATATATAGCATTGCTAATACTGTCCAGGGAGCCCATGATCACATGAGTGATGATACCTTTCTCTGGAGGTTTACCTTGTAAATATAATGCTACTACTTTATGAGGGCCAGATTTAAAACGGTTGAAGGCATCTGTCTTTACATCTAGGAGACCATTCTGAAAGAGTCTGGTCTAAGTTATATTAAGTATATTACATTTCACTGCATCACGTTACAGAACGTAAGTGCATTCATCTGATTAACATGAGCATTAGTGCCGGATCTGGCTAACAGTGTTCCCAGACCAATACATATACAGTATACAAATACTTTCCACAAAGTAACATGACAAAAATTATCTCAGCTTGCACCTGAAGAGGTGAGTCTTCCGCACTTTTAGTTAACCAGCATCTGCTGTTGGGACATCAGCAAAAGTTTGTTTTACCACTAAGGGGTGGTGCAGACATCTGTCATGGTGATGACGTATGATAATAATGATTAAAAAGATTTTTTTTTTTTTGTCTTAAAGTTTTGAACCACTAACCATTTTAACAGTGCCAACAATTCTCCCCTCACTGCTGATTCTAGCACTGCCATTCCCAGTCATCATCATTGTACAGTAGAAGGCCCTCCTGCAAGCATTGCTTTCATAACTCTGAATTAAGTATCAATGAACATTGCTACCACCTCTAACCTAGCATTAGTGTAAAGCATAAAGGCCTTATTGCTAGCACACCATACATTGCCCTTGCATTGTGTCTTTTTGGACATCACTGCTAGTGCTATCGTAGCACGAAACTGCTATTATCTTCCCAAATCAGGCTACAGGTGGAAGCCTTACTAGCTGTAGAATTATCATGGATCTACATCAGGGCATGGCAGTAAGACTTACTGCTAGCAGGGCTACTGTGAATCTGTACTGATGTGCAGAGGAAGTTGCCAGGTAGAGACTGCTAGCTAGCACCACTATGCTCAGCCCGCATCGGTTTGCAGTATTAGCCTTTACCCCTGGCTAGCGAAGCTGGAATCCCACTTGATGGAGTAGAGCAATGCAGCCGGCAGATATTTAACAAGTGGCTCGCTCCGTGCGGGGAGGAAGTGGTTCCAGATACAGAGCCTAGGGGGAAGGAGCCGCTGCCAGACTTAGGGGAGAGAGAAGCAGCCTGTACCCAGCTCTCTGTTCCCTCATGGGAAGCAGACCTCAGGGGTCCGGGAAGGAGGGAGGGAGAAGGGCAAAGGAAAAACACAAAGTGAAATATGGAGAAAGAGAAAAATTTAGCACTAAAATGAGTGAGATATATTGCCTATAGCAGAAAATGCCAACAGGTAGTGTAGCATATGGATTTTGTCAGGTATTTTTAATTGGACCCACACAGAGTACAGTGGCTCACAAACTAACTGTGAGGGGAACGAGGTTTCGAGGGCGAAAGAGAGATAAATAGAAAAAGAGTAGTTTCTCGGTGTTTGTCTCTGGATTTGAAAGGGAGGAGGATTTGAGCTGGTCTTGGTGTAGGGAGAGAGATTGCTGGACATTCAGTGACCATTCAGTTTAAAAAAAATAACTGTATGAGTGTTTAGTGCACAAATCTAAAGGGTAGAACAGGGCTTCTCCACTCTTCAGCCTGAGGGCCACAGTGTCGTCAGCCATTTGCTCTGACCGCACGCAACATCACCTAATTTCACAACAAATTGAGTGGTGCAGTCGTGCAGCAAATACCTTTTCTGAGGCCCTCAGGACTGTGAAGATCATCATGCAGTAGCGCAGAGACTCTCACCACCCTCAGGTGACAAATTCATACTGTCATAATCAGCCTGCGCTCTAATTTCTTGTTAAACACTTGAGATGTTTTGGAATAGGTCTGTGGCCAGAAAGGCAGAAATGGCCCAGTCTGTAGTCAGGGAGGCTGAGGTTGGGGTGGTGATGTTGGCACCATGGCCTGTCCTGTCTGGCGGTGTTCTCACTCTGGGCTGCAGGAATTTCTCTTATGAAACAGACTGTTGTGGCTCCATACTCAGGTGAAAACACTCTCCTTGATTCGATGGTCCGCAAAATGAAAGGAGTGCAAATAACCCTCTAAGTATTACCAACCTTGTTTATGCTGAAAACATTAACTGGGCAATGATATCTAGTGTGTGTATGTGTGTGTCTGTGTGTGTGCATGTGAGTGTAGAATGTGTGTATGAGTGTGTATTCATGTATATATGAGCATGAATTTGCAGTTTGCATGTTTGCATTCATCAATTTGTAATGTCTGTATGATCCAATAAGTATGTTAACTATGTGCATATGTGCATTTGATCTGTACATGCACATGGATTTTCTTTATGGCTCTGTGTTTAGACTTGTATGTGTATGTATGCATATGTTTGTGCATGCCTGTTTGTGACAGTTGTTGGTGAGGGAACTGTGATTTGGGTGAGGGAATGTCTGCATGACTTCTCCTTCCAGACAAAATGTTTTATGTGTGCGGCAGTAGATTCTGTTAAACCACTCTTCTGTATAAGGAAGTAAGGATATCTAAAAAAAAATAATAATACATTAATGAATGAATTCTTTGCCTTCCTTCAGTGCTGTTTTTTGTGCTTTGAACCTTTTGCTCTTTTGGCAGGAAGGCGGGGGTACAGGGGGCCTCTTGTTAAAACCAAAATAAGGGCAACCTTTGGTGCGGCAGTGGGCGTTTCTGTTGAGCGCTCTGGCCGGCCGGTAACTCATGCGCAAGGGGTCCTATAAAAGCAATACTTTCTCAGTCTCTCTCTGTCCCTGTAAAGTAAAAAAAAAAAAAAAAAAACCTGTTGCTTTGACTTTGCATTCCATTGCCAGCATGTTTCGTTAGTGGATATAGCTAGGACCCCCATGAGAGACTATGGCAAAAATGTACCCCCATAGACTATTACAAGTGTACAGGGGTCCAGGGGTGTCGGGTTGCAGTGGTCAACCGGTCCATGTGGGAATGGCATCATTCAGTGAAGGCAGTTTGGCACAGTAGTTATGAGTGAAAAGGTTGCACGTTCATATCCAAAGTGGGGCACAGCTACAGTCCCTTTAAACAAGGCACTTTACTTCAAGTCAAAGTCAGCCGAGCAAGCGGGGAAAATGAAAACTGATGCTGACAAGTGACAAGCTGACGCTGTGAACGGTATGAACAGTAACAGCATGGCATAACCGTGTGCTTAACTATGGATAAATATATCCGCCAAGCTGATCTATTGCAACCTCAGTGGCTGCAGTCTGGTTTTGGACAGAACTAACAACTATATAGTGGAGACATAGTTGATGTCCTTATTGAATGACTTGAGATTTTCATCAGACAAAGACCTGGGGTTTGACAAAACCCAGACCTGGCCCAGTTAACAATTTCTGGTTCCCAGAAGGTTAATGTTAATGTTCCCTTCACTTAAATTTGTCCAGTTTCCTGGATGTCCTTTGAACTTTATTTGGCTGGAATGTTTTTTTTTTCTCTGACTTTGGCATAATTTATTTGAAACAATAAAATATTCAAAGTACACTGTACATTTTGGGGAATGTTCCCATCCTAGCATTATCTCACAACCAATTGGGAGTAGAGCCAGAATCATATCCAATGTCCTTTTTGTGTTTGCTGGGCAAAAAGGCTTGGAGTCAACATGGTGCATAATTTGAAAAATTAATCAAAATAAGTAGGACCTGAGGTGAAACACAACCCAGACCAGCCTTGGCATTCATGGTGTTCAACACACCAGATGTGCATTACTGAGCTGCATTCAGCTATGCTAAAAACTAACAGCAGGCCATGTTATCTTTAAACACAAGCAATTTAAAACTTTAAACGAGCATTCCATTAAACAGGCTTATACCCCCCTTACTCTTTATTGAAAGTAATGAAGTATGAGTGAGATATATTGCCTATAGCAGAAAATGCCAACAGGTAGTGTAGCATATGGATTTTGTCAGGTATTTTTAATTGGACCCACACAGAGTACAGTGGCTCACAAACTAACTGTGAGGGGAACGAGGCCATAATACAGACACCATGTTCTGACTGGAGCTCGTTACCCGGTTTGAACGAGCTACCTGGACTTTATCAATCACTTTAGTAAGTCATTCCATCTGTCATTGACTTTCCATCGCAGTCTGTGCTCTTCTGCAGTTTGACTACACAGTGCCAAAGACTAACTATGTCAGGTTATAGTTTTCAACTAAATATACTTACAATTTTATTTTTAACATGATCACCAATAAGCCACACCATACCAGAAAAATACTCTCCAAATCTAAAATGCAGTTAATGCTGTTTAGCTAGACTAGCTAGACAAACACATTTCTAATCAAAAACCTACCACACTTGTCCTTAAAGCAGCAAGAAAAAAAAAGCCACCATGATTTTGCTTAAACGCATGAAGCTTCAGGAACTAGAACTGTGAGAACATTTGCATCTTATACCTGCAGCCTGAGACTGTGAGAATGCAGAGAACACGGGTGTCTGCAGAAAGGATACAGAGCTGGGCCAACAGTGAAGCAGGTCTGTACTGTCTGACTGAATAAGAAGGCAGGGGGCATATGGAAACGCACAGTGAGAGTGGGGGTGTCTGCAGTCAGGTGAGGTTTGGAACAATGGGACGTTTGTTGTTGAGGGAGAGCTCTGCAGGTCTCTAGCCCTGATTGCTGCTCTAATGACAGGCCACATAAGGTAAGACCCCCCTTCCTCTCCTTCTCCCTTCATTTCCTGTCCCCCCGCTCCGATAGTTCCCATTGCTCTGAGGCTCAGTGCAGATCTCATTGCTGTGTGTGAGTGTGTATGTATGTGTGTGCTTGCAGATTTGTTTGAGTTGATTGCGTGTGCATGTGTGTGCGAGAGGGGGAGTCTGATGTATGTGCGTGCTTGTAGGTGTGTTTGAGCCTGTGCGTGTGTGTGTGTGTCTGTGTCTGTGTGTGGATGTGTCACTTTAAGCGCACTCTTACCGCTGTTATTTCAGTGCTGCTCTGGAAGGCCCTCAGCAGTGTGGCACTCTGTCTGGTCACAGGGTGGGGGGGTCTCCTCTACCTCCACCCCACCCTTAGTCAGCCACCACAACAATGACCCATTATTGGCCCACCCCCATCCTCCTGACTCTAAACACTGGCAGCCATCACAGTGAGGGATTATAAAGCCAGCACCAGTTTAGTTCAGGTTCCTGCTAGTATGAGTCAGAATGCAATGTGGCACGGCTGCTAGAATTAAACCTGCAACCTCTGAATTAAAACCCTAGTCTCCTAATCACTGTACTACACTGCCGCTGAGTTTGAGTTTGACTACAGCCTATGTCCAGGCTGTTTGCCTACCCCCCCCCCCCCCCCCCCCCCCCAAAAAGCTAGCCAGCAAACCCAAACAATGAGGGCTCTGAACAGGGACCTAGACCCCTCAAATTCTCTCCAACTCCCCCATGAGTGCTTGGATTAGCGCCACACAGTAAGAGTTTGGGTATTACTGCCCCTTATCGCCATGGAGATGGCATGAGTAAGGGGTTCCCCTCCTTTGCTTGTTGCCAAACACCTCGGTTTTGTCAAAACCAACTGAACCTACTGGCTGCTACCCTTCACTCCCTCTCTCCCTCTTTCGGTCCAATGCCTCTCCAGGTCCTTCCGCTCCCTCTCAGACCAGGCCCGAGCCCAGAAAAAAACAAGACATTTTTTCAGGCATTTTTACTGAGAAGTGGGGTCCGCTTTCCCCAGGCAGTCTTAAAACATTTCATTGTTCCAAAACAAGTTTGCGTCATTGTCACAGAATGATGCTCCATGCAAATAACATTCAAAGTGATGTCAGGAAAAAGAGAAAAAAAACTTTATATGTTGGACATATTTAGCCTAACATTCTGGGAATGTTTTAGGAGCCAAACACTGTCGGTTGAGTGTTTTCCCAGCCAGTCACAGCTACACGCTCCCACCTGCCTTTTCCAGCCCATAACTCACATCTGGGCTCTCACACCACACATGTGCTTGTATAGAACTGAGCTCTCTGCTCTTAAAGGACCTCTGTTAGACTCACTCATGAAAACAGCTTAACTCCATAGTCATGAAGCTTGAGCGTCTGTGCAGGGGACAGTGACAGCAGACATTAACTACATTTAAAAGACAGAAGTGACCTCTGACTCTGGAGCCATGGAAACCAGAAACAAAACTCTTTTTTAAAAACATTTTAGATACCGTTGCATTAATGATGATCATATCCAATTTTACTCATAATAAAACAATTTATCTTAACTTGAGTGGAGCTGCAGAGGCAGGTGTTTATAATATGTCTGTGTGTGTGTTTGTGCACATTTGTGCATATGTGTTCTTGTGAAGTGGCACACATGTGTCAGTGTAAACATGTTGTTCTGAGTATTAGTGATTGCTGAGCATGTGTGTGATGTATTAATGTGTGAATCTGTGCTTGTGCATGTGAGTGCACGTTATTGTGAGTATTAACAGTGGGAAAGAAGGAGAACTGAGATGCCGAAGAGACTTCTCTGCGATGCTTGATTGTGACGAGTGAATACCCACATATTGCTGACCTTCACTCCTCCCCTGTTGCTACTGACAACGCCGCGTGTTCCAGTGCTGTGGAGTTCCGGGGATGGAACTGTTACTGGGAATGGAATATTCTGGGTAAGGTATACGGACTGTGGGATCTTGTTACTCCCAGGAATCTTTGGCGTAACAGTATCTCAGTGCGGTGAGCTCAGCCCGGCGCTCAGAGGAGCTCAGATGTGCCAGAGCTGTCTGCTATCAGCACCAGCCACTGGGGAGCGAAGACTCGATACCTCTGAACACAACTGATAATCTCACACACATACACTCACATGCACCTGCATGCCTACACATACAGAAGAGCATTCACATTAAGATACAGGAGCACACACACACACACACACACACACACTAACACAGACATATGGACACAAGGCAACAGTAATGAAAACAATAGCCATCTATGTATAGAGTGACTCATTGTGCCAGAGTTTGCTTCAGGACACTCAGTCACTGATACACACACATACACATAAACACATCTATACTCACATACACACACACACACACACACACTCACACACACACACACACACACTCTCATGCACTTGCACTGACACACAAGCGCAGACGTTCATGTGTGCATGTTCAGAACCTTACTCACACACTCATTCATTGACCCTGTCTTCCCCCCCTTCCCTCATATTCTCCCTCTTTCTCTCTCCATCTCTGTCTCTCTCTCTCTGTATCCCTCTCTCCCTCTCTGTGAAAGTGCTGTTTCAGGCAGCAGTGGGAGTCTGGTATGATGTCAATGTTTGAGGTGGGAGGACGGTGGGCGGGAATACTGGAGCTGAGATATTTTCCCAGCTCAGCACTCAGGCGGAGGGTGGGGGGGGGGGGGGGGGCAAGGGGGGTGGGGGCAGGCCTTTTGGGGGGGGGGGGGGTTTGGGCTGGTGAGGCCGAGTCTTCTAACAAAACAGCCCTTTGTTTGTGGTGACTGCACAGCCGGGCAGTACACTGGCACCTGTCCACCCTGTGCGGCCAGAGAAGTGGGTCCACTGAGCATGTGCAGACAGGCTACCCACAGCTGGCGGGAGGCTCTTCCGTCATGACAGGGGAGGGGGGCCCAGCAACCACAGTGGGCAGGTCTGTATGTTCGGGTCACCTCTGGGAAAGAATGCAATGTTTTTTTTTTGTTGTTTTTTGTTCAGTTTTTTTTCTGGATTCTTGGGTTTTGATGGTGCACTTTTGCATTCTTTACTGTCTGAGCCTCTGAGAGCAATACCCAGCCAGAGATGGAAAGCTACTGTGAAGAGTGCCTGTGTGTGTGTGTGTGTGTGTGTGTGTGTGTGCGTGTGTGTGTGTCTGTCTGTTTGTGTGGGTATCTGTGCATACATGTATCTGTGTTGCTGTATGTGTGTTTTTTTGGAGTGGGGGTGTTTCTGCATGTGTGTGTCATTGTATCTTTTAAAATTTATTTTAGGTTTTCGCCAGTAGGAGTCACCAGTATATGAGCCAAAGAAGCACACTTTATCCAACAGGAAATACAGCCAGCTGACAGTCAACAGGTGGTTCAGATCCAGAACAGAGAAAGGGGCCCCACATTATGAATGAACTACAGTGTAGACCCAGGGCTGAGATGCTGAAACCAGCACCAGCATGGCTCGGCTGCAGAGGGCCCCGGAGCCCCCATGGCTGCCCTGCCGAAGGGCTAATAGTCCAGCATCTCTCTTCAGCAGGTTCCTGGTCCTCACCCAGCTCACACACAGGGCGTGTGCAGATTCTGTCACACGCTGTGTGTGCTGGTCCAATGCGAGAGAGCTGAGATCATTCATACCTCATACAAACACACCCACACATGTGCATGTTCTCATACACACACACACACACACACACATAACCACCAAAGGCACATAGAAACATCTCCAAAAGCAATGCACACACTCAGGGTTGGGGGTTAAGTTAAAATGATGGGGCTCATTATACTATATTGTACTAACTTGTTTCTCATCACTTAGGAGATTAATTTAGGTAATTTTTTTGGCTAAAAACCAGTCCACACACCACTTTTTTCCAAGACAAAAATTGCTGTCTGATTGAAATAAAACCAAAACACAGCCCACAGCCACAGCAGTCCTCCAGGACTGGATTTTGACACCCCTGGAGTTGGACAGGAGATCAGCGCGTGTGACCCCCAGTGCTCTGTATGTGAGGAGCTTCCCTGGGTCTTTGGTGGGCCTTAAACCCGGGATGGGACGGGACGGGGGGCGTTTCCTGTAGTCACACCGCCACACAAAGGCCTGCCCTGTGCTGCCAGGGGCCACCGGCGGCTCCCTGAACTCGCGAGTGGGAGCACTTCCCACAATCCCCAGCAAAATGTCACCGAATACTTTCACAAAAGTGTGGGAGGGCAGAAACTGTAAAAATAAATAAATAAATAGCACAGAAGAAGTGTAAGTGCCGCTGTGGTATTTCATGCGTGTGCTGCAACTGAAGATGGATCGAGAATGACGCAGAAATGCATTCCTGGATTCTGGAACAAGGTCAAGAACGCCAATACATAGGCATGGACTGCTGGAGTTCACTTGCTGGGGTTGAGTTACAGAAATGAGATTTGGCACCTTACATTGGATCTTTTAATGCACCTTCAGTTGAATTTGATGACACCAAACTAAGCCAAATTTTTTTATGCAGGCTGTACAGAACTGGACCGTTGTGAGAGGTGAAGATGTGGACCACTAACCTAATCTCCTATAGGCTTTTCACACTGCATATTCTTAGGGGCTATCTATCCTCAGAGGATAACCCCGCAAACTCGGGGCTAACCCTGCTCTGGAGCAATGCCAGCAAGCCCTCAGCTAAAGCCAGGATTGTGCCAGTGTGAAAGCTGTCTTAGCCTGGGGCTAACAGCTCCCTTAGCCTGGGGCTAGGAAGGTTCTAAGAATGCTTTCAGCCCTGGGCTAAATGCAGTTTTAAAAGCCTGTTAAAGACCTAAACCTGAATAATTAGTCTCCATGCCACAGGCTGCATGTGTGGTTGCGTCAGTGTACATTGGAGTATGCACAAAATGTTTTACTCAACAACCCCCTTTGAAGCGGTGAATGTGTGATTGACAGGATGGAGTGACCCTGACTCTGACTGACCTGCTCTTGACATACACCAACATCTGTTTCCCTCCATGGGTAATTTGAGAGAGCGGGAGGGAAGGAGAGAGAGAGAGAGAGAGACAGAAAGACAGACCTTATAGTACCACCAGCACAATGAGCTCACGATTTTGACATGTGGGTGGGGCTGGGGGGTCCTTCACTCACCCCTATCCCAAAACAGGCGAAACCCACGATGGTCCCACTTCATGGCCCCAAACACTGACAGTAACTCCCTCCCCTCACCCCCATGAGAATCCAGCTGGACCCCCACTCTCTGGATCCCGATAAGCCCCAGACATGTTGTTTTGGTTTTAACCCCCTCCCAACCCCCACCCCCTCCATTCACGGGTCATACCAGCTGAAAGCAGCCCCCATGCCCGATGTTTCAAACCGCACTTCAACCCCCGTGGAAGAGCGTATCCTGTTCCAAAACAAGCAGAACACATTTTTTTCTCTTTCTTAAACTAATGTGTTTGTTATTGATATACTGCACATCAACGGGGTCTTTCTTGGCTACATCTGGCATGAGAGAGAGGGAGGGAGAGAGAGAGAGAGAGAGAGAGGGAGGGAGAGAGAGAGAGAGAAACAGATAAACATGTTAGACCATTAGCATGGCTTGGAGCACACAAACACAGGCTGTATTTTAAATTATGGAAATAAAAAGCTGTGTAGGGCTGGGACACTGCGCATCAAGGGGTCTTTCTTGACTACTTTTGGGGTGAGAGCGAGGGAGGGAGAGAGAGAGATAGAAAGACAGACAGACATGTTATAGGATATAAGCATGGCTTTTAGCACACAAACACGGGCTGTATTTTAAAGTACGGGTGTAAAATGATGGAACTGGGGAAGATTATAACCGTTACACAGTAATCAAGCACAACATTTATGCTGCACGACACAAACACGTTACATTGTATTTTTGTATTATTTTTCGGAAGTTTGCTACAAAGAAAACAGAGAGAAAATGTTTGTAAAATCTATGGACATGACAGTCCTCAGCTTTTGAAAGTCATCCTGAGGTCACCCATAGAAGTGTATCTAGCAAACAATTTTATCCATGAGTTTCATGCCTTTTTTTAATGTAGTAACTCAGAGTAAACCATTGTGGCTCTGTGGGCTTCTGCAAACTCTCCCTCACTTAGAGGCTTTTCTCTGTGGATCCGTGACAAAGACAGACTCAGCACCAAACAGATGATATATACCCATTATGCCCATATGCCCTTCATAGTGTCCCCATTGCCACAGTGTGTATGTACATCATCCCTTTATTACCATGTGTTACAAACACCCTAAAGAAGGCTGAAACATTGCAGACATTGTGGGCTCTATTTTATCCAAACTTGAGCTGACATGATAAAATAGACATTGCTGTGTTGAATAATTCATATTTTATTGCCGTTTTATTTGAAAACCCAGAATTGTGTGTCCTCTGTGTCAGAGCAAGCCTGTTTCGTAGCACTCTGAAGAGTGACTGTTGCAATTGCATTACTGCTACATTCTGTTTGTGTGAAACTGATGCCGTATAGTTCATATACACATGGTAGCAATTACTCAAGGTAACACAAGGTACTATGCTCTACTCTGACCACTGTGCCTCCAGTCTGGACCAATAACACAGAGCCCTGTGTGTTTTGTATACTGGGGAAGCAAAAGTGTTGAAGTCTGAACCCAGAACCAGCTGGCTTTTCTGTCATTACATTCACATTCACATTTAGCAGACACTCTTAACCAGAGGAAATATGATAATAAGAAGAGCAAATCGTTTTGATTGGCTGAAAACAGTCAGTCGATTGTGACTCAGTCCATTTTTGGTGCCTCATTCAACCATCAGTAACACTGGGTCAAAAGGCCTCCTGGTGAACCAATGCCGGGCTCAGTGCAGCCCCCTGGATCTCACTCACCTGGGGCCCTTGAAGGCGGAGCTCCTGTGTCTGTCCCCTCTAGAGTCTGCGGCGGGGTCGAGTCGGACCATCTCGCGCCGCCCCCTCCTCTCCCCTCCCCTCTGCTCTGGTCATGTGACGCCCTGCACATTCCCAGCTGTTGCGGCCAGTCCTCTCTGCACTGTATCATACCATCATACCAGAGGGCCAAAGGGCAATGAGAGCTGTGCTGTCTATGATACTGCTCACAGGGGCGGCACTTTATTACAGACAAACACACCCAGAGACTACCCACACACACTCACACACACACTCACACACACACACACACACACTCACACACACACACTCACACACACTCACCCACACACACTCACACACTCAAACACACACACTCACACACACACACACACACACTCACTTTACCATGGGCTACCAACAAACATACAAAAACAAACATGCACACACACTTTACTGTCCACAAACACACCCAGAGACTACCCACACACACACACACACACACACACACGCACACACACTTTACCATGGGCTACCAGCACACATACAAAAACAAACATACACACAGACTTTACTGTCCACAAACACACCCAGAGACTACCAACACACACTCACACACACACACACACACACACACACGCACACACGTGCACACTCACTTTACCATGGGCTACCAACACACATACAAAAATAAACATGCACACAGACTTTACTGTCCACAAACACACCCAGAGACTACCCACACACACACACACACACACACACACACACACACACACACACACACACACACGCACACACACTTTACCATGGGCTACCAGCACACATACAAAAACAAACATACACACAGACTTTCCTGTCCACAAACACACCCAGAGACTACCAATACACATACACATACACATGCTCACACATACACACACACACACGCACACACACTTTACCATGGGCTACCAACACACATACAAAAACAAACATACACACAGACTTTACTGTCCACAAACACATCCAGAGACTACCAACACATATACACAAGCACAAGCACACACATACACATGCATTCTCGAACACCCATACACAACACAATTTAACATACACACATATTACTGTCTACAAACAGACCCAGAGACTACCAACACACACATGTGCACAAACACACACACCCTTTACAATTTACAAATTACAATGCACACACACACACATATCATATCATTTACACAAATTCTGTACAAATTATATACTTTTAAATGCTCAAACACACTTCACTGCTCATGCACATATACACACACACACACACATTCCACTATGCACAAACACACTCAATTTACAGCTGAACACACCCGGTCACGTCCCTACCCAAAAACACATCCCCGCTCAAACATTCGATTCCCTGTGCAGAAAAACACAAAGCACATAGGCATAAACACATATGGTCCATTTCACAAGCACATATCCTCTAGGAGAACCACTCCCTTATGCATAAACATACTGTTCACAAACACATATCCTCTAGGAGAACCACTCCCTTATGCATAAACATACTGTTCACAAACACATATCCTCTAGGAGAACCACTCCCTTATGCATAAA
>JAFBMS010000262.1:150000-306881 GCA_019788955.1 Albula glossodonta
TGAGATCCAGGCCAGTGTGTAGATGGATGAACACCAGCAGAACACACGCTGGTAATTCAGTGGCCTTGTCACCTGCTGGCCAGTCACAGCCTGGCATGTTATTCCACAGCGGTGGTCCTCACCCCTGGTCCTGGAGAGCCACAGAGTGTGCTGGTTTTTTTGCTGCTCAGCACTTAATGACCTGTTAAAACAACTGATTACAAAGTTATCTCACCTCACCTTTTCTTGTGGTTCCCAGCATACGCTGCGCATGTCTCTGCGCATTTTCTGAGTAGCTGTAATGATTCCCTACCCTGGGATGAACACATGTCCTGATTGCTGCAAATGGAACCTTCAAATCTTCACTTAAACCCCCCCACCCCCTCCCTCCAAAAGACCTGCACCTGCTTCCCTCCATGTGCAATGTCTCTCATTGGTCAATCAAGACAGAGGCAAGCCAATCACAGATTTCTAAATGGTCAGAGGTTGGGGTGTCGGCTTTTTCGCGCCTTTCCTCAGCACATTGCTTTGCGAGAGGCCTTGAACAGCAGGCCGCATGGAAGACACTCGTTGAGGAGCGCCAGGGAACCGCCATTGACTAGGGGCCATCTGTGGAGAGGCAACAGCTGCACACAGCCGCCCGTCAGCTCTGACAGAGCCAGCATTGTGAGGATGGACACAGACCCAATGAACAGAGAGAGAGAGAGAGCAGGAGAGAGAGAGAGAGGGAGAGATAGAGAGAAAAAAACAGCCTCCTCATTTCCTTTCTTCACTAAGCTTCATTTGTCAAGTGATCCTGCTGACTGCCTTCCTCACCTCACCCCTGGGGTTCAAAATGACATTTTCACCCGTCCACACCCACACCCCCCTGGTACACACCCCCTGAAAACAAATAAAGGGGAAAAAAGACTGTCATTTCTCCCACTCTCGTCATGACTGGAGGCTGAGGCAATTGGAGGGACAGAACTCTTCCAGAGAGGGCGGCCTGAGTCACAATGAGATCACAGAATAGCAGGATCTCTCTGGACCTTCACTCTTTTTTTTCCCAGCATCCCCCATTCGTGCATGCCCTCAACCCCCTCGACCACACCCTCTCACCTCCACAGAGACGGACATCATGTTGACCAGCCTGGGACATTGATGCTTGTGAGGGTGGAGCCCTGTCACCAGCCCATCAGCTCTGTTTGGGTATAGTTTCTTTATACATCCCATAAATGCACTGAATTTAAAATTACATGATCAGATTACATCCCCCCCCACACACACACACACACACTCAGACAAACACATCAACACAAACTGATGTGTTTATGCACATACCGGAACACATACAACCACAAGGTTACACACATAAACATGGGTACCAAGGAAAGAAAAAAGTATGTTGTATTTGCATATGTATGTGTAGGCATGTGTGTGAGTGTGAGTGTAAGTGTGTGTGTATATAACACGCATTCAAGGACACACAAGAGGTACAAGCAGAGGAGAGCAGGGCACTGACAGTGAGTAGAGTCTCATGGAGCAGGACTGTAATTCCAAACCAAGCTCACCCCACTGCAACAAAGCAAGCCAAAAACAAAAATTCCCCTCTGCAAATCACACTGCAAAAAAGGCATGAATTCAGCATGCTGGCCAGGCTACACAGCTCCAGCCCTGTGTGTGTGTATGTGTGTGTGTGAGAGAGAGTGTATGGTTGTATGTGTGTATGTGTGTGTATGTGAGAGAGATAGTGAGTGTGTGTATGTGTGTGTGACAGAGAGAATGTGAGTGTTTGTCTGTGTGTGTGTGTGAGAGAGAGAATGTGTTTGTGTATGTGTGTGTGAGAGAGAGAGTGTATGTGTATGTGTGTGTGTGTGTAGGGCAGAGGCCAGTGACTCATACCTTCCACTCTCTTCCACTGCTGGCTGAGATCCAGAGAGAGATTAAAACATGAGGTTCTCCATTACTGCAACAGGCTGAGCTCATGAGCTCAACACTGCCTCTGCCAAACAGTCTCTGCAGTTCCCTCAACTGTCCAGAGAGGGCGCTCTCCTCTCTCACATCACCACAGGTGGCAGGGAGGTGGTGGGGCGGGGGGGGGGGGGGGGGCTGTGGAAAGACACAGCAGGTGAATGGAATGGCGTTCCAAATTTGTGCTTTCAAAAAGCATCTTTATTGTACATATGTGATACATTTCTGTGTTTCTGAAAAGGGATCACTTTGGATATACTGTATCTGGAGTGAACAGACTCCAAGGATGTCTGCCATTAATTTTGCATACAGATTTGTTGACAAATGCTTGAAATGAGTATTTCTTCTTGCATCAAAGTCCAACCAAAGATTGCTGTGCAACCTCACAGTCATGGAGACTCCTAGACATAAAATGATCAAGTATAACATTCAGACTAAGCCAAGGATAATTACATTTAGATTTTATATTTGTCAGATTAGGGTGCATAATGGACAAAAACTAAAACTTAATATCCTTCAAAAATCATCAGTTTTTTTATCATATTTATTTTCATTCTTGTTTACTATTGGATCAACAGATTATCACATTTGCATATGTGAAGTGAGAACCTTTGTGAAAGGAAATACGCCTTCCCCATATTGAGATTGTTTTAAATTTGATTTGATATTTTGATTATTTAGTCATTGTAAACATCCCTTTGAGCCAACATTAGCATCTTCATCTTCATCATCATCACCAAAAAACAGATTATTGACCATCATATTTTTCAATATTTATGTCAAAGAATTTACATCTGCCAACAACACCCTCTCTTTCCCCTCCTGCCAGCTCTGGTTCTGACACCTCACTGACCTTGCAAGGGCAACAGCAGTGTTTCCTCTTCCTCTTCCTCTTCCTCCCTGCTCACGTTCCTTGACAATGAGAAAGCGGCGACTGTACCTCGACAGCGTGAGACATTCACATCCAGGTCAAAGTTCAAGGGCGAGGGGAACGGACAAGATGAGTAACCGTGGTGTGACCGGATGAACTGTCATGCTTCGGATGACTGGCAGATCTCGTCATTCGGAATGCAGAATGGGACACGTGCAGGTTTGGGACAATATTACAAACAGCCATACGGCATGCTGTGTGTGTTCAGCTTGCTTGCCTTTATTTTGCACTGAATACATAAACATAAGAATGAATATGATGACAAGAACAGGCCGTCAAGCCCATCTAGGTTTGTCATGTACCTTCGGCCCAGAGTATTCAGCAGTAAATCAAGTACCCCGGAGTCTTTGCTCTTACATGATAAGGCAGTCTGTTACAAATGCTGACCTGCCCTACCACTTATAAATCTCCACCTGCAAAACAACCTAAAGTTCTGTCATTTTGTGTGCTGCTCATCGATATGTTTTTGGAGGGATATTTCATGAAAAATACAAAAGTACCAGACAAAATTCCTGTATGCTTTTGCCAATCAATGGACTCACATAAAAGCTCAGGTGAAGAGGAGCTCAGTGACTACTCTGCGACTTAAATCCCTGCCTTTGGGAATTGGCAGTTGACTGGTCCGAGTTAGATTTCCATTTGGTTGTGGGATAGCACGATGACAAAAATGCCCCCAGACGTTCTCTGAGAATTCTATTGTTATAAACACTCACAGAAAAAATGGAACATCACTTACATCAATATTACTGGCAATGTGGATATCACAAAAAAAAAAGCCATCATCGAGGATTGAAACACATTTCAAGTATGTTTCGGATGAAAGCTTTCACGTGGCAGATTTGTTTAGCATTGCAAGCATTCCTAATAGAAATAACATGAAAAACTGTCCACAATTATTTTACTTGTTTATTTATTTTTATATTACACATCTGACTAATATCTCAAAGGCTGGGCCTGCGGCATTCCATGTGACTCAAAGATAATGTACAAGGGACTTCCAGGGAACATTAAAAAAAGTAAGTGCTGGGAAAATTTAACTTTCCTGTCATTCTGGGAAGCAAATATTAGCAAGGATAATTCTGTGGAACAGGGCTGGGCAAGGGGAAATTAAGCCCAGAGCTGGAGGGAGGAGTTCACAGCTAACAATAAGCTGGCCTGGTCCCCAGAGGTGGTGTCATCCTCACCCGGCATCAACATGAGGGCCCTGGGCCCATGCTCATCTAGGATCAGTTTTTCCCTTTTGGTTCATAATGGATATTGTGACAATATGGCAGAGGAAAACTGATCCTAGATCAGCTATTCTTCACTAAGCTGCCGATCCGTTTTGGAGGAGCGTGGTCCAGCCATCCTGGTGTCTCAGGGAGGTCACCGAAAGCGACAGAGGCAAAGATGGGGGCAAACCATCGCTCTTTTTTCCCACACCTAAAGGAAATGAATGAAGAGTGCTGGCCGGTTTTTCTCTAGTATGTCTTTGCTTTCTGACCTTCTCTTTTCTGCATCCAGCCACTTGCCAGGAGTTATGATGAATCACATTTTAAATGGATGAAGTAACAGTCTTCCAGTTTTTACTCAAATTGGCTTACTTCTGTTAAGTTTTAATCGTGTGACAACTTGCTAGTAAAATGTAAAAATAAGGATTGATTTATTGATTGTAAATCAAATGGCTTTAAAAGTGAACAAAGTCTTAACTGAATTTCTTTCCTAACAGAGAACATGTCTGGAATGGGATAGACACATGAGGATAATTAGGTCTTATCATTCCTCTCTGAATATCTCATCCACACATAGCTGCGCTGTAGGTGAAATTATGAAATAGGGCACATGTCTCGAACGTGTGTGTGTGTGTTTGTGTGTGTGTGTGTGCCAGGCGGGTGCTTCTCGTGCCAGTGTGGAATACCACTGCCAGTGCACAGTGGCACTTTTTGGACGGGGCTCTGTCATTCTCCTCGTTCCTCGGGGGCATGCGAGGGGAAGAGGGGAAGTCCGTCAGGGTTTTTCTCTCTCTTTTTTTGGGGGGGGGGTTGGGGGGATGCTCTGGAGATCTGGACAGCGTCAGGACCCAGCCGGGTGGTGGTGGTGAAATGGACGCTGTGTGATGGCCCGTTACCGCCTGCCGCTGTCCTTGGAGTGTGGTGGCTCCAGAGGAATGTGGCTGCTCTGTCCCCAGACAAAGCCAGCATTCATGGACCCCTGGCGCACCCCAGGGCCTCTCCGCTTTCTCCTTTCTCCTCTCCCTGCTGGCGGCCGGGCAGCGGGCCCGCCTAGTCGCTGTTCTACATGTGTCCTGCACCGTGCATCCCCCACACCCTGTGCCCCTCCCCTCTGCTGGCCCAAATCTCCACTAAGAGTATCTCTCAGCCAAATAGACCAATGAGATACATTATCAAGGGCTTATAACAGGGGTAGGGTACATTAATCAGGGCCCGAAGCAGAGTTAGGGAACATTACTTAGGGTCTAGGGCAGGAGTAAGGTACATCAATCAGGGCCTGGAGCAGGGTTAGGGAACATTACTTAGGGTCTAGGGCAGGAGTAAGGTACATTAATCAGGGCCTGGAGCAGGGTTAGGGAACATTACTTAGGGTCTAGGGCAGGAGTAAGGTACATTAATCAGGGCCTGGAGCAGGGTTAGGGAACATTACTTAGGGTCTAGGGCAGGAGTAAGGTACATTAATCAGGGCCTGGAGCAGGGTTAGGGAACATTACTTAGGGTCTAGGGCAGGAGTAAGGTACATTAATCAGGGCCTGGAGCAGGGTTAGGGAACATTACTTAGGATCTAGGGCAGGAGTAAGGTACATTAATCAGGGCCTGGAGCAGGGTTAGGGAACATTACTTAGGATCTAGGGCAGGAGTAAGGTACATTAATCAGGGCCTGGAGCAGGGTTAGGGAACATTACTTAGGATCTAGGGCAGGAGTAAGGTACATTAATCAGGGCCTGGAGCAGGGTTAGGGAACATTACTTAGGGTCTAGGGCAGGAGTAAGGTACATTAATCAGGGCCTGGAGCAGGGTTAGGGAACATTACTTAGGGTCTAGAGCAGGAGTAAGGTACATTAATCAGGGCCTGGAGCAGGGTTAGGGAACATTACTTAGGGTCTAGAGCAGGAGTAAGGTACATTAATCAGGGCCTGGAGCAGGGTTAGGGAACATTACTTAGGGTCTAGAGCAGGAGTGGAGTACATTAATCAGGGCCTGGAGCAGGGTTAGGGAACATTACTTAGGGTCTAGAGCAGGAGTGGAGTACATTAATCAGGGCCTGGAGCAGGGTTAGGGAACATTACTTAGGGTCTAGAGCAGGAGTGGAGTACATTAATCAGGGCCTGGAGCAGGGTTAGGGAACATTACTTAGGGTCTAGAGCAGGAGTGGAGTACATTAATCAGGGCCTGGAGCAGGGTTAGGGAACATTACCTAGGGTCTAGGGCTGGGTTACAATACATTAATCAGGGCCTGCAGCAAGGGAAGAGAACATTACCTAGGGCCTAGAGAGAGGGTAGGATACATTACTGATGACCTGGATAAGGGGTATGGCACAACACCCAGGGCCTAGAGAGGAGGTAGGGGACAGAAGTGTGAAGTTAGCTCAGTAGCAGCATATGAAGAGGCTATGGGGAGGGTCTGGCTCACTAAGGATCATAAATAGGAAGGGATTACGAGCCATAACTCATCATTGAGGGCGATGATGAAAATCTCTCCTGAGAGATGTTCTTTCCCTGGCAGTTCATCTCTCAAAACACGCAGAGAGAGAGAGAGAGAGAGAGAGAGAGAGAGAGAGAGAGAGAGAGAGAGAGAAAGAGAGAGATAGACCTGTTTTTATGGTGTATCAGAAATGATTTTAAAAAGTGACAGGCTGTTAGTTCTGGCTGTATTGCTGCATTACATTGCCTGAACTATGAGCTGTGAGGACAAAAGCTCTGTCCCCCTAATCCAGAATATCTTTGCAGTTTTGTCATGCTTTCAGTTAAATTCTCTTATAAGACAATAAAGAAAAACAATACACACAAGCTCACACTCTTACACACTCACCCACACACACTATGTCTCTCTTATACATGTTGCTCACACACACACACACACACATGCACGCACGCACGCACACATTCCCACACACACGCATACACACACTCACACACACAGACACAGAGCCCACAACCTGGCTGGCTCGATCAGCTCCAGTCTGCCGGTGGGGATTACTTTGGCAGTGTGATCCCCCTGAGCAGGAAGTTTGGAGACTCTGTAATTGCTTCCACACTCTTTGGCTGAGTGAGGTATCAGGATCAGGAACCAATCACAACACGGCTCATATCTGCCAAGTGAAAAAGACTGAAAACCTTCAGGCCAGGACGGGTGTTAATAACACAAGGCTGACAAAGACGTGGCGTTAGGCACAGAGCACTAAAGGTTATGAGTGGCTTACTGTTAAACCTTTATGCTTATAAAAGACTTAACGAGCAAGACCCTAAGGTTACAAGTGTTTAGAGAATAAAGCCTTAAGGTTAGGAGAGGTTCAAAAGAATACAAGCTTTAGGTTTGCAACTGGAACACGATGGACTGTTTTAACAGAACCTGTTAGCTACGCCACGACACACTGTGCTAAACTGGTTATTTGTTGGAGGTTCAGTGTAGTGAAATTTATGCGCTAAACTATATAAAGTTGAGGTGCTGCCTGAAAATTAAAGTCAGACAGAAGCCCAAAGCGGGCAGAGCTCTCTATTAGAAAAAAAAACTTTTTATTACTTAAAACACTTGACTTTATTTAAAAGTACAGTTTTAAAGCCAAAGCCTTAATGGTTTGTTGGATACTCACTTTGGCCTAGACATGGGACTATCCACTCAGGACAAAAAGCATAACTTTAAAGAGCTCTGGATGGAAAAAGCAAGTAGTGGAAGAAATCTATTACAGAGGAGAGGAGGACTGCAAATACAAAAATAAATAAAAATGTATCATTTTTTTGTCCCACTGACTATTGTGAAATCTGTGCCGGTTGCATGTCTTCAGTGATTCACCAGAGTTAGTTTGCCAGAGTGAGAGTGCCTGTCAGAGTAATGAATGAAAAACAGAAAAATAAAAACAGACACAATAATTATTTATATATGTTAAAATTATGACCCCCCCCCCTGCATTATTGCTGACTGAGGAAAGCTGATGCCATCCACATCCCTGGACTACTGGCCCGTTCAGGATGTATGTTACTATGCAGTTTATCTACCATTAGTGACATTATATTATACAGAGACCAGCAGACTTCTCTCATAATGTCAAACAATAAAGGGTACCATACTGAGATATTGATTCGTTCCAGAATCACAGATGTCACATTCTAAAATTTTTTTAACAACAGAGCCCATGGCAGCAACAGAAAGTTCTTGATTATGCACTTAAGAAATTCATTTTTCTCTTAAAATATGTTTCATTCTTATACAAGCATTAGTAATTATGAATGAAGCCATACTTAAGGGGGTTATGAAGCCCCTATTTATGTATTCATTTTGGACGACTCCTAGCCATAGAAGTACATTATTTTCCTGTGTACATCTATGGAAAGTCCAGTCTCAATATGACGTCCTGTCGCTCGGTTTGCCAAACTCTGCATAAACCACAACGTATGATCTTGGACTTTGGTCTCGACTGTAGATGTATAGTCCAGAATATGAAGACACATCTCTTGTGCCTCCTTCTCTCCTGCCTGTCTCTGTTCTCCTCCTCCTCTCTGGGTGTGAGCGTGGGAGTTTCTCTGACTGCCACTGGACACACACATCGCCAGGCAGTGTGTAATTGCCCGATGCACACTATGTCATTTTCCAGCTGCCCCACAGACTAAAATTTAGGAGAATGTGTACATTAACTGTTTTTTCCCTCTTGTACAGACCTCATACACACACACACACACACACACATACACACACACACACACCCAACAAGCAAAGAAAATCAGTCAATAACTTTATTTCATGGTTTTAACATTATCTTACCTACCTTTTTTTACCACCAAGGGTATATTTTATTTCTCTTCATCCTATTTTTTTAGACATGTTATAAAGTAAATGTTTTTATTTGCATTGGCAGATAAAATTGTCATTTCAAGCTATTCCTCTCATGTGTATTTTTCTTGTTTTGTAAGTTTTGTTTTTTTACAGTGTCAGGGTGGACTGGAGAGAGCGCAGATGGTGTTTCTGCTGAAGCCTGCTGGCAGACCGTTCTCTGAGGGAAAAACTCCACGCGTGCAGCGTAGGGAACCTTGCGGCTTGGAAGGAGGAGGAAGTGTTGGGCGGTCCCCACCAAACTGGAAACTGGGCGCGGCGTTCCTCGCGTGTCTCACACCAAAGGTTACCCACAGTTCCCCCTCCATTCAAAAAGAGGAGTTCTACGACAAGCTCATTAAGAACACCAGGCCTCTGTGTGCCAAACAGAGGTCATAGAACACACACATCCTCCATTCAGTTTGGAGACCCCCCACCACCCCTCACAACACTGAAGCCTGCATGCTTCTGACAGTCAGACCACAGTAAAGAAGCTAACAGAAGAAAAAAAGTTAAACAGCAAATAATATGGCCAACTTCAGCTAAAGTAGGGTGGACTAGGCATGTCAAAAATCCTCTTACAGTAAACGGGAATGGGGTGCACAAGTGACCCTGTCTGTTAGCCAATCATAACTTAAATCCTTATGGCACATAAACTATATTTTCATTGGATGGGCATGCACTCATACCTGCACACAGTATGTTAGGTATGATTATGGTCCATATCGCAGCAGCTACTGTATTAGGGTGCCCATCCTATCAGTATTCCAAGATTCAAAGGGAATTGTGCTGTAAGTGGATATGTATGTGTTTCGGCTCCTTGGAATAGGAAGCCAAACCCATGGTTTGGATGCCGCTTTTGACCAAAAGAAAATGGGTTTGAACCCTTTCGCAGGTTCGCCGGTATTGTTCTGTCAGAGAGAGGTGACGCGCTCGGCCTGGACCAGCACGGCAGACGCCTAGCAGCTGGAGCAGGATGGTGGCCAGAGCAAAAGCTCTGCGAATCCGCTGGGCCTGACAGGGCCGACGAGTCACAATGTGAAGCTCAGGGCTAAGAGTAAAAACAGACAATGCCGCTGTGCTTCGAAAACTTTCGCTGGTTCAACCCCGCTGGGCCTCAAAAACAGCAGGGATTTTTTTTTAAAAAATCGGGGGCAGCAGCCTCTGCTAGCCATGACCGACATGGCTCGCTAGTTTCCAAGCGAGTCTCTGTCGTCTCCGCGGGAGAGCTCTAATCAGGACATCAAATTTTACGGTCCGGCTACTTCCTGTGTAGCTCTAGCGTGGCACTGTTCCGCTGGGGGACGGATGGATGAGGGGGTTGGGGGAAGGGGGGGCTGTGGGGTGCTCCATACAATATTAACAAGGGCGGATTCGCTTACACAGTTGACTACGAGGGGGGTCCAATCACTGCTGTCACTGTCAAGAGCCTGTCCCACTCATAGTTATCAGTTAAGTTCCTCACTCACTAAATTTTTGGCAATTTCCAGGTGCTCTTATCCACGGCATTTTCCCAGTTTCCATACCATCCAGCTACTGTACAGCTGCATGCTCACTGAGGAGATGAAAAACCTTCTTGAATGGAACAATGGCAATGCCCTTGTCCCATCTGGGAAGTGAACCTGCAACCTCTGAAGTACAAGCCCCTTTCCAATGAGGCATAACTCCAGCCCAAAGTCCTGGGATGCGCTTCGGTTGTGAAACCAAAAGTCACTGTTTCTGAGAAATCTCACAACGGATTGCAAATGAAGCGATAAAGCGCCTGAGCCAACCAAAATCCGTTTTCCAAACATGAACACCAGTCAGACTGCAGGAGGACTCCGACCGGAAATGTTAAAATAAGTTCTGCAGACACGCCATGAGAGATTGAGCTTCTGGAGTTGCGGCTGGCATCACTGTAGGTGCCGGAGGCCTGATCGGGCCGTGGAAGCCACAACGGGTATTTGCTTCTGTGAAACAGGAAGTTCAGGCAGTTTATTTGAGGAACTGTAAAAGAGAACAAAAGCACAGACGAGTCCCAGATAAAACGACAGGAGGGATTGGCTCTGTTTTTGCTGGACCCAGCATGTGTTTAGAGAGCAAATCACACTTCCTTCCCCCTGTCTAAGCTTTCCTGACACGCTCATATAACCAGCGTGTGTGTTTACATGAGTATGTATGTGCGTGTAGGTCCATATGTATGTGTATGTTTGCATGTGCATGCTGTGTAGATGGATGCATGTGGGTTTATGTGATGTGAATACATTACTGCTTTTATATTGTGTGCATGTGTGTGTTTGTGCATGCACCTGTCTGTTTATCTGTATATAAGTGTATGCATCTGTATATATGTGTTTCTGCACATGTGTGTCTGCATCTCTCTACATGTGTGTGCCTGGGTACGTATGCGTGTATGTGTGTGTGTGCATCTGTATCTGTGTGTATGCATCCGTATGTAAAAATGTATGCATGTGTGTCTGCATTTCCTTACATGCGAGTGCCTGTGTATGTGTGTGTGTGTGTGTGTGTGCACATGAGCCGCTCTATCTGTCCTCACTCCTCCCAGGATGCTGTCACACCTCCAGGTTGTTGAAACCCGACTCGCCGCGCCATCATCCCCCTGCTCAGGTGTCCGCTCCCCTGTCATCCCCCATTGTGCGCTGGGAAATGCGCGCCCGGATCAAATCTCACTCCGTCCCTGCCAAGCGCACGCATTGCGGCCCTCAAATTCTACACCCTGCGGGGCATTGATTCACAATCCAGCCACACAACACGGGGGGAACAAGCGGCAGCTTCCTGCCTCTCTCATCCCACCCTCCTCTCCATCAGCCCGTCTCTGACTGACTGACGCACACTCATCCCACCGACTGACACACACTCATCCCACCGACTGACACACACTCATCCCACTGACCGACACACACTCACCCCACCGACTGACACACACTCATCCCACTGACCGACACACACTCACCCCACTGACTGACACACACTCATCCCACTGACCGGCACACACTCATCCCACCGATTGACACACACCCATCCCACTGACCGACACACACTCATCCCACCGACCGACACACACTTATCCCACTGACCGACACATACTCACCCCACCGACTGACACACACTCATCCCACCGACGGACACACACTCATCCCACTGACCGACACACACTCATTCCACCGACTGACACACACTCATCCCACCAACTGACACACACTCACCCCACTGACCGACACACACTCACCCCACTGACCGACACACACTCATCCCACTGACCAGCACACACTCATCCCACCGACTGACACACACCCATCCCACTGACCAACACACACTCACCCCACTGACTGACACACACTTATCCCACTGACCGGCACACACTCATCCCACCGATTGACACACACCCATCCCACTGACCGACACACACTCACCCCACTGACTGACACAGACTTATCCCACTGACCGACACACACTCATCCCACCGACTGACACACACTCATCCCACCCTCCTCCCCAGCTGCCTGTCTCTGACTGATTCACACAAACACAGAGCAACACACACTCATTACACCATTTGGGCAAGATGCCGATTAATAGGGCTCTAACTGACGTTTTTTGGCAATAAAAGGAATCTTCTGTATAATGGATCAAAAATCTGAAAATATGGGCACGTTATTGTAGTACAAATTAAGCTTCAGTATGCCTGAAGCTTGATATCTCAGACCTGCATTATGTGCACAAAGAACTGTGTAATTCTAAGCTCTCAGCATTCAACGTTGTTTTTGCCTTTAAAAAAATGAATGAATGAATTCAGAGAATTCCAACACGACACACACAGAAAAACAGTTTGCTGAAGTTTATGAGTCTATTTTCATCAAAGCAGCTTTAGGTCTTCGTTTGGCAGTGGGCCGAGCACAGGAGTTAATGGTGAGCCTCTCCAAGGTGTAGCGTTACAGTGTTTTTCGAGCTCCAGGAATGCAGCATCGTTTTTCATCTTAATCCCCCTCTACTACATATCACAACATCTCGTCATGCGCCCTCCGCAAACGGCGAACTAAACTTGGAAAACAGACTCAGGCGTGGCGGGCACGGGCGATGTTTGCTAAACCTCGCACGGCTGCAGTGAAGTTCCTGTTGACTGAAGGCTATGTGAGAGGCCCTATACGTATATATAGGCCTGGGATAGGGTTTCAGTCGAGCCCCTGGCTGCGGCCTGCTTGGGCGGCGGTGAGCGCGGGCTTTGTAGAGGGCAAGTAGAACTCAATCTGTGGGGAGGAATTTGGTGGGGTGGGTGGTGGTGGTGGGGGGGGTCAGTTTTCGCACATTTCAGGGAATATTTTTAGCGTGTGAAGTCAGAGGGCTGTACTCTTTGGAGTGTTTAAACCTGGCCATGTTAAGTGGTCTGCAGGCCTACTGGGTCACTTGGTTTGGGGCGTGCCCTGCCCCCACCCACTGCTAAATACAGCTGCTGTTTATTACAATGGATTTCTGGGCACCAAAAACAGAACTTGAAGACCACCAATCAGAGGACATGCCTATGGATAGTCTATGCTCAGTGAAATAATACAATAATACCAAGCTGAATGATATGGGGAATGGGCTGGGTCGCCTAAGAACGAGAGAGAGAGAGAGAAGAATAGAGAGATGGAGAAAGATAGAGGACGGGGGGAGGAAAAGAGTGAGATTGGGTGAGACTGAGAGAGGGAGAGGGTAAGAGAGAAATAGAGAGGGAGAGAGAGAGGCCAACAAGGTCTGCCTTGTAGCTGGATGCGTTTCAGGAATGGGCTTGCAGGTTTCTCTGTCTCAGGGCAGGGTTGAAACGTAGTAAGGATTAATGCGTTCGCATCTCGGTTTGTTTTCCTGGTGATTCTGGCCTGAGAAGGCGACACCAGTCAGGTGAACAGAGGGCCCTCTCTGTGTCGGCCACTCCGTCACCTCCAGTGAGCCCATTTCATTAAGAGTTTAGTGTTTCTCTGGAAAAGGCTGGCGTGCCGCGAGGTTAGAAGCTGGCATCACCTCTGTGTAACCATCTCAGGCCCGCCCTGGAACTCCAGGAAACGACGGAAGCCAGAGATGGGAGAGTTAGGCTTCACGAAACCAAAAATGGGTGGAGCTACCACAGGCTAGTGACTTGGAGTTGTAGCTCCACCGTTCCTGGGAGTTATGGAACCTCAGCTGTGCAGTTGTGAGCAGGAACTCGACCAGAGTCCTGTGAACTGCGCCCGAATGCGAGGAGGGGCTCTGTGAACGTGACTGGGACGCGATCCCAGGCCCTGCAGCTGAGCGGACGGGCAGTAATGCCGTGTTGTTTTAGGGACCGCGAGGGGCCCCCCCGGGGAGCCTGTCACAGCAGAATAACAGTGGGGGGATTTACGTCACAGCAGGATAAAGGGGCATGCACTGGCTGGGGACGAGGGTCCAGCGGGGTGCTTCACTACAGAGAAACGCCAGTGACAGCAGCCGTATGAGTCAGTGTCCATAATCTCCACCTCCCTCCTTTTCTCCTCTCTCCTCTCCTCTTTTCATCTCTTCTTTCAACACCCTCTCTTTTCCTCTTCTTCTCCCTTTTCCTCTCCACTCTTTTTTTTCCTCATGGGTCTGCTCTTCTCTGCTCTTCTGTTTCACTTTTCACATCTTCCTTTGCACCTAAAACACCTTCGTTTGTCAATGGCAGGCTTGCTGTTGCCTCTGCTAACTGATCAAGCACAGCTGCGATTTGAAGGCATTGAAATGGCCGCATGTCATCAAGTGTTTTCTATGACTTAATGGTACCAGGTAAATATAGATTTCATTCCTCTAAACAAGCAGTGCAGGTTCAGATTACCGCCAACAGTCACAGAACATAGGTATCTTTACACTAGTCCTATAATTCTTGGTCACACCAGCCCAAATGGTGAATCCTACACACAAGCACAAACTCTTTCCAGCTTCAGGCCCAGTCCAGTTTTAATTATGACCTTTACGACAAGAGTCTCGCCCACAATGCCACCCTGTCGTCTGTGCCCCAGCTGTGTTTCTTCGCTTTATAAGTGGCTCTGGATAAGACATCTGCTAAATGCCTGTAATATAATGTAATGTAATGTAATGTGTATTGCCATTACATTAGAGCTTTCTAAGACTTTATGGCACCAGGTACATAAAGGTTTTATTCACGCCTGAGTAATTTCAAATGCTTTAAACAAGCTCAGATTACCACTCGGAGTCATAGAGCACTGATAGCTCTACTCCAGTCCCATCATGCTTAGCTGCAAAGTCAGCAATGCAACATTTACAGCAACCAGCCTGCTTGGTGAAGCCAACACACAAGCGCGGACCCGTTCCAGCACCAGGCCCAGTCCAATTGTAATTGCCAGCTTCAACGACATGAGGCTCAGCCGCAACGCCGGCCGTCTCTAGCAACCAGCTGCGTTCTGGGGCGAGGATCGGCGTTCCTCACGCGCCGCTCTCTCTCGCTGGGCGCGTGGCCTCGGGGGCCCCCGCCGCTGGCCCGAAACCCACCGTTACCGCCGTCACCTGGCGGGCTGCCGTGAGGCGAAGCAGTAGCCCAGTAGTCGAGGCGATGCGTTTTCATCGCTTACATCCAGAACAAACAGAGGCAGAGGCCTAGCAGCGGGAGGGAGGGAGACAACCATTGTTCTCTCCACCCCCCCCTTTCTTCAACGCCCCCCCCAGCTCAGATTAGCGTAAAGTATCCTGCTTGGCCCGCTGTAACCAGAGACGCCGATTATTATTATGTGTTAAATGGCCTTCTGTGGACTCTTCCTGTGGCATGAATCTTTTACCAGCACGCTGTAACCAATACGGTGCCAGCTAGGTACCTCAGAACAGAGGCGCAGCCCTGATTCTGCCCGGCCAAACACAAAGTGCTCCACAGACGTGCTTTGGAGCGAGGGCCTTGGAAACGCATGTGAAATACATGCACAGGAGCACATTGCATCCTGAGCGACTCTAATGTAAAAGACAGAGCAAGGAAATCCACATCACACGCTTTTTAAGGGAGGAAACCCAAAATTGGCATGGATGTGTTTCAGGTTACGTGACACCTCGGCCAACATTCATCTTGAATACATAAGACTTGCAATACAGGAAATAATGGAAATTACCAGTCATAAAACAAAAAAGGAGCCTTTGTAATCTGCAGCTACTTCAGGGGTAATTTGATTTCAAATCCCCGCATCATTATGACTGTCATTCTTTGGCTAATTTACTTTCCCAAACAAATTCTGAGAGCTAAATTATGCAATAAAGTTTTACTAGATTAACGCAGACAGGTCATTAACATAACACCAACTACTGACTGTGGTGCTCAGAGATATATTGAGAAAAAAAAAAAGAAAAAATAGATATGTATGATATCATATGCTTGTAATTATGTTGAACTTTTCACAGGGTTTTTTTTCACCAGTAACCTATAATGCACCACAAAGTAGTCATCTCAGCACCACACGCTGGTTACCCACATCTCAGCCCACACTGGCAACCCTACATACCACTCATACCCTGGCGAGCCTCCATTCCGCACACACTGGCAACCCAGGACACACAGACTCACACACACACACACACACACACACAAGTACACAGAGACACACACAAACACACACACACCACAATGTCTATGCACGGGCAACCAAGGACACACATGCACACACATACACACACAAGTACACAGAGACACACACAAACACACACACACCACAATGTCTATGCACAGGCAACCAAGGACACACATGCACACACACACACACACACACACACACACAGACCATAGTGTCTAGTCCTTTTAAGTAAAAAAAATAGTACAGACTGTAATGCATTCATTCACTCAGGATAGCTGGAGGCCCAGTAATTAGCTTATCCGCTACACTAGATTAGCCGGTAGTTTTTGCACATTCATCTCACTGAAGCTGTGAAACGGTGTGTCATGCAATGAAGAACCGCTCAGGTCAGTTTCCCTCCCTGGTGAGGTCTCACATGGATGACCTGATAAACCACCGGGCACCCCCATGGGTCTGACCCCCACCTGGGTCTGAGTCAGGACAAGTCGTGGCACGCAGGGTGCCTGGGATATCCAGTCAGGGACCTGCTCTCAACGAAAATGTGCCAGGATAGTTGCTGGGACACCTCATTCTTTTATTATTTAACTTTTATCTAACAAGGTAGGGCGACTGAGAACAAGGGACGACATAAGCAATCATACATAGAAGTCATTCAGGTAGCTCAAATGTAGAGCAGCCGCTGTTATGGGGAAATTATTACGTGCTGTCAGACCAGGAACCCTCAATCCAGAACCAGGGAAACCAAGATGTGTGCTTTTTTTCATTTTTTTTTTGTTTTTTTTTTTTGCAAGAGCTGAAATTGCTGGGAAAAGTTGCAGAAGTTGTCCCTAGAAGACCCCTGTGCTAAATCCATCGAACTCCTCACGGCCGATTGCTTTATCAGCCCACTGCCTACAAAAGCACCATGCACCTGAGTAACAAGGCTGTTTCACTGTCCTGTGACCTGCCCCCTCCTCCCTAGCTACTGACTCTGGTCCCATCTTCTAGAGGGTTGGGGTGGTGGTCCATTACACCGATCCTTCTGTGCCACTTTGTTGCTGAGCCCCTAAAGGAGGGGCTTGCACCAAACTGTTTGCAACGACCACCTAGTTCAAATAAATCTGTTCAAGTTCTTCTAGTTCTTCTCGCGGCTGATTTCGCAGTTAACTCATCTCAGCTGGTTTTGTTGGATCAGACCTGTTTCTGAGACGAAAATTAAAACTAATTCTGACTCTGCAGCTCTCCGGGACCAGGACTGAAAAACGCTGTATATAGACAATCACTGACAGAGATCCTGCTGTCAGCATGTGCTGTTTGAGCAGATATTTACGACTACAGCATAAGTGAACACTCTGCGTGTGTTTTATCTGGTATTTGGATTAAGGGGAGTCAGTGTTAAAGTAATAGGTTTCTGAGAGCATTCTCACGAAGTGGACTGTTAACAGCATTGACACTTGGTGGCTAGTATCCAGTGATCCAACACCCTGGTTTCAGCCAGAACCCCTCCAATCAATATAGTGGAGGAAATTATACAAACAAGGCAGGAATCTAATCTTGCTCTATTATCCACTGTGTGACTCATTTCCATTCAAAAGCCAGCTAACAGATGCCCGGCATTGTGTAAGGGTATGAGTGTGTGCAGATGCCAATGAGTTGAATCTGCATATTATGTATATGTGTGTGTTTTAGTGTGTGTGTGAGAGAGAGTGTGTGTTCTGTGTGTATGTGCATGCCTGTGTGAGCAAATGTGAGTGTGTGTTTCCGTCCCTACGCATATGTGCTTGAGAGGTTGTGTGTGAGTGTGCATATGCATGTGTGCGAGTGTGTGTGCGGTGTGTGTTGAATATGCATGTGTATGGGTGTGTGTGTACACAGTATATGTGTGAGTGCATATGTATGTGTGTGTTTGTGTGTGTGCAGTATGTGTGATTGTATATGGGTGTGTGTGTGTGTGTAGTATGTGTGTGAGCGCATATGTGTGTGGTGTGTGTTGAATATGCATGTGTATGGGTGTGTGTGTGTGTAGTATGTGTGTGACCGCATGTGTGTGTGTGTGTGTGTGTGGTGTGTGTTGAATATGCATGTGTATGGGTGCGTGTGTGTGTGTGGTGTGTGTTGAACATGCATGTGTATGGGTGTGTGTGTGTGTGTGTGTGAGCACATGTATGTTTTTTTCTCAGTACATTCCTGAAGGGAGTTTCCCTTCTGCACGTCGAGCACTTTCAGCAGAGCTGGAGACAAGGCTTCATTTCCGCTGCTCTCTGGCAGGACAGCTGAGCGAGACGGTGGGGGTGTGGGGGTGTGGTGGGGCCCTGGAGGGCGGCTCCAGTGCAGTAGTGAGTCTTTGGATCTGCTGGTGTGCGCAGCTGGGAAGGTGAGGAGGGGTGAGCAGAGAGCGCGGGGGCTCCCCTCTGTTCTCCTGATTTATTCCTCCCTGGACAGCTGTGGCAGCCAGATGCGACACACCCGAGCTTATATCCAACATCGTCAAGGCCTGAATTCAATTAACATCTGTCCTTAACTTTCACTTCCAAATAAACGCGAGACGGCTTTTTTTTCCCCCTTCTGCTTCACAAACGCAGCTTTTGGCAGTAATTCTGATGACTTTTGTTGACTGTGGTACTCTTCAAACTGTCTTAGAATGCTGCATGCAATCATGAGTAATATTTAAGGGCAAATGTGCTTATGAGTCCTGGGCAAAATATTCTCTTTTTCAAAAAATATGAATTATTTTATTAGTATTGTAAGTATTGTAAGAAATATTTCTTGTAATGGACATGAAACCTGTCCTTCCTCACTGGCCACTTACAGGCATGGATTTATCTCAGTGGGATCAGCCCAAGGATTTGCGTGCAGGTTTCACATGCGTCCAGATGCAGCGGTCAAGTTTTTTTGTCGTGGGGCTGAAACGGGACACGGGACCCCACCTCGACACCCGAGTCGCCATGACGGTTTTACATTTCAAGCCTCAGCGGCTCCTCACCTCTAAGGCAGTGTTTTCTCTCCCTTGGTTGATTATTAAAGGTCAGCACTATTAGCCGTGTGGTCGTCAGGTGTCCCTTCAGTAAAGAACACTCACTCTCCATTACTGGGTATTACGCCAATCACTGGCTGCTCTCGTATTGGATAATCATGGGCATTAGACTCTGGCAGTAAGGGTGCCTCGCCCTTCGGGTCCAGTGTGAGTATATGGGATAGTAGCTTTATCTTTCCTCTGGAATAATCTAGGTCAGTGCTATGGTATTATAGAACCACTGGGGATTGTGGGTAAAATGACTGCAAGGTAGAACAAGAGCCTGCTGACCAATGACCTTGGGTGACCCACATAAAAAGCAGCTGACTCACAGGGCCTGATCCCTGCATTCGGTCATCAAGACCCAGACCTAAGACACTATACTCATAGGGGGAATTATTATCTTTTTAACACATAAATCATATTGATCACATAGTCATGCAACTCTCCATGCATTACTTCAGATATCTAATCTCATATTTACAGTGGAATTTTTTAAAAATGTTTTGTTTCTGCAAAAGCTGAGTTAAGCAACGACCAAACCTGGGTCGCTAAGCTCTGTAAGCATGAAGAAACTATCAATCTAAAAAAAAGATTTTCTAATGGAGAGCTTAACTGTGATTTTGATTAGAATTCTCCCTTTTATGGGGCACATTCAAATGATGACAGCGGGGGAAACTAGGTGAAATTATTTACTGGAAGTTAAATATTGCTTTGAATTCAGCTCACTGGGCCCAGTGTAGTGAGATTGAAACACTGGATTAGTTCTTACTGCCACTGCGGGGGTGAAGACCTGTCTTTCATTTTGCATGAGGATATGCATAGCAGTTATACCAACCCCGACTTTCACTGACTCGGTGAGAAAGCAGGAGAGAGGCTTACCAAAGCCGCGCCGTTACAGTCCACAAGCAGAGTGTACCGTTCACAAAGCCTGAGACGCCCATGGGGGGTTTGCAGTGACTGGTTCGACTTTGTTTCAGGAGGCGATTAACTTGTCGCTCGCTCACCGTGTTACGGCTGAGGCCACCTCAAAGGTCCAGCACGGTGGAGCTTAAAAGAGGATCCGCGCCGTGATATGCTTCCGGCAGGGTGTCACTAACACAACCGCACGGAAACACAAACAGACTGCTGTGACCGTGCCAAAACGGCCCATTGTTTAACTGCAACAGACTTAATTAAATTGCTTTAACTGGCATCCAGGGCTTTCAAACAGTCTAGACTGATATTGCTTCCCTTAACACAGTCCATGACTGTTCTTAATTGAAAATTACTATGCGTATAGGCTACATGTATGTAATGTTCTGCCTGCTTTATTTATGACGCTTCGTGCTACGTTTGTAATGTTGCAGTGTAACGGTGAAGTAAATTGAGAGCAACCAGAAAGTTTCCTTTTACGGTGGTACATTCTCAGCAACGAATTAACTCTTTCAGTAAATCAGTTAAAGGGGCGGCAATATATATTACAGCATCAATATATATCAATATTTTGGAATAACTCTAAGGGTATACACATATTCAAAATGTTTTGTGCACTCATAACTTCATATCGTACCCTAAGTTTGATGTATGTCCATACTAACACGACTGGAATACAACGATATGCAGTCATAAGTAATGAGACTCAAGACAACTGACCTAACTTCATGTGATGCTATTAACTTTTAAATGATACGAGGACTACATTTATAAAATCGCAAGATGCCATTATATTTTGTTTAGCTTTCATAATGCTGACCAATTGTGTTAGTCAGAAAATAACAGAGTTGCCATTATTTATTTATTTTTTATTTATTTGTTCTCGGTAAGGGAACTCCTTGGGTGAAGGTGGTTACCAAGGGCAACTGCCTCTGTGGTAACTGAGTTATTAAAGACAACTTTACACTGAAGTACCGCCCTTCGCCGCTCAGATTGGTTAAAATTCTTGCCATTGCGCTGTCCTGCTACCGAATTACAAAGCACGAGTGGGCAGTGCTTTTGTCCATCAATAATGTAGCGCGGATACCTTTCCTAATTTCCTGAAGAGTTGTGAAGGTGCGCGCAAAAATTCTTGCTGGAGGTGAAGCTGTTGAGGTCGTTAGAGAACACTGAATGACAGAGGCGGGAGGATAACCCGTTCTTTCAAGTAAGTTCTGTATTTTATAAACGGATTCCATCCAAAAGAGAAGGGCCAGATGCCAAAAGAATATAACTTGCAGCATATCTGTTACTTACGCACGAAGGTTCCTTATCGTGAGTTTCCATGGTTGCTAAATGCAATGTACGTTTGTGTGTTTATTTTCATATACATAAAATTAACCACATACTCCAGGCAATCAAAAGATACACGAATGAATGAATGAATGATCAAATGAATGGATGACTGAAGTAATTAATGTGATTACACATGCTCTGCAGCTGCATTTAAACAGCATTTATTACCCTCCGGTTTTGTGATCTCTGGTTGCACATGTATGAATTATTATCAATGAAGTATGTTAAGTCGAGAATAACAGCCAATATTTGAACCCGAGAAACATAAAGAGATGATTATCATTCTTTTGAAACACTGACAGTCTTATATTACTTCATATTCTCAGGCATTTTAGTGCATTTGTTGTGTTGCCAATAATCACAACTCACTTGTAGGTTAAGGCAAAAATGTCATGTTTTCCCCCTCTTGCTAATTTAAACCATATTTGGCATTTCATGGTATTTTAACATGTGGAACTGCATTGAAATGTCTGACAATAAACAGCCCAAAAATTAATGCAAAGATGCCTTTTCGGGTAAGAGAATAATCTTTTATGAGCATTGCACATACTCAATACTCAAACATATTCTTTTCACAGTAAAATGTTGAGTGTTTACTCTAATACAGTAGGTTTTACTCTGAAAGAGTATGTTTGATTTCTGCTGGACTCATATCAATTCTATTAACACAGATCATTTTTACTGTGTTGTGTCTATCCGGCGCCTTCAGATGTAGGTTTGTATCTTATCTCTTATCTAAAGAGATAAGATTCCCTCACAGCCTCTCTTTTCACTGCCACTCTCTGTTTTCCTTTCTATATATTTTTATCTCACTCTGTCTCTCTCTTTCTGTCCATCTCTCTGTCTCTATCTACATTTCACACTCTGTCGCTCTCTCCTCACTTTACTTTCTCCCACTCTCTCATGTTACCATTCAAGACAACTCCATATATTTAAAAATGCATTTATTTTTGGAGCAAGTATTCTGGATATCTCATAAAGCCTTTGCAATCCGGAAAAGAGGAAACCAACTCTGGACCTGTTCATCTATGTTCCCCCTCTGTACGTTAGGAAATCCAGGTAGGCGTCAGACATGGAGCTGATGGGGTCGACCATGACGGCGACCTACGCCCGGCCTAAAACCAGCAACTTCCTCCCAGCCATCTCCACCATGGCGGCCAGCTACAAGAGCCACTTACCCCAACTTACACTGATGCAGAGCTCCAACCAGCCCTGGAGGACCAATGCCAATGCCTACTACAAGCCCACCACTGGTGTGCCCAACTTGGCTTCAGTCAACAGGAGTCCCCTGGACCTGGCGCGATCCAAGACCATGTTTTACCCTTCCAACAGGACCGCGCTCTCCGCCCGCTACATGCCGGATGACTGGCACAAGTCCAACCAGACCAACTATCGTGATTCTGAGTTCTCGCGGAACAGCGCTGAGCGCCTGAGGAGGGATACCATCCGGCTCATCCAGGACAAGGACCAGCTGACCCGCCGGACGCAGGAGAACACCAGCAAGAACATCGGGGAGCGCATCAACGACATCTCCTTCTGGAGGTCTGAGCTCAACCACGAGATCGAGAACATGGTGGGGGAGATCAACCTGCTGACCGACGTGAAGAGGAGGCTGGAGAGGGCGCTGGCCGAGACAGAGGGGCCCCTGCAGGTATGGGGGCTCCGGGGCAGGGATACTGGTCACTCTGCATGCTTAGAGGCTTCGGCTCAATAATTGTAGGGGAGAGAGGCATGGCCATTCGCTGGCACTGAAGTCATGTAGCTGCCAGCAATCGGTAACTGATTTCTCCAGCAGTTGTGTCTATTACTTTCTATCCGGTATATGTGTACGTGTGTGTGTGCATGTGAGAGTGAGAGCATGAGAGTGAGTAGATACAAAAGAGAATGTGTGAGTAGAACTCAGTAGAGTCTCAGTAGAGTAGGTGCTGGGGTTGGGGACTTGGAGTGGAGAACCATGGCTTCTTTTGTATTCATGCATGCGCATTAATGGGTGTGTGTGCATACATCTGCTTCCATTAGCAAACATAGTTTGCATGGTATGTTGCGGATGCATGTCGTTCAAAACCTCACTTCAATGAAATACCAGTATGTCCAACTGAATATCAAAACAGAGCTTTGTTTCTTTGCTTTTCTGTCACACACACACAAATAACCCGTTTCAAGAGGAGATCAGTGAATAGTCCTGGAACCACATATTAATTATCTTTGGTATTGTAACAAAACTTTGCATGTTAAGGCGTGTTGCCAGTGCACTGATGGAATTTCAAGGGTTTTTTGATCATGTTTCATGTTGGCGCTGAACTCTGGCACATTAATAGTTGAGGCGGAGATGGATTGCCTGTTCATTGTTAGTGTTCAAAACTGTACTTATGCATTAAGTCAAACATTTGTTCGACAGATGTCCTCATTTGGAACAACTAAAAATATGTCTGATCACCAGGCAATCAGCCAATGAATTCATGTCTCCATGTGAAGCACACTTCAGGATACATACACTATAGTACAGGGAGCTAAGGTGACACAATCTGAAAAAGACCGCTGCCTTGTCACGTCACCCTCTGTCCTTCGTCACCTTAATTCAGCAGAGGGGTCAATGCCCGCTGAATGCCTTATTTGGGTCACAAGTGTCCCATGATGGTAACCTGGTAACCCCTGTCAGGCAGATCGAGGGAGGTCAATTGTCTTACCCAGAATGCCCTGGGGGCGTATAGTGTCAGGTTGATTGGTCTGAAGATCTTGTGACATGAAGGAACCAATGGGACAGGATCAAGTGACAATGTTTTCTAACAAGCAGCCAGGCAATTGACACCTGTCAGAATAATTAATATTTTTTTTTACCTGAGTTGATTTATCTAGTTTAGGGACTAATGGTGGTGATGCTTAAATGCTCACAATATCTTAACCCGAATCCAGTAAATATCAAAAGTATGTATGAGCTATGTAGAAACATTATTCGTACTGCCATAATCCATTCAAGGCAATATTGCAGTTATAAAAAACCCCAATGAGATACCTGGAATTTAACTGGAAGTGCATGTTGTGTAAACCCCTTCAGGAATATTATGTGAATAGAAATGAACATATGTGCATGCTGACTATTAGTTTATGGTTTTGTTGGTAGGTGTCCCAGGAGTGCCTGTATCACAGAGAGAAAAGGATGTCCATTGACCTGGTACACGATGATGTGGAAAAGGACCTTATAAGAGTAAGAGTCTTCCAACAAACACAAGACTAACGGTTAGCACTGTTAGCGCACCACATCAGGAGTCTGCATCCCCTTCGCTGCAGATAACCGTGGGCTTTGTGGTTCTCTCCAGGAAGTGGAAGTCATCAAGTCGTGTCAGGAGAGGATGAGGCTGCATTTGGAGAGAGCCGTCGCGCAGCTCGCGTGAGTCATGGCTGGCTGGAGAGGAACAGGCAGTATTCACGTGTTCAGACAGTTCTAGAACTTTATCTGAAATTAATTCAAGACATTCCAACACGATTCTAGGCTACTTGAGATCGTTTAACTTATTTAATTTTTTTATTAAACGAAGTCACCCCAGACTTTAACAATTAATATAAATGATGCACCATGGTATCTCCGGTTCTCTGTTTGCTCTCCTTCCCTTTCGACCACCGGCAGAGCCAATAGGGCGGCACAGCATGAGTTGGAGAGGGACGTCAGCGACAAGGTGAGCGCCTACCGCATCGACGACAGGTGTCACCAGCTCCGGAACACCTCAGACGGGATCAGCTACCATAGGGGGATCGAGCGGCTGGACCCATCGTGAGTTCTGGTTTCTATAGACCCAAAAGGGTCATGGCTGTGGTTAGTCTTTTAGCTCATTGGGATTCAAGTCCATTTGGAGCCAGTCAAACACTGTAATGGTTGTCACTCAGTGTATTATTCTACTGCTTACATTTTTACATATCTGCCAGTTTAGGTGTGTGGACTCTTAACTTGTCAGTGATGTAGATTAGGCTTTTAAATACAGAGACGTGGTGTTGGTGAAATTTGTCATGAATTCTATAATGGGTGGAGCTACAATGCATTCTCAGTCACTAAGTTCTTTGAGCCAATCACAATATTTTGCTCTCCACAACAGAAGTCATTGATTGGCTAAACTGAGACATGCAGTGATATCCTATGGTGGCTCCAAGTGTTTGTGCTGTCCTGTAGGCTCTCTCTTCCAGAGTCGTGGTCCAGATTCACAGACAGCAACATCTTGCAGTCCCAGAGCGAGCGCACGGCCTCCCACAAGCTCCGGGACGAGATCGAGATGCTCCTGAACGCCACCTCCAACGAGATGTGGAACCAGTTCAACTTTGTCAATGTGGCTTTCACCAACCGCATATCCGAGACCTCTGACGCCAAGAACAACCTGCAGACGCACCTGGCTAAGGTGACATGCCCAGAAGGACGAGGGAGAGGGGCGTTACTTTGGTCTTTTCTGAAAACATTGAAATGGCTCCTTCCCTTCCTTCATGATTTTGTTAAGTCAAAGTCCTCACTAGTCTTTAAAGTTAATCCCTATGATACTTATTGAGTAGGGACGTTACTGGTGTCTGGGCAAAATTCCTAAAAAATGATCAAAGATCTATCAGTTAATCATTGCCCAGTTTAAATGACTAAAGAATTCCCTTTCTATCTTGGCTGATGTGTGGTGAGTGTTCCAGTGCTTAATGACTGCTGTGCATCTCCCAGGTGGTTAAAGTCTGAAGCATTTTGAGATCTTTAGATGAAAAGCACAGTATAAATACAATCTATTAATGTTATGGGTCAGTAGGGTATTTCTCAGTGTGGGAGTAAGGAGTTAGCTGACTGTTGTAAATATTTTGAATTCAGTGAGATTCATTTTGACAAAATCCTGAGTTTTCTCTAAATATTTATGAAAGTTAGCCAGTAGCCTCTTAATCCCATTTCAAAAAATACCCCCCAGGTGAAGGAAGGAAGGAAAGGTCCAATTTAAAGTGTTTTTTGCAGAACCACTGATCAGATTAATGATTTTATTTAGACACCCTAACATGCAAAGCAAAAGAAACAAACCTGTCAAACAAAAACTTCAAAAGTTTGACACACGTTTCGAATGAGGGTTCCAATTTAAAATCTTATTAGCCCTTATTTTTGACATATTTTTAAAGAGTTTTTTTTTTTTTTTTCTGAAATCCTCAAACAGGTTTTGAAAAGTTGTATTTGTGGATTGGAATGTTGTAGTTGATGATTTAATCTGGAAAGAAGCTAATCCAGCAGCCTGCGGCCACAGGCCTGACCTTTAACTCGATCCCGTGTCATGTCTGAGTGTAATCAACCCCAAGCTTAAGCTTATGAGCCGCTTATTGAAGGTCTGGCTATGGAAGGGGCAGATACATGCTGTTTTAATGGTGACAAAGTACCATGCAAACTATTTTTGATCAACCAAATATAACATTCCAGGAACATTCGCAGAATGTTAAAGTGAATATTCCCAATGTGTACATTTGTCCAGGTTTATGTTTGTCCTTCAAAGGTTTGTCAGATATTTTTTTTCTGTGACTTTAACCAGATGCGATTGGAAC
Source organism: Albula glossodonta (assembly GCA_019788955.1). Taxonomy (NCBI): domain Eukaryota; kingdom Metazoa; phylum Chordata; class Actinopteri; order Albuliformes; family Albulidae; genus Albula; species Albula glossodonta. The sequence goes on from JAFBMS010000262.1 coordinate 177,200, forward strand.
ATTATAACTACATCCAGGGACAGTTCTTGTCAACCCATTACCTCATAACCAAATGGGAAGCTAAGGACATCAGTACACCCCAGCAGCCCTCAGAAATATCAAATGCAGAACACAAACAGCACATGCCTGACTCTTGTACTACAAGTACAAAACAATGCTGTACAGTACAGTAAGAATGGCTGGAGGGGTTTCTATTGTTAGCAGTGGGGGGATGTGTTGCAATTCTCCATTGACTTCTGCTATCCATTGCCACAAAAGGGGCCCAGGAGAAGGGATGCATAACCAATCTTGTAAGACTGAACAAAGCTCAAGGTTCCAAGAGTTTGAATTCAATCAATACGAAAATACGAGGCGCAAACATACCAAATGTAAACCACTAACTGTAATTGGGCTTTTTAATATATCATTAATGGCAGTGTCAACATATAGATTGACTACAGTTCAGAGTCTCTTCTGAAGGGAAGTGGGTCCCTCCGTAAGCATGTGTGTGCAGATAATGCAAAGTAGTCTCTGAGGAATTGCATTGTGGGAATGTGGCTGAATTTACATCTGGCCTCATGTATATTTATGTATTTTTTAATATCAGGAATGAGAAATGCGTGCCAAAGAAGAACCGCTGCAATTGCAGCAATTTCCTCGCGTGGTGGAGAAACGTAAACATAGTCTTGGTTTGTGTCTCGGGGAAGCTTTTGTAGAGATTATCAAGCAGCTCTGGAAGCAAATGTGGGAAGAAGGACCCTCTTTCACTCCTAGTGAGAAACTGAGCTACTGACTAACAAGGTTTGGATCTTAATGAGAGGGTTAAGACCATGTGAGAAAGAATCCTGTTACACCCCTTAGCCTCCTGATTGGGTGTCAAACCATCCATGACTGCAGGAAGGCAGAGTGAATACTACTCTTCCCCCTCTTCCGTAATTGAGTAAAGTGAAAGGCATGCAAGCTGCAAACCAAGTTTACAGTTTACAAGGAAAATAGCCTGAGATTCTCTGGCCGTAGGCAGAAAAATGGCAGACGCGAATAGGCGATCCTTTTATTCCTTGGGCATGCCCCCCCCCCCATCCCCCTCGGTCTGACATGCAGGGGGGAAGAGGAAGAGGGGGCCCTTGTGTGGGTAATTTGAGGCCGTCATTTGCGATGGGGCTGTCCCATTTCCCGTTGGCTCTCGTCCTCATCGAATGACGCGTGGCGACCTGTCGTCAATAAGCGGCCGTCATAAACGTGTTTGGTGTGATCATTGAGTTGAATGAGATTACACTGCATGAGTTTGCAGTGCAGAGTTAAACTTTTTTACATCTCATGGTATGGCAGCATTAGATAGCTTACCAGCTGAGCTTCTTGTAGACTGCTGCTGGTGTTAGCCAGATAGGCCATTGAGTTCACTGGTCCTGAATGCCTTGGCTTGAATCCCGTTTTCATTTCAAATCTAAAAGTTTAGATTACTGTAGATCTGCATATCCATATTGTTCAGAATGAAATACATGCAGTTTTCACCCCTTTTTTTTTTTCAAGTTGTCGTATCATGTCGTCAAAACCCAGAAGTGGAATCACAATAATTACAGCACAGACCTGTAAATTAGCAGTTGGTTGTTTTGTGTAAACTGTATGGTAAAACTTCCAGTGTGACCATTACACAGAAAATGTGCTATTTCATTTTCATGTCACAGCCAAATTAATTGTATATAAAACATTATTATACAGATATTTTGTGTGTGTGTTTAAGAGAGAGACGGGGAGAGAGACATCAAGGGACTAGTGTAAAACCTGTCTTTTATCTTTGGCCAAAATACTGTTGATGCAATAGAAAACCTTGAAAATAAACACCATCCCTGTACTCAGTCAGACAAAATTACACTGAATTACACTGCAGCCAAAAATACCCTAATGTCCACCACCACTGACCTTACAATGACCTCATGAACACACACACACACGCATGGTCATCCTCGTCCCTCTTAACCTTTTCCTCCCTGTGGTCCTTGTTCCCCCAGACTCTCCAGGAGATCTTCCAGACAGAGATGCTGATCGAAGCCCTGAAGAAGGCCATCCGGGACAAGGAGAACCCACTCAAGGTGGCCCAGACCCGGCTGGATGAGAGAACCCGCCGGCCCAATGTGGAACTGTGTCGCGACAATCCCTACCACAGGTAGGACCCAGCACAAAGTGTCCCTTTGATGGCCTGAAAAATATGCACCTATTTTTCCATATCACTGAGGTTTTTAAAATTTATACTTGATAGTCATGTTCTTGCAAAGTTCGTGCTGTGGCTGTGTCTAGCATGCAGGTTAAGAATTGATTCCTGAGAAGTTATGTATGTGTGTGTGTGTGTGTGTTGCGTGTGTGCGTTTGTGTGTGTGCATGTGTGTGTGTGTGTTTGTGTGTGTGCGTGCGCGCGTGTGTGTGTGTGCATTTGTGTGTGTGTGTGTGTGTGCATGTGTGTGTGCATATGTGTGTGCGTGCGTGCGTGTGTGTGCGTGCGTGTGTGTGTGTGTGTGTGCGTGCGTGTATGTGTGTGTGCATTTGTGTGTGTGTATGTGTGCGTGTGTGTGTGTGCGTGTGTGTGTGTGTGTGTTTCTGTGTCTGTGTGTGTGTGTGTGTGTGTGTGTGGTGTTCTGTGCTGTGTGTGTGTGTGTGTGTGTGGGCATGCGTGCGTGTGTGTGTGTGTGTATGTGCATGTGTGTGTGTACATGTGTGTGTGTGTGTTTGTGTGTCTGCATGTGTGCGCGTGTGTGTGCATGTGCATGTGTGTGCGTGTGTGTGTGTGTGTGTGTGTGTGTGTGTGTGTGCACCCTTTCACTCCTCAGGCTAGTAGATGAGGTCAGGGAGATCGAGGACACCATCCAGAAGTTGAGGGAGAGGCTTGCTGAGGCAGAGAGCGCTCTGCAGACGCTGGTCAAGACCAAGGTGACCCTGGAGCACGACCTGTCCATCAAGGCCAACTCCCTGTTCCTGGACCAGGAGAAGTGCATGGGCATGAGGAGGACCTTCCCCAGCACTCCCCGCCTGGTGGGGTACACCTAGAGGAGGGGGAACACCAGGGGGTGGGGTGGGGCAAGCGCACTATAGGCATCATGGAGCAACCATTTGGCAGGCTGCCGCAAGATGCATGGCAGCCTGGTGTAAATTATCGTGGCTAATTTAAGATGTGCTACACATACATCTGGAGCAACTTAATGTGGGATAATATAAAATTGGGTAACCATCGATCTGGAGTAACATATGAGGACTAAATGGAACATGAATTGGACATAGATCTGGAGCAACTTCCTAATATGGGGTTGTAGTGGATTAGTTTGAGATGCACGTAGCCCTTGGTTGACACATCGAATGTAGAAGTATGGCATACACATGCAGTAATGTATGGTCACCTATTGTAGGTTTGGTTCCACAGAAACATAGAGTTGCTTGTATTGGTAACTTGGTAAAAGAGTGCTGAAGTAACATATGGGGACTAATGTATTGTTGTGTGCACGCTCGTAATTCTTAGTATAAGAGCTTTGGCGTGTATATTTTTTTCCACCCCAAGCCCCCTTCCCTCTGTCATTCATAAAACGATTCAAGGACAGGCAGTACTTTCACATTAAAACTGATTATTTTAAAAATAGATTACAATTTGCCTGTGATTTAACAGCATAGTCCAACCGCACAATGATGTAATTTTCCACATTAAGGATTTTGTGAGCAAAGTTATGTGAGTAGTTTGGAAAAGAGAAGTAAATGCTGTCTTCTGAGGAGCCTGTGAATGGGGAGGTGGGAGGGGGGGGCTAGATTAGGGTCAGAGCTATGGTGAGCCAATGTGGGTGAATGACACAGAGTAGCAGCCAAATTCACCTTTTTGCCTCATACAGCAAAATTGATGTTTGACCTTTGACTTCAGGTTGTAGTTACCAGAGACAAGAGCTCCTTTTATCTTATCCGTAGAGTTTTGAGCATTTTTGCTCTTTTACTGTTTTTGTTTCTTTTCTGCATTGATGTTGTAATTTGTTTTATCTGTTTGTAAAAGAAGACATCAGTGTTTTAACATATTAGAAAAATGCAGAAGGGACAACAGTACACACTGTGGGCCAGATGGTTCCTTATCTATTGAGACACATTCCTGAGTGGAACATCAAGGGTCCAGGGTCAAAGATGGCTCAGCAGCATAGCTTGAATAGCTGTATATACATTTATTAAATTTAATATAATTTTTTTTTGTGTGCAAGGGTCCGATCTCAGCTCTCAGTGTGTAAGGGTCCGATCTCAGCTCTCAGTGTGTAAGGGTCTGATCTCAGCTCTCAGTGTGTAAGGGTCCGATCTCAGCTCTCAGTGTGTAAGGGTCCGATCTCAGCTCTCAGTGTGTAAGGGTCCGATCTCAGCTCTCAGTGTGTAAGGGTCCGATCTCAGCTCTCAGTGTGTAAGGGTCCGATCTCAGCTCTCAGTGTGTAAGGGTCCGATCTCAGCTCTCAGTGTGTAAGGGTCCGATCTCAGCTCTCAGTGTGTAAGGGTCCGATCTCAGCTCTCAGTGTGTAAGGGTCCGATCTCAGCTCTCAGTGTGTAAGGGTCCGATCTCAGCTCTCAGTGTGTAAGGGTCCGATCTCAGCTCTCAGTGTGTAAGGGTCCGATCTCAGCTCTCAGTGTGTAAGGGTCCGATCTCAGCTCTCAGTGTGTAAGGGTCCGATCTCAGCTCTCAGTGTGTAAGGGTCCGATCTCAGCTCTCAGTGTGTAAGGGTCCAATCTCAGCTCTCAGTGTGTAAGGGTCCGATCTCAGCTCTCAGTGTGTAAGGGTCCGATCTCAGCTCTCAGTGTGTAAGGGTCCGATCTCAGCTCTCAGTGTGTAAGGGTCCGATCTCAGCTCTCAGTGTGTAAGGGTCCGATCTCGGCTCTCAGTGTGTAAGGGTCCGATCTCAGCTCTCAGTGTGTAAGGGTCCGATCTCAGCTCTCAGTGTGTAAGGGTCCGATCTCAGCTCTCAGTGTGTAAGGGTCCGATCTCAGCTCTCAGTGTGTAAGGGTCCGATCTCAGCTCTCAGTGTGTAAGGGTCCGATCTCAGCTCTCAGTGTGTAAGGGTCCGATCTCAGCTCTCAGTGTGTAAGGGTCCGATCTCAGCTCTCAGTGTGTAAGGGTCCGATCTCAGCTCTCAGTGTGTAAGGGTCCGATCTCAGCTCTCAGTGTGTAAGGGTCCGATCTCAGCTCTCAGTGTGTAAGGGTCCGATCTCAGCTCTCAGTGTGTAAGGGTCCGATCTCGGCTCTCAGTGTGTAAGGGTCCGATCTCAGCTCTCAGTGTGTAAGGGTCCGATCTCAGCTCTCAGTGTGTGAGGGTCCGATCTCAGCTCTCAGTGTGTAAGGGTCCGATCTCAGCTCTCAGTGTGTAAGGGTCCGATCTCAGCTCTCAGTGTGTAAGGGTCCGATCTCAGCTCTCAGTGTGTAAGGGTCCGATCTCAGCTCTCAGTGTGTAAGGGTCCGATCTCGGCTCTCAGTGTGTAAGGGCCCCCTGCTGCTCTCATTAATCCTGGGGCCGTGTTTGTTTAGTCTGCGGACACAGCAGGACAGAGTGTCTGAACCTTCCGTTTGCGCGCACATGTGTGTTTGTGTGTGCTGATAGGGCCAGGGCTATCGTGAAACATAGACCTGAAACGTAAACGTTTGTTCTGGGAGCAGATGTGGGCAGCTTCCGGAGACCAGCTGCAGGAATCACAGAGTGATTGCCTGTCTATCTCAGAGTGGTTAAATATCATACCTCCCGCTTAGCTCAGAATCATCACAAACACCCGTACAAGTGTGCAACTCTCACTGAAACCGTAGGTCAAACAAAGACCCGAAAACCAGAGGTGTTGGGACTCCAGTCCTGGGGGGCAGCAGCATCTGCTTGTTTTTGTTGTGTGTTACGGAAACAAAGTTCTCAACTGAAGTCGGTGATTAGCTAAAGAGTCAACACACCTGGTGTTCAAGACCTTGACACCATGGGGTTAAAAGGCGCTTAATGTGCTCAATGGAGGACGTGAGTCAGAGATGGAAAGGTAATCAGATGACCAGATATGTGTTGCCAGATTTAGAAACTGTTGCAGTGTCCAAAAATAAAAGCCCTACAAGTGAGGAAAACATAGAAAATAAGATACATCTCCCTCTGACTTACAACCACAATCCAAAAAAAAACTTTTGGAAGGCAACCAAAAAATTTTGGTTTCCAATCGGGAATATCCAGGAACATTATGTAAATGTTGGTGGACATTTGCCCAGTTTTCACCATGTCTCATGGACCTTATTTGCCTGGAACCTGTTTCTGTTCATTTGACAGAAATGTTCTTACGATGATAACTCATAACCAAATAGTGTTCTAAATAGCTCTGAAGAGCTGGCAGTCTTGGCTTGGGAGATATTTAGTGATGTAGCATGTACAATGCACACCCCAGCACACACTCTGAGCCTTACTCACAGCTTGTCATAGAGATGGCATTTCGTTACCCACCTGAGACCCCAGCTTGAGAGCCACCATACCGATCTGCCTGTGTCTTACTCTGAGCCTCCTAAGTGTGACATAAATCAATTGTAATATAAATGAATAAAATTGGGCAAAAGGCCTACCAGACCACTTAAGCTGAGCATTAATAAATTTGATTACACTTGGATCACAGAGACCTCAGTGACATTCAGACATTTTCCTTTTTTTTTGTTTTTTTTTGGCCTTACTTTGCACTGACAGAAACAATCATGAAAATGGGAAATATCCCATTAAAAAAATTAAATACTACTTTGGGTGATTAATTGACTGTCTATTTTCAAACAACACAGTCACCCTTGATTGAAATCTGTGTAAGTAAATCCCAAATTAATGTTTTTTTTTATGGAGAAAAGTGACTCATATTCAGCATATTTGTTTTGTGTATTTGCAATGTGACTTGGAGCAGAAATCTTCCAAGGAGATGGAATATATATGCATCGATATCATTATGCTACTGAAAGCAATAGAGATATTAAAATATTCAAAAGTATACTATGATATGGAAAACATTCAAAAGCAAATAATATATGTGGTGATGCCTCTTAAAGATGCTATGTAACATATTTTGCTATGTCCCATGCATTTTGCTGTCCCATTCACTCATCTAACTGAGATCTAATGCAATAGTTGAATTAATATGGCTGTTGCCATGGAGAAATAATACTATTTCAAAAATAAGTGGTGTGATTAAAAAGAGTAATGTGATACGAGGAAGTTTTTTTTCAGTATTTAAAACAAATTCATGAAGGAAAGTAATACTTTAGCTGTTATTCTCACTTGGTCACATGAATTTTCAATCAATTGACTGAGAGTCGCAAGCCTGAAATGAGAGAGTTGAATTGTTAATTGAATAGTTAGCAATGTTAGCACTTCTCCCTTCCCCACGGGCTAACGAAGGATTGGTGTGATGTGGAAAAGCACTGACTGGGAAACACGGTATAGATTCTCTTTCTGTCTGAGAGAGGGCAGGTCGTTTCCTGTGCTGTGTGTGTGTGTGTGTATGCTGTGTGTGTGTGTGGTGGCTGCGAAGCCCTGGGAGCCGGTAAACACAGCCTTCCTCCTGTCAGTGTCCCCTCCCGTGATTAAGCAGCTTTTTTTGTTTGTCCCGTCTGCGTCTCCGTGGAAACAGTCCTGACAATACTTCCGAAGGAAAACGCCCTGGTCTGACAGTGCAGTCTTAGAATGATACGAGACAAAAAAAAAAAAACAAAGACCATGCCATGGGGCACCACTTCCTCTACCCGGGTGACTTGTCTCCATGGAAACATGAGCCGATGGAATTACCCCAACTATAAGAGATGACGCATAAAAGCATGACATGGGGGTTGGATTTTTTTTTTCTTCACTTCCCATCGCTTATCAGTTAATGGCTGTTTTACAGCCCTGTGTGTTTGGGTATGATTTCTGAGAGGACCTGCCCCACCCTGATGCAGTCCTTGACGTTCCTGTGGACGGTGCAGTAAAGATAGCTCCTGTGTTACTCACAGATGTCCTCACCCGTGCCTGTGCTCTCTTTCTGGCCCCATTGGGGGGGGGGGGGGGGTGGGTGGTACCCGCTGATAGGTGCTGTCTCTGCACATGCCGAAGTCCAGGCTTTCAGCAGACTCTGGGGGCTCTGATTTGTCTGTCAACGCCCATGTTGGCTCGTCTTAACACCAGCTCTGGCCTCAGCCCCAGCCCCACCCCCAGCCCAACGCCCCCAGCCATGTCCCCCTGTTCACCTGAGGAATGACAGCCTTGCTCAATACAACACACACCGTCCCCCCGCCTGGAAGACACCCTTGAATCGCAATGAAGGCAAAGTGTGCAGCAGTGGTCAGTGTTGGACTACCCCTCCCCTGTCCCAGCAACTCCGGACCTGGGAAAGCATTTTATTTTCAGCGTGACTGTTTGCGCTCAAAGAGGAACGCAGTCCCCCTCCACTCCAACCCAACCAAAAAACGATCCCTTCAAACAGTGATTACTAAGCTTTACAACCCAGAGAGCAGATGCATTCTGCCTCACCCAACCCTGATAAACATACATGCACAGTGTAACTGGTGACTGTACATTGTGCCGTATTAGCATGGTTGATGTAACTAGTGTACTGTTTTATTGGACAAGCATAATTGATTTTGGAAAGTACGATATTTGGTTATGCTGTTTTATCCCATACGTAGCATTTTGTAACACAACCTAACGACCTCCAGTGACCTCACGCCATAGGTCTGACCCACAGTTTGGGAACCTCTGCTCAAAGAACATAAGAATACGAATGGAAGCCCCTGGGTTTTTATCTGTCAGTGATTTATCTGTCAGAGGAGTCCGTTAAATAAAGAGTGCTGAAACCGTGTGTGTGTGTGTGTGTGTGTGAGCCATGTTTTTACACTTCCCAGCTTTCCCTGGATGAGGAGCCAGATTCCATCCATCTGAGGGATTCTCCCCCATTATTCTCACATCCAAAATGTGACATGTTTCGGGAATTCCTTGATGATAGCTAACCTCTGGTGGGCTGGGCTGGACTGGGCTGTGTCTGATTTGGGATTAATCCAGCCCTGAGCCTGGTCCAACTACAGAGGGCCCAGAATGCAAACCCAAGGCTGAGCAACAGGGTTTCCCTCAAATCCAGTGAGAAAGCCCATTCCCTGCCTCTCCTCACTTCCTCATGATTTCACACTTTGATTGCACAGGGCAGTGCATCGCCACCGACTGGAGCTTATGAATTCCGGGGAATGGGATACTCATGCTTCTAAACATAACTAAAGAGTGTGTGGATCTTTTAAAATGATGGGAGTTTCTGCTTGTTGAGCAACCAGTGTCTGTGTGTGTGTGTGTGTGTCGCCATGTCACTCAGTTTGCCCTGAAGGTGTGTATTTTATGACCCTTGTTTCATTGTGTGCAGAAAAGCAGGGGTTTGTTCGAAACTGCACTTTACTAGCATTGGGCTTGACTGCAGCCTTCAGAAACTGACGGAGAGCAGGGGTCCGCCCTGGTCTTGCCTGCATGATCATGGCACTGTTGTTAAAAGGACAGGACCTCCCATTGTTTTCCTTACACCATGGGGCCCAGCCAATCTGTCCTCACTGACAATCAGATTTACTGACAGCATAGATATGAGGCTCTCCATCTCCTTCACTCTCTTTCCATCTCTGTCCCTCTCCCTCTCTCTTTCCACCCCTCACTCCCTCTATCTCTCTCTCTATTCCCCCTCCCTCCCTGCCTCTGTCTACCCCTCTCCGTACATAAGCACAAGCTCCGAAGGCAAGCAGGCTCAGCGCCTCATTGGTCAGGGGTATGAATGCCCCTCCCACCCCCTATCCTACAAGCAAACACTGCATGGGACAGGAGCAGCACCGGGAATGTACTCTGGAATGCCGCTCCTGCCCCCCCGGCCCAACACTGCTCCCATATTGACGGCTTTATTTTTACCTTCTGTTCCCGTTATAGACAGGGATGAAATTCTGCTTTTTTTCCAGGCATGCCCTAGGGGCAGTGCTCTCAACCTCAGTGCCATGGAAGGCCATGTGTTTGCTGGTGTTTACTCCACCCACTCCTCTCCATTACACTATTAGCTTCAATATTAGCTAAATTAGTCCTTTTGTTTCACATATAGTGCATATAAAATTAAATGAGTTAATCGTCTAATCTTTTTTGGGCCCACCACCACCACCCCCCTACACAAAAATTACATTACAGATGAAACTGATGTACATTTGTGTCCCCTGCCATCAAGACATCCAGAGCCTCAATCCTCACCCCTTTTCCTGGAGGGTGCCTGGGTGGACAGGTTTTCATCGTTGCTCAGCATTGAATTGACCAATTAAAACAGTTGATTACGGAGTTGCCTAACGCTGGCTCAGTTCTAAAACACCAGGTTGAACTACTCAAACGTGACCTTGATGTGATCGATCAGGCGTTTTTAGTGATGGGCTGGAACTAAAGGCTGCACCCGTACCGGCCTTTCCCACCTCTTGCATAACATCTCCAAGGCTCAGAAAGGAAAACACACAATGTACTGTAATGTTTCTCCTTTATCTCAGGGCTGTTGTGCTTTTCCTTTGGACTTTACACCATGGAGAGAACTTCACTTGGCGCTGTTTCAAGTTACACCAAACTCTTCTTTCATCTCCCGCCACGAGGCACGATATTTTCACAGAAACACTTTGTCCCCGAGCTCCTTACTGTCCAGAAACTCATCAATCACTGTAATGGCCATGACTAAGAGGCACTTGTTGGGGAGAAAAGCCATAAAAAAAACCAAGTCACCCACAGAAGAGACAGGCAATGTCTGTGGTGGGATATTTATGAGTCCTTTTCTATGAGACAAATTGGACGACTGCTACCAGGCCAGCTGGGCTAGCGGTCAGTGAGGACATATGTGTCAGATTAGGATTGTTGGGGTTGAAGATTATAATGATGAGGACTGTGATAATCAAAAAAAAAATTACGAAAATGGTGTTGAACCTAGTGATTCTAATGAAAACCATGATGTAATGATGATGGTTACTATGACGACTGTGTTGACAATTATGATGCAATAATAGTTGCGATGACTGTGAACTTGATAACTGGTGATGACTGCTTTTCTTGATTGCAGTAACCCAATGACCCTGGTCATGACGATCATCAGGTGTGATAAAGATAGCTGCGCATCCCTGACATTGGCAAAACGGATTTGTTATAGTGATGTTTTTACGTGCAGGGAAAGAAAATCTGTGCATGGAGTTGCAGTGAAAGAGCAGAGCCAGACCTGCAGTGCAGCTGCAGTGATCTGTGTCTCATGGGAGGTCAGGGTGGGGGGGGATCCTTTGTAGAAGACGTGAGACAAACACGGAGTCTTTCAAAAGGGGGAAGGAAAGCATCCTAAACAACACCACCCCCACCCCATGCCGGATTGTCAGGGGTGTGGCAGCCAATGACTGACAGCTATCGCAGGGGCACACAAACCAGTCATACCTTTAACTTCAAGCTTGGTCAACTGCATAACAAACACGGGGTCCAGAATCATTGCCTCTTACTCTAACAAACTCAGTCATTTAAATAATATTTATTAAGAGTGTTAGTCTTATATAATTTTAGCTACTGTTGTAGGTTATGACCAGGCACAATTATTATAGATTGTTGCTTAGGTTATGTTCACCATGGGAGTGTTCAAACCTACTGGCCTTTGCCCCCATATCCCCCCTCTCAGGCACAGCGCAGTGGGCCCCCTAACCGAGCAGAGGAGAGGAAATCTGAACGTGCGCGATAAGGCAGTCCTCCAACGATCCCCCTGTCTGTGTGCTGTATGCTCGCGGTGTCAGCCGCACGCGCGTCTCTCACTGTAAAAACGCAGTCTCATCGTTGCCGGGGAACGTGGCGGCAATCACCAGCCTGCCCCCGGAATACAGCGTGACTCGGCCGTTAGATGGGAGAGTTTTGCTGAAGGGGATAAATAAAAAAAAAAAAACACCCCCCCCAACCCGCTGACGCTGAGTCACTCCTCCTGACCCCATGCAGGAATCTCACAGCGTCTCCACAGTCCGGAACCGCAAACAAAGGTCTGACTGAGACGCCCATGTTCTGCATGTGATGGATCAGGACTGCTTGGCCCGGCCGCCGCCCATACACGCCGCAGCCCCAGTGGGAGGCGACCAGAGAGGGGAGGGGTAAGGGGTCGGGTGGGGCGGGGCGGGCTGGGGACGAAAGACAGCCAGCTCACTCCTTCCTGCTGATTCACAGCATGGGATGATTTGAGAATTTTTTTTTTTTTCTTCAGCATTTTTCTCATTTATTTATGACACCGTCTCCAGGGAAACGACAGGAAGCACAAAAAAAAATTATAGCGAAGTGAAAAGGAATGGGATGGAGTGATTAGTGTAGCAGAGTTTTTCAAATGATCATGTAGGGAAACTTAGATGACAAAGTTACCTTTTGTCTTGATTGTATTACATTGTCTGTCTAAGCAGATGCCTTTAGCTGGGGTGACTCGCATCGATCCTGTTTTACATATTCTCCAATTACGCAGCTTGACGTTTGCTGAAGCAACAGAGTGAGGCGGAGATCTCGAATGCCATTCCCAGAAGGCAGCAGTATCTGCGTGTTTTAGTGGCTCCTCTCAATCAGCAGCCAGCTGAGGCTGTGGGGACACAGTGTGTGGATTCTTTCTCCTGTTATTGGGGGAAAATAAACACTTGTTTTCTGAGACACACCAAAAATCAGTAGACACTATCAGGGGTACAAAAACCTGCACGGTCCCCCCTAGCTTATTGACTGATGACCTTCTGTTGGGCTCCTGCCCAGCCCTGATCCCCCTAACTTATGCACAGTTTTTCCTTCACAAAAAAAAGATACTGACCATTTTAGTTGTTTGTTTATTGACATGTTTCGTCACATTTCAGAAGTTAAACAGAAGTATCTGAAGCATGTTTTCATGTCTGTGTGGATTGATAACTAAATAAACAAATGAATCAACTCGCCATTTCTTAGGGTTTTGGCTAAATGGAGGACTTAGGAACTCCTCTTATCGATGTGCTTTAAAGTGTGTGAGATGGTCTGAAGGTGAGGAAAATGACTGTGCATTTTGTGTCTGGCCCAGCAGAATGCTCTTATTATATTATGTTAGACTGGGATGGGATGGGCAGGGTTTGTTTGGCAGCCTCTCATCGCATTACCCTCTAGCTCTGTCTGAGGGCTGCAAATGATTAAAACATGATGACAAGCTTCTAAATGCAGAGCATTTACGCATGTATGTGTGCTTAAATGTGCTGCCTTGCTTTCTTACTTATGAACACACACAAGCACACACGCACATACATACACATATATACGCACACACGGGAGCTGTTAAACTGCAATCAGAAAGCCCTTTATCTCTTAAAAGGCCCACCCACTCTCTGCTAGGAATCCTCATAATTTACCCACTCCCTGCTATTTATTAGTTCTGGCTTGTGTTGATGCAATTACTTGTGTTTCTATAAGAGCGTGCCCACACACACACACACACACACACACACACACACACAATGCAGTTTCATGTCTTTACTTCCAGTGTGAAATGTTGTAGGCTTCTGGAGCCCAGGCATCTGTATTTCCACCCATTTCATCCTCTGCAAGAACATAGGGACAATTACAGATGCAGGAACGAGTGTAGATTTAGTTGTGAGACATTAGTGTCAATAGCATTAATGGAAATAACTTTCAGGAGGCATCCATGAAACTGGACAAATTTATGCATTGGGAAAGTTTATCCCAACGTTCAGGGAATGGCTCTAGGAATCTGAAATGGGTTCTCTGGGATGGGAGTAGGAGGGGTATTGGCTAAAGACACATAAATACATCCCCACAGCACTCTTCTTCATCTTCTTTGATCCTTCATTCATCCCTCCTGTTCCAACTCAAGAGCAGTTGCTGGGATCCCAGCTGAGCAGTGTGTGTCTTCACATGGTGAAAGTGTGGAGATTAATCATTGTCACTACAAAAAAAAAACATGATGCAACAACTGGATATAAGCAAGTGGATGGCAGTATTACACTGAGCAGCTGCCATGGGATTTCTGCAGAATCACATATGATGGTTTAACCCACTGTCATCAGACAATGACACAGCATCATGACTTAGAACATGCGCTGTAATGTTTCCCAAACACCAGCAAAAATCACACCCTGACTCTGGAGACGACATGATGCTTGCATTTTCCATATCATGTGGTCACAAAGTATTGCTGCAGAATATTTGTATTGCGTAATATCTAAAATAGATATAGGCACTAATTCATCACATTCATTTTTGTATCATTCATGTTTGTCTCACTACATATCATGTGGAATTAAAAAATAACTAAAGAAACGTGTTTTACTGTACAAATTGAGGATGGCAAAGGTTTTTAAAAATGCCATTTCATTTTTTTCTGCATTAAAGTTTGAATACTTGAGTGCTGGGACTTTGCACGATGATTACAATCACAAAGTTACCTGTCAAAACGGACTACAGTCCTTACATCATAAGAATGTATGTGAATGTTGAACTTATGTCAAATTAAAACACAGTCTGTACTCTGGTAGCAAATGACAAAATAAGCCATTTACATTGCGTTATTGTCATGGATCACACAGTACAATAAATAATGCAAGTCCAGGAGTGCTTTGCTGTATTGCTGCTTTAGTACCCGGGTGACCGCTCCTGTACTTTGGAAAGAGAAAACAGCTTGTGCGCCCAGCTGCCTCACAAAAAGTGATTGATTTCTGAAAGTTCCAAAGTAAGTTCCATGAGCTTAAACACGGGGGCTTGTGTCTACAGCTATAATAACCAGTGCATGAAGGGCCATGCTAATGTAACTCTCAAAGCAAAGTCAGTGGTGTAAGGTTTTATTGATGGGTGTGTGTGTTTGGGGTTGGGGTTCGGGGGTGATAAATCTTCAGAACATTAACTCACTAGACTGGTAGGAGACAGGCATCACGGTACCCTATAAGTGTGGGAAGGTCACACACACTGCTAATACGAAGGTAAAGAAATGAATCCCTCTGAGTGGTAGTTTTTCCTTTTCTTTTTCTTTTTTGGGATGGGGGGGCATTCATTAACAGAGCAGCGGTCTTGTCCTAGCCGTCTGTGCGCAAGCGATCAGAGATAAATCATGTGACGCAAATGACCGCCGTGCAATGTAATGTAAGGCCGTGGGGTGCGGGTGGGGGTGGCATTTTCGAACCTCATCTCAGCTGGTCTGCTCCCTGTGCACACCCCTGCTGATTGCAGATGGGAGTAAATTTAACACTCCTGTGCCGGCGGAATGTCCTCTCCTCCCCTCCCCCCCCCACACTCCTCGCCTGTCCACCCCCCCAGTCCCTTTGCAAACATTGGCATATAAGGGACTACGATAGCCGACTGGCTCCTAATACGACATGGCGACCCCCAGCACTCCCGGGCCTGTGGGCTTAGGTCCTGAGGGAGTGAACAGCTGGCTGAACAGCTCTCTTAATGCTTGGGAGAACCATGTTACCATGACACCCAAATCAGGTGGAGCCACCATGTCCTACCAGTAAATCACTGAGATTTAACCAATCACCATGTTTTGTTGGAAAGTGCAAAACCTTCCCTTTGGATGAAACTAGAAAAATGTTGACACATAATTGTACGTCCATGCATTTATCGCTGTCATGAAATCTCAAGCATGCCTTACCACTGAGTTTCTATCGGACATTTAATCACAGGCTGTTTGAAATGCCGAAGATAAGCAAATCCCCAAAGGCCCACGGCAGCAATATCAACTGAGAACAATTCTGCATAACTGTTTTGCTTCTCTCTCTCTTATCATTCTTAGTTTTGATTGAATGACCCATATTTTGATTGATGTGTGCTCTAACAATTGAGAATATATTTTTTAAAGAATCAATATCACAACATAGCATATGTATTGTATAATAAATAATTTTATAAATATGTATAAAATGTTTTTTTTTTTCTTTTTTGATGAAGGGTAGAGGACCAAGCAGATTTGTAAATCAAGCTGCAGATGGAAGCCTGCATACCCTGAGGAGGTCGTGCTCATGATGGGACTCACTTGCATAACAAATTTGACAATGATCATGTGCACCATCATATACGATAGAAATAGACATTGAAATAGATGTTTTTTGCTGTGACAGGCATTGCATTGTGACCCATGTATAGCCTTGTGCATAAAGTGTCTTGAGTACCATGCCAAAGCATGGCTAGGGTCCTTAACCCTGGGCGGCTCTGCAGCAGTCACCTGTGAGTGGTCCATGGTATACACGAGAGCAATCTGAATAGTCAGGTAATATATTCATGTTACACGCACCTTGTATGCCAGTATTTTTCTTCACATAACTATTGATCTGTTACTAATGTCTATCAAAACCTACAAAGAACTTAGACTTGCATTTGCATAGTTCAACATAGTTATTGATTTTTTGTGTTGGCTTTTGTTGAACCCCATTATTTCTCTCTCAGTCTAAGCAATTGTTTTCAGATTCTACTTAGTGCTCCCTCAATATTTTGGTTAAATATTAATATCCACCCATTTTAATGGAGACTGTTTACATTATTGAAAGTGCAGTTCATATTTTAGACTTCCACAGCAATTCCCCATAGAATCACAAATTATTTTTGTTAAACTGATGGAAAACAATGGGGACAGCGTTTCTTAAAGCTCTGAAATATATATTTCAACAGGACACATGCAGAACACTTACAGTGGTGTTCCCAACAATGCTCTGTAATGATCAGCCAGCAGAAAACGTGACACCCTTGA
Source organism: Albula glossodonta (assembly GCA_019788955.1). Lineage (NCBI taxonomy): Eukaryota > Metazoa > Chordata > Actinopteri > Albuliformes > Albulidae > Albula > Albula glossodonta. The sequence continues at coordinate 193,898 of JAFBMS010000262.1, forward strand.
AAATGAAAGTGCCGCCCACGCCTTTGTCCATTCAAGAGTTGTGTATAGGACTACCAAAAGAACACTAATATTTCTGCCTCTTTCAAAGCTGTGTATTAGCTCTTCAGAACCCATTTGCATATCCCTTTTTATTAATGTGGCTTTGTGTTTGGAAAATTTAGACAGCTAAACATTCTTGGGTGGGAAACTAATGTGACCAGTGAGCGAATAGTTTTTTTTTTTTAAAGACTATTGTTTGGGGATTTTTCCACTTCATTTGACAGTTACAGTAGAGAGACAGACAGGAAATGCAGGGGAGAGAGAGGGGAGGACATGCAGCGAAGGGCCCAAAACAGATTTGAGCCTGGGCCACTGCAGTAAGGCCTTGGCTTTATGTGGCATGTGCTCTACCGGATGAGCTACTGGGGCAGACCGTTGAGTGAAATGTCTGACATGAGTTGCCTCCATCTGCGTCTCGCACCTAAAGTGAGGACTGTGTGAGACTCACCTGATCCTACTGTGGCAGTGAATCACAACCTGCGACGCACTCGGAGTCTCCTTTATCAATACCGACCCTGTCTGGAGGCAACAAGCCCAAAAATGTCATGTGCCTTTGTTTGTTTTTGATGGTGAGCAGCCTTGGTTGCCGTAGCAACCGTCGGACTATGACGGGTTAACGGTCTGAGCCGCGGTAAACTGAGATGACCCTGGAACAAGCCTCGCCTCACCTCTGGCCTTCAATAGGTGGTGCAGGAGTGCACCATGTAGGAACAAATATTCCTGAAGACAGACAAACTCATTGAAATTAAAAAAAAAAAAAAAACAGAAGCACCCCTTTCGTGCCTAGGCCATGAAAAACAGCCAGGGAGACTTGGCAAATGGAAGAGTATACTCTGGCAGACCGTTACATTGAGTTAATAATGTCATCTGTGTAATGAGATAAGAGGCTGGCTCATCGTAATTTCCCCTCTGTGTTTGCTGACCGTCTCGATGTGACCCAGCAAGGAGCTGTTCCACAGAAGGATCGGGTGGTAAGAGGCGGCAGCAGGCTGGCCTGTATCACCCTGAACACGTCGGTTCTCATGTGTGCACCCCCGGGAAGTGTGAGCGGGAGGGAAAGCAGGCGAACCCCCGGTTATCTGCCAGCCGTGAGGCTGCTCCAGACTCCCACTCATGCCAAGAGAATTTCCCTCCTGCTCCGAAACACGGAATCTGGCTCTCAGCGTGCCCCCCTCTGCATGAGGGTGGTCCGGTGTCTCCTCCTGCTTAACAACGCCCGAGCCCATTGCTCTCATGATACCAAAGTACCCACGATGCACCACAGTGTTCCATACACAAAATAATTTTCCAAACATGTTCTCCACATGACTGGAATCATGAATGGGCTGTTTTGTCCCCCCCCCCCCCCCACTACTTCTCCAGACATTTAAAATACTTAACAGCTGAAACAGGGGCCTTGACAATTAGATTCAGGAAGACATTTGAAAAACGGTTAAAATGTTACATTATGAGTGTCAGCGGCTAACTATCCACTTTAACTACTACTGTGTCCTATTCTGGAGATTCCATCTCAAGTTTGACCAAAAAACAAACTTTGCTTTGCTTAGAAGGGGGCAGTCGTCTAAATCCAGCCCAAAACTCTTTGTGCCAGCAGCAGAGTGGCATGATAGGAGACACCTCTAAAGGGAGGGTTCCTCATGTTGCTGGACGCAGCCCTAAACAAAAGGGACGATTAGTAAAGAAAAAAACTTAACAGACAAGAGTGTGGGTGAAGTGTAAGTGTAAATCAATTACTCTGTTAATCTGACTCCATAACTCAGAACACGGGCACATAAGGCACAGATGTTATTGCGTGTGATCGATAAGAGTTCTTCAGCTCCGTTTAGGAAGGGCTGTCGATTTTGGCTTTGTGCAGCTGACCGTCATACCGTTCCCATGCCTAGGGTGTTGTTTACCATACTTAGTCTGTGTTGGAGAAAAAATGTGACATCGTTTGTATGTGATTTTAACAAAGGTATCCCAAGAATTAATCACTAAATTCCAACAATATCTAGCCTGGATAACATTTTTGTTTGATGCGATAGCTGGGAGCCGCTGTGAGACAGGAAGGGGTGAAATGGTCGTGACTTTGAGCTGAGGAGTTAGTTCACCATGACACGCCCTACCGCTGCCATTATTTGACATCCTTTCTAAAATGAGTAGAAAAGGGTGTTTCTTTATCGCGCGCATTCTGCGCATACCGGGGGGCCTCCCAGAGGCGCTGCGAAGGGCATTCCCGTCCGCACTTTCACACATGTGGTGAGTCACGCGGATCGCAGGGGCGGAAAGAGAACCCCCATCTACGCCCACGTGTTTGTGTTTCATTCCCAGGACTGCAAGGACGGGCAACGGTGCGAAAACTGGGATCACATTGGGCTTTCACACAGTCATATTGCCGGTATGGAAGAATCTACGGCGAGATATTACCGATGTGACTTCATGAGTCTGATCTCATTGCTTAGGTGCGGGTGGAGTTGGACAAGATAGACTGTATACATTTGGACGAGATACTTCGAATGCCTACAAAATTAAATTATGAAAACCAAATCTTTCAGAAAGTCTACACAATGTAAAACGAAATGAGAAAAAACATATATATCATTTAAATATTTATTTACGTACTTTGTAGTTATCTGTCAATCATCAACATAACGTCTAAACTGTAAAATGTAGAAAACTTGACAACTAATCACATTTAAAAACAAACAAAAACATATAACAGAGAAAAACGATAAACTACTACCAGCGCATAGTTCTTTGTTTTCTGGTATCCATGAGAACCAAACAATGTTCTATAAATGAACTTGTATACACATTCTGTGTGAGTAACTTCCAAGCGGTTTCCCTGCGCAATTACGCATCTTGTTTTGTGGATATATTGGGAACCGAACTGTCAGAGAAGGGCGCGCCCTGACGTAGGGACGTACGCTGGGCGTTGTTCTTCCATAATGAGACACTTTATAACTGCAGCGCTACAACTGGCATCAATCTAGTCAGAGGACTGTGGACTGAGGGACTACCGTTGGACTTTTTGGGAAGGTTGTTCTGCATTTTGCATTTGCTTTTCAGTTTTTGTGGAATTGCTTCACCTTGCATCGAGTAAGTTGGACATACTCTCATTTATTACTAATATCCATTCATTTACTTACTAATTGAAGCATATAAACTTTACAATACCTAATGTTTTACTTAGCTCAGGGAATTTAATGTTTTTGTTTTGCTAAAAGTAACACCTAAAACGAATATTAATTGGAAGACGTAAGTGTACAACATTTGGAGTATATAGTAATTTAACAGAGAGACTTTAGGTAAGAGGTACAAACACACCACTGAAAAATAGCCTCCAGACTCCAGTTCTTGCTCAACTGAAAGAATTAACACTCTGTTTTGAGATGCATCACTTCGCTGCATTTCAGTTACTTGTTAAACTTTATGAAATCATTATTTTTCAAACGTGCGCAGATACATCACATTCTGTTTCTTTTGTAATAGCTATTATAATTTACATGGTTAAAGTTTTGTTTGGGCTTATCAATGGGTTCTCACAACGCAGTCGGACGGGTCTGGAGAGCCTAAAAGTTTTGGGTAACTGCGGTTTTGGTTGAATGGTCGCTTTGTGACAGCGTAACGGTCACTACTCATGAAAAACTGCGGAGATGTGGAAAATTTTCTTTTCGACAGCTCAATTTTTCCTTCATACACACATAAATATATACAACTAAACAGAGATATTGACATCGATTGTGTAGCGGCTGTCTGGTGAGAATGCTTTTCCAAATATATTTGGGAGTTTTGTTATCCATGTGTTTTCATACAGCTGCAAACTGCAAGATTCGACAATGGTTGTAAATACAGAACATGTATACGGAAAAATTGAAAAGGTAGGATTAGCACAATAGTTTCAAATGACTGTCGAATACAAACAATATTATTTCGAATTTGCTATGGTGACGGAATTTGCATATGACATCGTATGCGCAGTTAAACCATCTTTAAAGCTCTGCCTTACAACCACTCTTTAAAAATGTTAGCGCAAGCCTTACAGTGATCGTCGCCCCTCACCCCTACCCCCTTCAAAAACAGAAATAAACATTCCACGATGAAAATAAAGCTCATAACGGGCGCAGCCCCGTGTCCAGAGTAGGTACTGCAAGCGCAGAACGACACGCCCATTGCATTCGCAGCGGGCTGGGAGGAAGCTGTCGCACGGGTCGCATTAACATAGCAGAAGTGGCTTTGAGCTGAACGTGTTCATCTCGTACCTTTCTCTTTAGATCGGCCTGAAACATGTTGCTCCTACTACTCGGAATCATTATCCTGCACATTGCTGCTCTGGTTCTCCTCTTTGTATCAACTATTGTTAGTGTGAGTATGTTTTCTTTATTTTGCCTTTTATTAGTAATTAAAATTTTACATTCAAATTCCACTTTGATTCTTGGTATGCCACCTGTAACACTTCTCTGTTTCATTGACATGTTGAATATGTTGTCTGGAAAATGCTGTTTGACCACAGTTAAGCATTAATTATACATGTTGTTGCATCATAAACAGGTGTGTCTTAACTTTATCTTAGCTCATGTATTTGCAAAGTAGATTTTTATATATATGGCCATTTAAAAACAAACTGGTGTGCAACCATGGCATCTACTGGTTGACAGCCCAATTAAAATGTGTGTGTTTTGTGTCTGTGCGTGCTGTTTTGTCTTGTAGGCCTGGACTGTAGGGTCGACTAGCAGCTCAGATCTGTGGTCGAACTGCTCCACGTCCAATGGAGGGTACCACTGTGACCCGGCCAATTCAGGAGGTGAGTCTGGGCTGCAGTCACTGTGCTGTGGTTTCCACCCATCACACAAAACCGCCCCCCTGCCTACAGTCCTGGCATGCTGCAGCTCTGTGTGATGCAGAAAAAAAACCCTCTAATGTGATCCAGCAATGATTCACATCTAAATCTGATTTATCCTCATAATATTTATAGTCGCAGCGTATTAGCTGGCAGGTGGTTTTTTCCCACCACTTTGACATTTTTGTACAGATTTATGGCACCATGGCACTCTCTTAGAGGCCGTAATCGGTTCACCAGCGCTGCCAGGGCTGGCCATACGTTAACCAGCATTAAGTGAGGGACCTGAACTCTGAGGGACTGCCCAAGCCTCGCTTGCCATTCTTCAACTCCAAAGAGGGCGTGTTTGTGCTTCAGTCTGACGCTGTGCTGCCATCTAGGGGCAGACAGTGAAATTGCAGCTTGTTTCCATAGAGTGATCTTATCCCCACCCCGCCCCTCACTCAAGGATTACTCTCTATATAAATAGTCCAGGAGCGATGTCCATATTGAGCCCCCCACCCTGGGAGCTGGAGAGCGGGGTCCAAGGGGTGGGGCACAGTACGTTTGGAGGGAGAGGAGCTTTTTAAAGTACGTGTCCGAGCAGGCGTTGCCACTTCAGCCCGAATGACTTTGAACCCCTTCAGGGGTACATAGTGTGCCTCTGCCCGGGTCACACCCTAGTGTCATATGGTGAACCCCGTGAGGTCATTAACAAAACAGGCATGGGGCTCCAGGACTGCCGCCCTCAAGACAACAGGTCCTAGTCCAGCACAAGAGCCAAGTCCAAAGCGAACCCAGTGGTCAGTGTTATTTTGATAACTGGGTGTTCACCAGAGCCTCGTGAGGCCGGCATGTGATCTGTATATTAGAGCGTGTCCTTGCTTCCCCATATGTCACTGTATCAGGGAAATTGCAAAAACATCAATGAAATATACTTTTAGGGATGGATCAATCAAATGTACTTAGTCTGTTTCAGGGCATATGCAACTAAATCAAAGCAGACTTTAAATTATACCAACATTTTCTTTACACTGTGTTAGTCCTTATTTCATGCAAGCTAACCGTTCCATTGGAATGTGTTATTTTCATCACCTATTGAATAGTGCATGCCATTAAAGAAAGTAAAGTCCTGTTTTGATTGATGTGCGTCACCCTCAGTGCGTTTAACTGAACCCCAGCCCATGTCTTTGTTTGTGCCCTTGGACCTGTGGTCTTGCAGTATCGTAGCTCTCCCCTGTCTGTGAAATATTGATTTAAACATGTTCTATAAACGCTGAGCAGCCTTACTTTGACTGGGAGTGGCGTGGTTCATAGCCTCTCAGACAGAGTGAGAAATAGAGAGAGAGAGAGAGGGGGAGATGAGTTTTATTGTAAATTCCTTTCAGCTGGTTTCTTGTTTTGGCGATAGTGGGTTTTGTCTTTTCAGGTTGTTTTTGGTGCACTGGTGAGACCAGAGTCCCACGCTTCCCACATTTTACATGCTGATTTTTTGACTCTGAGAGTTTTTCTGTGGCTGGAAAGAAAACATTTGATGCTCTCAACAGCCTGGTGAAAATGCAGATACCAGAGAGAGTGCATAGATGAAGGAACAGGGTGTGGTCTAAATTCCCAGATGGTTTTACACATCACAGCACCTCCTGCTGGTGAGGTGTGCAACATCTGTGTGTGTAAAGGGGAGGGATTTTAATGACAATGTCACCAAGCCAATAGTGAGAGGACGTGAGGGATGTGGAATGAAACTGCTGTCTAGGTAATCACCCAGAATGTTCCTCATTAAGAACTGCTCAGTTATGTCTAATAGGAATTCAGATAGCAGGACTGACCTTTACTGACCTTCAGGTGAGACTGGTCATGTAAATGCATGTACACACACTCTCAAACTCATGCAAACACACACGCATCCATTGGCAAACATCCCAGACACACACACACACACACACACACACTCATGCACACAGACATAATGCATGCATGCACAAACCACAAACTCACCCAGAAAACCCACACACGAACACAACCCACACCCGAGCATTTACACACATATGCACACACACACACGCACACAAGGTGTAGCAGTAAGCGGTACAGGACCCCTGCCAGCATTGTGTGTCTGTGTCACTTCGACACTGTTATAACAGTAAACGGGCAGCGGATATGCCCGTCGTCTGCTCGCCGCTATCGCTCTCAAAATAGCCCTGGGTACACAGCAGAGGGGAAGCGCAGGAACAAGGACACACTCTGCCATCTTCCTGTTAGCCGTGTCGGAGTCCGTTTTCCCTGGAGCAGACTCTGACACAGAGCAATCACTCTGAGGATGAAGAATGAGCACTGTCACCAGCGTACCGCAGCCCAACGGCCCACAACCGCGCCCCGCCGGATTGAGTGTCGCACTAGCCATCCCGCTCTAGTCTGACACTGGAAGGAAGAGATAAAATATCTGTTTATCTCAGAATGCTATGCGCAGAGATATTTTTAGGTTCTGCTCATGTGACCATTTTGTTGTTGATACCAATCTATTTATCTTGGCTGCAATGGTAAGGCAATGTTAACAGGGTGGGGAGTATCACTAGAGGTTACTTTTGCCTTTTCAAGAATTGTGGAGTTACATAGACGTAGAGATTGATTTTTCTCAATGAAACCAGCATAGACGTTTAAAAAAATGGCTTTCGTGAGGGCTGTTGTGACAGTATCATAACTTTAGAGGCATGCATAAGTACAGCAATAGATTGTATTTAAACAGTTATGTCCGCCCTTTTGGTTTCAAGTACCGCAATGTGACCACAGGGATCCAAGGCCCAGAGCTAGTATTGCATTACCCCATTAGGACTTTAAGGAATACCGTGCAGCCCTTTTCCTTGAAAATCTCACAAAATAACCATGCACAGTCATTACTAATGATGCTTTGGCAGTCTGTGTTGGCGCGTGTTCCTGGCCAGGCCCTGCCTTTCTGCCTGTATTTGCTATTCTAAAATCTTGGAGGTGTTTCTGTGTGTCTACCTTTTGCTGTGGGTAAGGCGGCTCTGGCAGAAAATGAGACAACCACAGCTTTTAATAAGGCCACCTACAGCGGGCAGGCGGTAGTCACCGTGAGTTCTGTCACCTGGCATCAAAAGACCACAGCCATTGGCTCAGAATACATCAGCTTATGGAAGGGGAGGGAGGTGGAGACAATTTTCTGATCTGTGATTGCATTCTTCCTTGCACTTATATACACAAGGGCCGAATGCTGCAAAGTCTACATGTGAATCAAAACTACTCTCCGTCATTGCTATAAGACACTAATGCTTCTACTTGTGTTTACACTGGAGTATTCAATGCCCTCTCAGACGGTCACTCAGCTGCTGTTGCTGCAGTTTGTTGTGTCCCTCCCATTTTCCCTGTTCATTTTTTTGGACTGGAGTGGATGCTAAAGTAAAGACAGAAACACCAAACTCCCAGGGCAGGAATTTAGCAACCCCTGTCTAACATGCCATCTGTGCCAAACTAAAAGTGCTTTTCAGCTGCAGGCGATGGTGTGTTTCTATTCCCTCTCCACTCCAAGGAGCCGTTATTTCCCTCCACTAGCCGAAATGACCTGGCTTGCCTCGATTTCTGTGCCGATTTGCACCCTTATCGGCTGGGTAGCTATGAGGTCTGACCATTACACCACAAAGTCACTCAAGCTACATGTGTCCCAGGTCAACTTCTGTCTGGGGGAGCACATTAGGTCAGCATATGACGCAACGGGAGGAGTCAACTGAGAATGAGTGAAACTCCACAGAGAGAGAGAAGTGGACCATTGTCTTGCACAAGACTATTATCCTGATGCAAAAAGGCAGTGCTTTCATGAAGCACTATACCCCAACAAATTGATCTAATGGACTGAGTTAGTCATCCATTGAACTTCAGCGATCAATGCACATTTCTGTTCGATACTGAATCATTCGTCCTATTTGTGTGCAGATTGATCGTTGATGAAGAAACCAGCTCTGAGCGTCTGTCACGTTAGAACGTTTACGGTGATACTCACTGTTGTTTTGGATTAAAGGCACTGCAGTTATGCAATGAGTCTTCTCAGAAAGTAGAGCAAGCATGGAGTGCATCGGCTGTGGTTGAGTCATGAGCCCAATTGTAGAGGGAACACCCTGTATGACAACATATCAACACACTCTCAGAACACTCAGGCTAGCACGCACACAGACATGTAGATACTCAAACACATGCACAAGCACTCAGTACTCATACATGCACAAGCACTCACTTCAGCGCATACACACATGGACACCACCGCCATGTACACAAACTTATGCACACATGTAAGTACACACACAGAGTCACACACGTATACTGTAAAATACCAAAAGTAAGAAAGTGGAAACTCCTGGGAGATTGAAAAGGAGCTGGATCGTTAAACAGGGCTCCTCTCTCAGCCTTACACAGAGTCGAGAGATTTGAAATGTGGTGATAAGACGACAGACGGCCGAGAGGCAACAAGCGAGAAACTGTAGTGTGCTTTTCCAAAAGGACACCAGAGTGACACTCTGAAGTCTCAGACTTTGTAGCACAAAACTGAAAAGAAACGGAAGTGTGTCAGCCTCCCTAGACATTTTTCCATGTCTAACCAGAAAAAAACTAACTGCAACAAATGGCAGAGAAAGGTGACATTCCTGTTGTACAATATACGTTTGAATGTACAACATGTTGCATAACATTTGTCTGTCAGTATGGAGGGTATAGTTTGTAGGTTGTTGAAGGCAGCTGTGACATGAATTGCTCTGATTATGTAACTCCCCTTAGGTTTATTTGGGTTTTTGTCTCAGCCAGCTGCACCTTTCCCATTACCACCCAGATCCCCAGAGATGATGATCTTGCTTTAGGGAAAATTGTTTGATAGAAGCTGGGAACTTATTTCATGTCATGATTGAGAATACAGCACCCGCAGTTCCTGTGTTTGTTCCTGAATTTGTTCCCTGTTTTCAGTTCCCTGTTTGCCTGAGTCTGAATGCATAAGAAGCCTTGTTAGCGAATGGGTCAAGATTTTACATGTAGAACTGTGTTCTGGAGCAGAGGGTGGGCCTTGGGCCCAGTTAGCTGTGTAGCACTGCGGTCAGTGGCACTGCATGAGTTTTGACTGTGCCGGCTCCTGAGGAACTCTGGGAAGGCGTTCCGTGGCTAAAAAAGGATCGCAGACACAGCTAAACATGAGAGGAGTGATGTGCCAGGAACGGCCAATGTGAGATAAGGAGCTTCCCTCAGGAAACCTGAGCACAGCAGAGCCCGCGTGGACAACCCCCAGCCGACGCTACACCCAACCCCCAAACCCCCCCCCCCCCCCACTCCAGCAAGAAATAGACATGCCACACAACCCCTGCATACCAGGGACAGCACTGCAGCTGCGCCTCTCAGAGACTGGGGGGTGGGGTGGGGGGGGTGAGGAGAGGGGAGACACAGGCATTGGGAACAGTGCGAATGCAGACTGTCTCTCACATAGCCGCTGTGCTTTAAATTGAAGGTTATCTATGGGAGGCTATGATAAACTGTACACAATCTGAATATGCTACTGTGTGCATAGAGCATATCGGCATGTGGTTTTGAAAAGCTGTTTTGGATTCTGAGTTTGAAACTCGGTGCACCTTTTACCTTAGCGATGTGGTTGTTAACTCAGCTGTAACTAAGCTTTAATGTTGCAAGGTTAGTAGTCTCAAAAACAAACACTAATACACTAAACACAAAAAAGTGAAAAGCCAAAATCCAGAACAAGGCAGACTTTGGTCAGGTGGAATCTGAGCCTGTGGATTGACAAAAAATTGGCATGTTTTAAAATGTATTTTATTATTTTTATGAAAAAGAAAGCAGGTCCTAAATTTGAAGGGTTGCACTGAAGTGAGCGCTCTGTAGAGGCAGCAATGTAACTCCCCGGGCATCCAAAGCACGCCATCCGCACGTAACCCGCTACCCCGCTATCCGAGCGCAGGCCCGCCGAAGCACACTTCTGCATCAGTCTCTCGCCGCTGCCCTTCACTAATTCCTCAATAAATGGACCTCTGTGCCTGACGGCTCTGTGCGCACGCTATTCAGGAAGGAAAAGTCCAATATCGCACACTGCGACTGGAATCTTTATTTGGCGAAAGCTTGCCGGCCTTGTGGTGAAAGCCGGCCTGAGGCACCCAGTGAATCACAGGAAATACTGGAGAACGTCCAGTCTCAAACACCCGTCATGCTTCTCAAGTGTATTATTGTAGCTGACTCTAATGCAGGAAGGCCCTAATGCGTGAATCAACAAACAGGAATCTGCTGGACGTCTATGGCTGTAGGTACTGATGGGAGAAGCGCTTCATGAACCCATGATAATGGGTGGGCCTACCATGGAGCTGTCAATCAGTTACTTTGAACCTTTGTATCTTCCACAAATACAGAACTCACCCGTTGGTTTAAATCAGTGTGTCATTGATAGTATATGGTAGCCACAACCCATTTTTGGTCCCACGACCCTTCAGTCTCCCATCACTAGCTGCAGGCGGTGAAAGGGTTAAAGGCTGTTGTGTTGCCTCTCTGTGTGTCCATGTCGGACCGCGGCTCCACATAGGTCGATAAGGCAGGCTGGTGTTCCACTCTTTGTGGAGGTGGAGGGTATTGAATGCAGTGCTTTTAGGAACAGAATACCCATTACGGTGGAGACATAAGTGATTCCGGGCAGAGGAACCTGCACCCTGAGGCTAAATCAATTCCTCTGCTTGCGCAGTTAGTGCTTCTCTCCACTCAGGTATTAGCATTAGCGCTACAGCTCTGCATCTACGTGACCTTGGGCTGGTCAAGGTTAAAAACTGGATGCTAGGTCGGGTATTGGGTCTGACTTATTTGTGTGTCAGTGAAGCCTGATCCATACGCACGTCAATCTTGTGCCATGTCATAGCTTTAGAGCCTCTGTTTTCAAATACTGGCTTTCTCTATTGTCTCTCATATCCAAGGGGGTATTTCATGGGCTTGGAGTAAGGAGATAGCTGGCTGATTTCCATAAATATTTGATTATAAGATCACAGAGTTTCCTGGCTTACCTTTAGAAATGTTGTCGTAGAAACCTCCTGATTTCATCCAATTTAAAAAACATGTCATATTATTATTTAACCCAGTTTTGCGAAACAGCCCCCTGCTGTAAAAATAAATGAGGCGATTGTCCTGATGGATTTTGCTCACATCCTCTCTCTCTCTCTCTCTCTCTCTCACAGAATGGATCCAGGCAGTCCAAGCTCTCATGATCCTCTCCATCATCTTCAGCTTCCTGTCCCTCTTCCTGTTTTTCTGCCAGCTCTTCACTCTGCAGAAAGGCGGACGCTTCTTCCTCACCGGCATCTTCCAGATCCTGGCCAGTAAGTGGAACTCAAGCCCCCCCCACCCCCCAACCCATCCCAAACGCCCCTCACCCCTTACCCAGTTACACCATGGGCCCTATGTCACCTTGATACACCTTTTTCAAACAAGACATTTTTATGTAAGAGTTCTGTAAGTTCAGTGACAAGCCTTGATGGGCTGAATTGCCAGTTCCTATCATTATATGGTCTTAGCCTCTTATGTTTTATGGGCTTTTTTCCATCTGAAAGACATCCCCTGGCTCCACCGTTTACAAAAACAGGCTGAGCAAGGGCCCATATTCCAAATTCAAATGCAGTTCAACGGTATACCTTTGCATACTGTTACCTAGGCAACTTTAGGACGCAGAGTGACAGTGAAAACACACATTAATGTGAAGCAAATTTAAACCTGTTAACTTTTAGAAACGTTAAGACACACATTATTAGTTCTCCAGCAAAAAGAGCATGTTTTTGTCACACAAGTACATAACAGGTAGCAATAGAAATGTTTCTGGATAGACCACATCATTGTTCAACAGTAGTGAAAGTTAAATAGGTAGCAGGTCCAGCAGCTTCTGAACCCCTAGAGCGAAAAACATTCTGTTGGACTTCCTGTCTGTCGATCCCTGCTTAGTTGCACAGGCAAACCCTGTTGTGTTATTGGGCTAAACAGCTCCAGAAACATCAAGGCTTTCAGTTTGTTTGAAAGGTCCATGCCACCTTTTTGACAAACGACAGGGCTGTGTGAACTAAGCGCCTCTTAAATTATAAACGAGGCTTCAGAGTCCTGTCTTTGTGTGGTTCAAACAGCCCCTCCATCTGTTCGACGTGGGGAGGGATAGCGAGCGAGTGAGCAGGCTGCTCAAACGGAGCCATGCAGAGGGGTAAACCAAACACAGACAGACACTCACAGATGAGCACTGTGCAGCTAAAAAAAGGAACCTGACCATGCTCTTTGTAAAGAGAAAAAAGAGTATGGCGCGTGTGTGCGAGTGTGTGTGTGTTTGTTTTTGTTTTGTGTGTGTACAGGTGCAGAGGTAGAGTGTGTTTTCTTGTGTGTGTGGTTATGCTGTGTGGCCTATGTGTGCGTATGTGTGTTTTTGTGGGCGTGAGACCTTGAGAGTGTATCTGTCTTTGTATGTCTGTCTGTTTATCTGTGTTTGTGAGTGTGTGTGTGCATGTGTGTGTCTGCCTTTGTGAGAGTGTGTGTGTGTGTGTCTGCCTTTGTGAGTGTGTGTGTGTGTGTGTCTGCCTTTGTGAGTGTGTGTGTGTGTGTGTGCGTGTGTCAGGCTCCTGGTGTAGGAAGTGCAGCCATTCCAGAATGCAGCCTCAGTCAGCCCTCACAGTGACCTGAGCCCCTGGCCAGGCTCTGTCCAGCCCCCATGGCTGCTCCAGCGCTCTGCTCTGTGCCGGAGAGCCAGCAGGCATAAATAACAGAAAGCAGGGCAACAGAGAGGCAGGGGCCCACGCACACAGGTTTTGGCACTGGAGACAGAGCCTCTGACACAAGCCGAAATGTCACAGTTGCCGGGCCTGTGGGTGGTTCGCCCTCGGGCTGGCGCTCCTCAGGACCCGGATGGCCTGGTCATGCTGCCACAGTAGGCCGGACTTTGGACCAGGTTCTGAAAGCCTCTCACAGCTCTGTATCCGGGTCTGTCTCGCACTTCCTGTCTGGGGAACTCTCATTTGAACAGCTGTCTGGTCTTATTTGATTCAGTCAACAAAACATCAGCGCCCTTGGGTTGCTTTGGAAACCAGAGGTGGTCTATGTTCATGACTTTGTCTCCAGCTACAGGAAGTCAAACAGAAAGTCATTCATCTTCTGCAGTCCTTGTTCAAACAGGCACCTGATCTGTGGGCCGCGATGATCCAGATTCACAGCAGACTCTGTTGTATTGTGCTCTGTTGTACTGTACTGGACTGGACTGTACTGTATTGGACACTCTGTGCCGTACCTATGCTGATTATTTTAATGCTGGCAGTAGCCAAAGAGTAATCTCCATTGTATGAAATGTTTAATGGACCATACAGCTTTATTACTGAATTCTAATCTCTCTACCCCCCACCCCCCTTCCCTTCCAAGGCCTGTTTGTGATGACTGGAGCCATCATCTACACGGTGATGAGTCCGGAGTGGGTGCCGGAGACCGAATCCTTCGGCTTCGCCTACATCCTGGCCTGGGTGGCCTTCCCCCTGGCGCTGATCAGCGGTCTAATCTACGTCATCTTGAGAAAGCGCGAATGAGGCCCCCGGTCACCAGGGAGACGAGCTGCGAAAGCACCTGTACTACCGTACCATACTGCGTCCATAGACAAGTTCACTGACACCTGAGTGTGGGTGGAGAAATGGGAGTGTGGGGGAGTGGGTGGGGGTGGGGGTGGGGTGGGGGGGTCACACAAACAGAAACAACAAATACTGTTATAATTGAAGATGTATATAGTATCTATGGTTTAAAACCTATTTATAACACTTTTTACATATATGTACATAGTATTGTTGTGTTGCTTTGTTGACAAAGATTCTCCTTTGATGAGCTTTGTTTAGCTAATTAAGTGCCTAAAAAAATAATGTCGTCATGGTGAAATAACCAGTCTTTATTTTGTTTGTGTGTGTGTATAGTTTTCTTCAAATCACCCCCTCCCCCAAAAAAAGCAAAAAAAAAGTTTTTTTTTGAAGCATTTTAACCAAAGCGCATGTATGAACTAGAAGACAAGAGGGAATTTGTGTTTAACTGTGCTTGTTTTAGGAGAAAACAGAAGCAACAACCAAATGAGACTGCTAGGATAAACCATTAAAAAAGGTAGCTTTACAAAATATCTTTTCCTCTGTATGTGATAAGCCAAAAAATTTTTTCAAGTGTTTTTTTTTCAACAAAAATGGTGCTATATATTTACCATTCCTATTATCAATAGCCATTTAGCCTTATTTAGAGTTGAATAACGTGGTTTAACATGCAGTAGGTGGAAGCTCAGATAGAGTAATGTACTTGTGCCTAACTGCTTATGTACATAGAAGGTTTTACTAAATTTCTTTTCAGTTGTTTTTTTTTTTTTGCTTTTTTAATTTCAGTTTTTTTTTTTTTTTTTTAATAAAAACATTAAAAGAACATTGGCCTGACGTGTAAGTTAAGCTACATGTTTGGGACAGGGGGTGGGGCTTAGTCCATTTTTATTTTTCATCACCTCCGTTTCATTATTTTTTTATTGTTATTATTTCACTTAAATTTGTAATGCCATTTTCAAATGTCAGTATTAAAACATCTACATTGTTTTGTTGATTTTACTGTACCGCTGCATGTCATTTTTTTTTTTTTTTGGTGAGAAAAAGAGGAGATCAGATTAAGGGTTTATAAAAAAAAAACTACAATGGCTTTAGTTTAGATTAATGTTTTGTTTTCTCTCTCATGAGATAATGTTTGTTTGTGTGATTATTTTAAATGACCAGCAAAGCAGACACTTGCCCAGTTGACGGGTTTGTGTGCTGAAAGCAAGGGCATTAAAGCAAGGCTAACAGCATCTGGCAGAGAGCAGGGGATGGAGAATGACTCATCAAATCCAAATACTGTATACGAGAGGCTCGATATTCAGAGATTTGCAAACTTATTGTTTTACAGTTCTGTGGACAAAAATATCAAATCTGTTTTTTTTGTTCTTTAGCAAATATCTGTTTTCTCTTACCCACTGCTGAGTCTTCCTGTTCAATTTGGGAAGGACACTGCACTCAATGGCAGTGTCAATCGCCTGTAATCCACAAAAACGTTAACAAATTGACTTAAATAATAATAAAAAAAAGACTGAATTAGAGATGCTTGTCAAGATATAATTATGTGTGACTGTGTATTCCTTTACAGCAGGAGGCAAAGCCAAAATACCGGTAGAATCAAAGAGTGCTGTCACACTTGAACGAGTTGCCCAGTTCCATGGTGTCTATGTGCAGTAAAGCGGTCCAGTGGGGATGCTTTTCTGGAAGAGCTTTACAAGGATACGCAAAATGGGGAGAGAACTGTAGCTCTCTATGGATTCCGCTCAATGTACAAGAACACCGGGTTGGTCTTAGATAACTGTGTGCTATTAAATTGAATGCAAATTATCTATCTGTGTGGCCAAATGTAATCTGTACCCTCTGTGCTATGATGTGTCGATAAACATGCTAAGCCTTTCTATTTTCTTCTTTGGCTGTTATCTATTCACAGCATGTATGTATGTACGTATGTATGTAAGTGTGTCTAATGTACATGCACCTGTATCACTGGATTCTGCTGTTCTCATGCCTTTCGTTCAACTCGGACAGTGCTTTAAGCTGGGCAAGTGTCTGTCATAACTGAAACCAGTGCTGAAATTCATAGGCGAGCAGGGTCTGTCACCTTTATGTCGGGGGTGGGGGGGGGGTTTGGTCCCGAATGCCAGAGATGGCGAGCACGGCCACGGTTTCAGCTCACATTACGCATGAGGTGTCAGATACAGTCTGAAAGCAGGACCAGAGAATTCGGGGCACGTGGGTTGAGTTTCTCCACCAAATACCACAGCAATGTAGACGTCAGTGCAGACGTGGGCGGGCGGTAATCCGCACGGGCGCTGTAGCTCTGTTCAAACTCATGTTAAATATTTAAACAGGCCGAGGGGTCTGTGGGAAGGAACGTTGTCCTGGAAGTTTTTTTTTTTTTTTTTTAATTGTATTTATCAGAATGCAGCCATTTACCTATTAGTGGGGCTTTAGAAAGTGGATTTGCCTTTTATTACTCCATATGAAAATCTAGCTCAATAATAATAATAAAAAACCTCTAAAATGCAGTGTTTGTTAGATTGGAACACTGCAAAATAACTGGCCTAAATGTTGTAGAGTACTGCCAGACACAGAACCTCCCATGTGCCGTGTCTGCATGTGAAATAGGCTTAGGTCTTCTACAGACACCCTGCTGATTGGAAGATGGGTGCCTTGCTCAAATCACTTGATCTCACTTTCCCCTGACAAAGCAAATAGAAAGAACCATTTTATGAATCGCCCACAAAATATATGTACATTTTTTAGCTCTCTAAGGTAAAATCATTCTAAAAGTCTTAAGGAAGCTTTGTTCAGGCAACTCAAGATGAATATGACTTTGATAGTGTTATGAAAGGGATTAACTAATGATAAAAGCAGATTAAATTAAGCCATTGGCCAGGACTCAATCAACATTCCTTTCCTTAAATTTGACCCACAAATACATTCAGCTGTTTCTACATTTTTGGCAGGTTAATTTTGGTGATTGCTCATCATCCAAAACTATTTTTGCGAAGACAGAAAAACAACAGTTGTATTTACTTGTGAGTCAAGTATACAGTGAAATTAGATTGAAGATTATAGTTTGAGTCCAGCCCATATTTTTAGACACATATGTGTGGATGAGTACTTCTCAAAACCAGGGTGTGATCTATGCAGTAGTGTTTTAATATAAACTATGGAGATTATTTTTCATGGGACATACACTCATCCTGTCACAACGGCGTGTCTCAGTGCAGTCATACCAAAATAAGTGGGATGCAAACATTAGTTAGTCACTGACTTGCTCTAAAACAAGCAGGGGGTTTAGCTCTTCACAACAAAACAAAATTATTGGTTAACTTCAATGATTGTTGCATGAGTGTTTATTGTCATGGTACCTCATTCTCCTATCACTCCTGTATATCAGTGTCTGTAATTATAGAGTTAGCAAAGGCACAAATGTTTAACAACATCTTAAAGGTACAGACCTGAAAGAGAAGATATCACATGGCTAGCTTACTGTCTGCTTAGCTTAGCTTACTGTAGACCAAAGGACTCTTTGCATGTGTCTAGTTGGAAGGGAACCTTAATCTCTCATGAAGACTGGCCTGACTGTCTTGCCTCTCTGCCCTGCTTTCCTGCACTATCATGGCTGCCAGCCCCGCTAAGAAGTGTGACGTCTTTGCATTACAGCAAAATTCAAATGTGTGACAATAATAAAGGACATTGCTTTTACCAACAGTGCATCCCTATGCTTCATTCAGCTTCATTTGGCTGGCTGTCTCTGAAACACTGCGAACACCCAGAGCCACAACTGAGCTTTTTCCAGCGTAATAGTGGAGGACAGAAACCTCTCACTGTGAACATTAATTTCATGCTGTCTGATGTATTATTTAGCATACCCATATGACAGTTTGATGAGAGTAATATCGTATGCTAAAATAAAACACATGAGAGCAATGGCAAAGTGCCCCGAGAGCCTATTCAGGTTTGAATAGCCAATGAAAACAGAAAACAATAGACTTCACCCCAGACTAGTTTAACCAGACTATTTTAATGAATGCTGCACAGAAGCAGAAGTGAAATTTAACCCTTTAGCACCAGGCAGGGGGTGCATGTGAAATTGTCCTGCTGTTGAATGGTTGCCAAATTTTGCACTGGAAATTGAATGTTGTAGGGCTCCTAGAGTCATTTCATTTATACTGCTTTTATTATTTTAAAGATTATTTGATTGATGCCCTGGGGAACATATCAACCCAAAGCCAAAGACTGTCGTTGAGATATTGCCGTACCCTATAGTTAAATTACCAGAAATATCTTGACCAATTTATGCAGTTTCTATTTTTTTCCTCACTAACATATTATGGTAAAACAATTAGGGGGAAATACGTTGCTAGAGGACAGATTGGCAGTACATTTTTTGCAATAATGATTGACTCGGAAATTGTGCACCTCTGAGTTATGGGCCCAGCTGCCAAACCATTATACTGCACAGCCAAAACAGAGAGTAACCGGCCCAGAGAGTTCCCGTTAATGTCAGGTAGTAGGGCATTTTCTGCTTCATCACAGAACATCAACTCCTCTGGCCGGTTGGATGCCTGCATCCAGTCTGCATCAGCTGCGTTATATATGCAGATCCCTGGCCCAATGGCTGCGCAGCTGAACTGGCAAATCACAGCATGAAAAGCTGCAGCTGGAGCTGACGGCTGCATGCATTTTGCACGAAAAGGCGGCAGTGCTGGGATGGGCCTAAAGTCACCATCAGGCACTCACATTGTGTGACAGAACATCCTGTGAATGGAAAGAGTCTGATGAACCGCATGTTATTTTCAGTTCATGCGAAGATGAACTGTCATTAGTTTAGGTTGTGAAAATGTTTTGCAACGAGTTTTTATAAAACTTTATAATGCAGGATTGCCGCCCTCGGAGACGGGGGTGACCATATAAGGCATTTGAGCTGGAGTGGTCTGAGCGATGCATATGAAGTCATACACTGGGAATGCTTATCCATGGTGCTGGCTGATTGTTACTCCACCGCTGTGACACACGGCCGACGGCTGTTTGAAGCTGAGGATCCGCGCACATGAGTGGAGCATTCCTCCAACGTAAACAACACGTGGCGCGGAGCGTAATGGACTCCATATGCTGGTGTTGTCGGTGTGATTTTATTTTTATTTTTGCTTTCTTACTTTCTGGTACATTCTGTCACACGTGTGCATGCATGAGGTGAGCAAACATCCTGTTTTGTTCATGGTACAGTCCTATGTTCCCGCACTTTTTCCTGATGTCCGGACATTTTTTTGAAAAGAAAAAAAAGGGCAAAACAGCCAATGAAACAATGTTTTTTTTTCATATTAAGTTAATTAAAGTATTCATCAACACCACACCCTAACCCCACCCCCAACTCAAACTCAACAACTGTGCATACACAGTTATAAATTTTCTCCTTTTGTCCTGTATGCAGACTTGAGAAATCTGGTCACCCTATTTGTGTGTCACACTATAGATTTTGGTAGTGCATTACTCGAGGCAGGGTTACAGAGCAGTTTATATAACCTTGCCATTTTCTGTAATGTTTGCTACATTGACACTGAATAGAATGTCACATACCAGGAGCTCATGGCAGGTACAGACGCACCCACAGACAGAAATGGGTTATTCATTATTGGGAATATTTGGGAAGGCGACATTGCTGTTCTAGGACCACTAACCCAGTAACTGAAAGTGGGAGGACTGCAGGATTTAGAAGGGCGAATGTCAGCATTTTTACCTGGGAGAGGCCGCTCACAGACGTAAACACAGGGAAATATGCATCCTCATTTCACCCCATGTTCTCAGGGCATTTCCTGTTTAACCACACTCTGAGTGCCCGCTTACGCGGCCAGAAGACTGCCGAGCCCTGTAAATGCACTGCATTCCCATAAATGTGGGAGATTCACACTTTAAATGAGTTATCAAAGTTTGTGGGCAGCAGATAGGTTAATGGACTTGTGATGGAGCTCCATCAAATGATTCAGAAATCGTTTGTACGCTTCCTGATTTTGTGTGGTGTGGTTTGCCTCACTTTGTGCATCAAAGCGGTGTATGAACAACCCAAATTCAAGTATCATTTAGTGTTTGGTGCATGCTTTCTGCTTATTACATGCAATAATAATAATACTAATAATCAATAATTAGTCTATGCTTATCTGAAAAGTGATCATTTGAAAAATACATTTTTTTTGTAATAAAAAATATGTCTTTAAATAGTGAGCATGTATTCTTAAATGAGGATATATTGGATGGTATTTGGCTGGTATTTTAGTGATGGGGGAAAAGAGACCATGAAACAAAATAAGAGGTGAAAACAGTCTCAACTAACCAAAATGTTTGATTACATTGAGCTACTCACCACATAGGAAAGCTGCGCTCACATTGGCGCCATGATATCTCATTCCTCCAGCACTGTCATGCAGCATGGTGCATGCAGAAGGAGTTAAGAACAGAAGAATGAACTGACTGGCTGAATTTGAACATCAGGAAGTGAGACTTGGTGAATTTGCTATCGTGAAGGAAATGTTTTAGGAGCACATGCTCTTCTAAAGGAGGGCTGGAAAGGTCACCTCAACCCACTGCTTCTCCTCCATTCATACTTGAAATAGCGCTGGGTAAAACAAGGACGCTGTGCTGACGGCTGCCCCGGGATAGCCACAACATTCCTGCAAATATAATTCCGCTTGATAACGCTGGTCTCCATGGTTAACATCTATGGATGAAGTAATGGCGCCATCTGCTGGTATTAGCATACAACCGCATCAACATCACAGAAAAAGTCTTTCTCGCGACCATCCACCTATTTCACCTTGCACAAAAATATGTGTATATATACACATCCACATTCCCAAAGGACAGAAAATATCCATATATTATTTCATGTCGCATGATGACTTCCAGCTTTTATTTATTGGAGTACATTGGTAGGCTTCCTATTATTTGAAAAATGTCCCCCTCTTGTGGTTAGATTAGAAAATTAGAAAATCTCCGATACAAGCAATACAACAAATCTTGGTTTCCCCTTTAACTGGTTCTTACAAAAACAATTAATTATGTTGTATATACAAAATAATAGGAGCACGTTTAAATGCACAGTGGTATCTCGGCTGTGTGAATCATGAATGAGCTGATGTGAGAAAAAGAACACTGAAATTCAGAAAGGAAACCCCCTTTCAGAGTAAAGTTAGATTTTTCGTCTTATAGACTTTACTGTAGGCCTTCCATAGTGGGGAGAAAAGAGATGAAAAGCTCCTAGAACAGCCATGAGTATTTCAGTCAATCGCTTTTGCTTGTGCTTTCTAACAGCTTAGTCATTCCTTGCTTATATGCATATGTATGTATACCACATACTTCTAAATGTGCTTAATATTTGTCTAAATTATCACACAAATTATCACACCTCTGAAGCTTGCCAACTCACAATTTCCAAAATGTTCCAGATTTAAATGCATTATTTCAGAATACATAATGTCAAATTCACAAGTATGCAAAGAATACGGTATTAAATAATTTTATAAATCCTTTTATCATGAGAACAAATGTGAATATTATGATGCATTAGAAGCCATACTGTACTCAGTTTGATTTTATTCCAGAAATCACACAGCACTCTATATAGAAACTAAAGTATAGTACAATTAACAAATAAAAAAAATAAATGACTCGACCATTTATACTCAATTAAGTAAACCTATCATGGATTCACTCGTTTTTTATGGCTGGCAGACTGAAACCAGGACTATGGATTCGATGAAAAGTTGCAGGTGCACTCTGAATACCAAACAGTCTGTACCTAAGGGAGGGGGGGAGGGGGCAAATCTCTCCCAGGAGCTTCACAGCTCATTTTCTCTTATTAAAATACTCACAAGATCATTAATTGTGCATTTGCCCATTAGGCCTGTATTGATGCATTGTTGCGTAGTCTGTGTGGGGACAGAAACAGCAGCAGCTTTTATTTTTTCCTCTTTTTCTGTGGAAATGTGTGTGGTGCATCTGTGTCTGTGCAAATAAAACGGGACGCAACTCACTCAGGCACCCTGAGTTGTGAACTCGTATCCTGCTGTTTTCTAGGAGTTCAGCCCAGTCTGTCTGAGGATATTTTCCACTTTTAAACACCTAGGCTGATTCTTTTCTCTCTTTCTTTTTCTTTCTTTCTTTCTTTCTTTCTTTCTTTCTTTCTTTCTTTCTTTCTTTCTTTCTTTCTTTTGCATTTGCACTCTGAATTACAGTGTTATGACTTGATTGTAAATGGCACTATACTAAATAAAGTTTTATGGAGTGAGTAAAAGGCTGCCATATTAAGCTTTCCTGTTTTTGGGATTGTGTGGGTGCCCGTGAGCATCTGTGTGTTTGTGTGAACGTGCTTACGCACACATGCGAGTGTTTTTGCATTGTGTGTGTGCATACATACTTGTATATTATGTTTATGTGTGTGCTAGCGGTTGTGTACATGCTTGTGTGTATGTGAGTGCTTGTGCAAATTGGCCAGGAGGGTTTGAAAGCTAACATTTATATTTCTTTGCCTTGTCTTCACTATAACTGTATCAATAACTATTGCTGTTATCCTTTATTGACAACTCTACGGTATAAAGGCATATGCAGAGAGTTAAAAATATCAAATGAATGCCGATGAAATATAACAATATTTGGACATATGTGAGAGTTGGTGGTGATGTGAGAGTTCACTGAGCTGTTTGGATGAGTAGACCCCTCAGCAACTGTAAAGTAAGAGTAGGTAACATCACATTTGTAATATATTCAAGAACATACCTGACAGCAAATGGGGAATTGTTTTATGGGGAAAATAAGAAAATGAACTTTCATGGCCAAACTATTCATACCTTAAGTGACACAACAATTTTCAACACTGATGATTGTACAGCACTTTAAAACTACAGGATGGGGCGCAAAGCTCAGGATGAGACCAGCAGTCTGGACGGGACAGTCTGAATGCATCCTGTCTCTGGGGGGGGGGGGTGTTCTGACCCCTCCACCAGCGTGTACAGAGACCTCTCTCTCTCTTCAAACACAGAAGTGGGTGCGAGAAATGTAGGGGTCTGACCTTCCCCCTAAAGTGGGGGTATGAGTGTGTGTCGCCCTCACTCCCCTCTCGCCCCTGGGGTGGGGGTACATTAGTGCCGCCCCAGCTCCTTGCCCCCTGTCACTTTCATCTGATCTGCCCCTCCTTGCCCTGTCATCGCCCCCGCCCGCTCCTCAATATGGGGTGACTTTATTGAGTGTACCTCCAGGGGACCCTGAGGGATGGGAGCCCTGATCTCCATCTGGGCTCCTGTGAACCCCATAGCCACTTCCCCCGCCCCGAAAACTCCCCTTCACTCCTGGTCATCGGTCATAGGAAGGAACAGCAATTCATTGAGTTACTCAGGAGTATTGGGACAGCATTGATAGACTGTGAGGGTCTTGTCTTAACACACACACACACACACACACAATTAGAAACACACACATGCAAAAACACCCACACAGGGATGCATGTATTTATCAATCATTTGTGTATATTTCTGATGAATTGTCAAAAAGATATTAGTCTCTACATTTTCAGTCATCTACCAGTTGCAAAATAATATTGCATGACACACACACACACACACTCACACAGGCCTGTTCTGTATTCCACCTGCAATATCCTGTAATTTTACTAAAAAAAAACCAAGTGTCCGTTTCCCCCTGCTCTGATATCTCCAGGTCTAGCTTGCACGTCACAACAATGCCACCTTCAGCCATGGCAGTCTGGAGCAGGAAGTCTGCGGGGTCCTTCCTCTGGGATCTGAGGCCGTCTTGCCCATGCCTGACCCCACCGCCGGGACCGCCGTCCCAAGCAGCCCTACCTCAGCCCCCTCAAAGACGGAGCGCCCCCATTCACCGCGACACACATCTAGAGAGCGGGCACATAACACAGGCCGCATTCATCACCAAACACAGCTCCCCCCAACACCCCACCCCACTCCCTTTGCTCAACCCCCAGCAACTCTCAACAAAGCAGAGATAGACTCATTCAAAGGAATTAATCGTGTATGTCTTATGTTTTTTGTGTTCAGCGCCATAAAGCCTGTTTATATCCTGACAGGGTCGGGAAGGAAAGAATGTGTGAGATTATCTACTCTTCTGAGTTGTTTAATGGCGTAAGGTTAAGTTTATAAAAAAAAAAACACAAGGTAGTGCTTGTGTTTTTTTATAATAAACCCTGCTGCATTAAAATGAATATTATGAGCAAACATCATAGATGCCTGCAGCAGCGTGGGGACCGCCGTGTCTGGTCACGCATGCTGACGTGCATGACCAGCTCGACCGTGTGTTTTGTCTTTCGCTCTTGGAAGTACCAGTGATTCTCCCCAAGATCGTGCATGTTCACGGGCGGTGGGGTCAAGGACAAAAAAATGTGAAATAATAGTATTACCACGCTTTTCGGTACTTCCCCCTGCCCTCCGCCTCCCTCTGGGGTCACCATTATCACCACCCCCCAACACCCCCCAATTTATTTTCGAGTCTTTGGGGAGATAATATTTTTTAATTTCGGGAACACAATGAGCGTGGTTCCAAGCAGAAGGTTCACCTTAATCTATCACCGCTCCTTCACAGAGCCTGGTCGGCTCGTGACAGCCACAGCATCGTGGGGTGGGGGGGGGGGGGGGGGGGGGGGGTAGGGGAACAGACACAATTAAGGCTCATGAAATGTAAATGGTCTTTTATTGGAGGGGGGCCCCCGTCTCCACTGTCCCGCCATCTGCTTGCTATCACCCTGTGAGAGGATGCTCGGGCATGGAGTAATTTGTAGCCTTAATAATATTGGGCTCTTAATTAAAATGGAGAGGGGCAAAAGGGGTAAGGGAGTACAGCTGGCATAGATTAGGTTTTCAATTCAACAATCTGACCCCTCTGGTGGAGGCGCCTGCCTCTGTGCCCCTCTTCAAAGGTGACCCCCCCCACCCCCCGGCACCGAGGTGTACCCCTGTCGCAACCCCCCCCCCCCCCCACCCCCCCCCCCCCCCCCCCCCCCCGTTCACTGAGAAGGCATGACTATGGTTGTTTAAAAAAACAAGAACCAGGGGGCATGGTGGGGACCAAATTGTACACTGAACCCGGAACCGAATGCAAGTTTGGGTACAGATTTTTTTCCCCAGAGCTCTGCTTCAAAGGGTCAACTTTTTCCCCAGAAATTGTCCACCCCTCCCCCCTCCCTTCCTTCCTTCCCTCCTTTTTTTTTGGCGTGAACACAAGTTCATTCTTCTGACAGTAAAGAGCCTGGTCGCTGATGGGACCTGGTGCCTCCCAAAGTGCCCTGGAGCTTCACACTTCGTCCCCATAAGGTCACACTGAGCTCAAGGTCATTGACACACTTATCTGGCCTCTGGGCTGCAGGGTGCGCGGTCGCTTCGCCGAAATAAAAGAGCATCATCAGTCACCGATTGTCCCAGGACATCCATCAACTTCACTTACACAAACACACAGACATATAGAAGCGTATCCGTGGACCCGCACTCTTAATGATCCATGGTCTGGAAGATTTCAAACTGACTTCCACACAAGCAGCTCTCCAACTCCACTTCATTACCTTCTCAGCTCATGCTCTAATGCAGAACAACTTGTGTCACAGTGAGTAAAATAAGGTCAGATTGAAACCAATGAGAATAAAAAGTTGAGCATAACACAGGAAAACCAAGTCATCACTATAACAAACAATGGTTGAACAATGTGACTGTAAACCCACTGTTGTATATAAATGTTAAACTGAAGAGAAATATCAACATAACTCCACCGTGAAAGAAATATAGTGTTAGCTGCAAACAAAAAGAACCGGCTGTAGGACCCTTTGCTTCACAAAACGTTGCATTGACAATTCTACAGAGGTGTGGTGCAACTTTCGAGCAGCATTACTGGCAGTCACAAACATTCAACGGCTGGACAATTCACAGACACGAAACGATGACGAAATGTGCTTATACTGTATACGAGCCAACGTTTAATTCTGTATATACTGCAACTGCCACCCTGGAAAATTCTAACCCTGCTAAATGCAAACATTCTCCAAATCACAAAACAACACCCTGATCTGCTGTTTCCTGACAAAAGGATTTTTTTCTCACTCCGGAGTCTCACAGAAATCTGGAGATCACATATACTTTATACACATACAGGGGAACCTATTTGAGAAGGAATGTGTGCCAACATTCTTGATGGGTTATAAATAATAGCAAACTGAAAATGAAAAGTATGTGGGTGCCTGCCATGCAGGGTATGCCTTATCGAGGTATGCGTGAGCCCCATTTTTAGATTTCAATAGACCCCAGTTTGTGCATGGGGGAGACAGGAATCTGTCAGTTCTATATGGAGCTAATAACCCTGGATTACAGCCAGAGTCATTATAGATGGCAACACACAGACATGGGCAAACAGCTGACTGTAGGACTATCCAGAATATGGGATCACCATCTTACACATGGACATGCATACACGTGAGCATGAGTATGCACACACGCCTTATATGCACACACACACACACACACACACATACAAACTCACACATATACATGCACATACACACTCACACACACACACACACGCACATATATACATATGCACGCACACCATATATGCACACAAACACACACACTCACAAATGCACACATACACACACATGCATGCACATTCTCATCAACACACATACACACACACACACACATGCATGCACATTCTCACAAACACACATACACACATGTATGCACACACGCAAATGCACACAGACACACACACACACGTTACATGCAGACAGGCCCACTCCCTTGCTCTCTGTCTCTGAGTAGAGTTGCTTTAGTCTAAGTGATTCCTAGAGATGACCCAGACTAAAATAAAACATAAAAATAAATAAATGAAGACTGAGAAGTGTGAGAAAGTCTTAATTAGTTAATGGCTGGAATGTGAGACAGGGTCCTCTCTGAGGGGCGGTAGGGGTGTGTGTCTGAGCCGGGCCACAGAACTGCCATTGAGCTGGGGGAACAGGACCCTGCTTTATCCCCACCGGCACGCAGACAGAGCGTCCGCAGACACAGCGTCCGCAGTGCGCCCGTAAAACACTGATCCAGCCTATAAACCCTCTGAAAGACAGTCTATGATCCCTCATAAACTCTCTCGCAATAACCCAGGCCCTGCTGGAGAAAAGCCTCTCGGAAAGAGCCAGGGGTGTTATATAGGGAAAGATTTTAACACTTGATTCATTAGGTATGTGGTGTAGGTTTACTCCCTCCTCTGTTTCTGATTCACGAATGCATACACACACACGCACACATATGCATACACACACACACACACACACACACACATATGCATACACACACACACACACACACATATGCATACACACACACACACACACACACACACATATGCATACACACACACACACACACACACACACATATGCATACACACACACGCACACATATGCATACACACACACGCACACATATGCATACACACACACATATGCACACACATGCACACAGACACATGTATGTATGTTGTGTATAGATTTCCCTTTTTTACATTTACTGTAACACATACACAAACATATACTGTACCCACACATGTACATATGCACACACCCATGCCTGCATGCACACACACATATGCATGCAAACACACACACACACACACACTCATGCACACATATGCACACACACACACACACACACACACACACACACACACACACACACACACACACACACACACACACACACTCACACACATACACACACACACACACACACACTCATACACACATACACACACACACACACACACACACACACTCATACACACATATGCACACACACACACACACACACACACCTACACACACACACACACACACACACACACATATGCACAACACACACACACACACACACACACACACACTCATGCACACATATGCACACACACACACACATGCACACGTATGCACACACACACACACACACACACACACTCATGCACACATATACACACACAAATGCACAGCCACATGCACACCCCACACACACTCCTCATTACCTCTCCTCATTGCAATGGAGCATTATTTAACTGGACGGTGAGAGTGATGAATTGACATGTAATGTGCATTAATGTCCATCTCATCAATGGGGCAGACCCTCCCAGCACCCTCCCTCTGCCTCCTCCCACTGGGGCTTCATTACAGCAGGAGGGAACTGGAGACTGGGAGCTCCCTTTAATCGAGGATGATCAGGGGGTCACGTTTCATTGCCTCCCCACACAATCAGGTCTGGGATCGGGTCTTCCCAGTCCGTATCCTAACCCTATCTATTACAAGCCAAAACATTACACTGATCCTAGGTCAGCAATCCGTCTCGGGACTTGATCTGTTTTACTAACAATGGGTCCAGAACCGATTATGATTGGCCGCAGTTGATCACTTGGCTAATATGTCCTTTAGCACTGGATATGCTGGGAAGACTGCTGTCTGTGATTGGCAGGATAGCTGATTATAAGGGCATGCCAACAGTATACTCAATTACAGCACTTCTTTGCTGAGCAGCTCCTGGCTCTATGAGTGCTAAGTAACATTTTCTGTGGTGGCTCTTGTTTTTGTAAATGTATTAAATGCACTTTTCTGAATTCCTTGCGTGGTGCTGCTGGATAGAGCTGCATAATGAGTGCAGTGTGATGTAAATGACCATTAGTCACTGTCACTGTGGCTGGTCTTGAGCCAGGCTGAGCTTATCAGCGCCTCATCTTTCCTTAGCGATGCCGGATCTACAGATACCAGCCGTGCATTCTCAGTGCACTGAAGAGGACAGGAAGCTGGCAGCTGCAGCTATCACAAGACACAAAGAAACGATGCTGATGTGCGTTTAAATACACATGTATTATAAATAAATAGTGTAGTAAACTGCGTATATTCAGAGAAATTCACTCGTACACTGCCACCTTGTGGTTGATGTGCAAACCTACATGAAAGTATCATTACTAAGATTCCACAATTAAAAATGATAAAGGACAATTATTTATTTCAGCAACTCAAATGCACCCACCCACCCCCTCACACACAAACACAGACACACACACACACCCTTCTCTAAATATACTGTGAACCCTCCGGCAGCATATTAACCATTTAAATGTGTTTACATTTGACTGATCTCCACTTTTAACTGCCTATATACATAACCGTAATTACCAGATCATTCCCATTTGAACAGCTAGAGCCAAACATGTAGATGAGAGGAATGACAGATAGTCTGCATTGACTCTGTGATGGTGGGAAAGCAGACGCAAATCTGCACCAGCAAAGACACTCAGATTACTCAGCCTAATTACCAGAGTAACTGGAAAGCTCTTGGTTGCCCCTAGAAGAAAAAAAGAGCCAATCACAATTCATTTACATGCTGTAAACAGTGATTAACGGAACAAAAGTGAGCGCTGTAATCTCTCCTCTCCCATTCCCGCTCCCCCCTTTTCCATTAAGAGATTGCTGGTTGTGCTGATACCGCCGCAACCGAAGGTTAATATGGCAGGAGCAATCAGCGCTATCAGAGCGTTAGAGTCGCTGCCCTCTCATTATCTAACCACTGAATGTGTGCTGCATGGACCTCAGTCCCTCACAGCAAACCGCTATTCTGTGTTTGGCTCAGGAATGCTCTTTTCACCTGTGAAACAATGCATTATTTATATTGTGGGATACACTACTTAACATTGAATTCATTTAAGAGACACTCGTATCCAGATGAAGCCCACTATTTGTGAGTGCATGGGTCTGTTCACCTGATTCATATGAACAATAGTGTCAGAGCTGCTTAAGATTTCCAGACCAACGAGGATATATGCAGCATCAGTAAAGTACTAAATGGGCGCTGATACAAATTCTGAGCACACACCATAAATTCATAAAGAACCTCGATGAGAAAAACACAATCATAAACAAAACCATAAAACACTATAACTGCAGCTGTGTCAAAATGCAGTCTGAAAAGGTCAGTGCTCTATCTGCGTTGTACTGGATCAACTTGATTTAGTCCGGTGTTTTTGAAAAGTAGCTTGACCAGAAAGGGTCACAGTATGGGTTTGGCCATATATGACTGTGCCTGAGATTGAAATGTTTTTCACACAAACACTGAGGCACAAACAGTCTACGACTGTGTAATAACACTGTAATTACCGTGACTGTCCTGAGCTGTTAATATGCCCCAGGGGATTATGGGAGATGAAATAAAACACTGCCATTCTGAGCACTGAGCAGGCTCTGTGGGTCAGGGTCAGAGCGCTAAATCTGATCACTTTAACAAAGGGCCAGGATAACACAGGAATAACACACACACACACACACACACACACACGCACACACACACACACCCCTTCACAGCATTTCTTCTTCCCTTTACAATCAAAGACCATATGGCAAACATATTCCTCCGGTTCATTTGGTTTTATGGCTGTTTCTTAAAGGCGGAGGCGGGGGTAAATAATACAGTCCATGAGCCGTCCATTAAAGACTTTTTATTTCTATTAGCGCTGCCGAACGGCGCTCTGGGACCATTCGGGAACAGACCCGTAATTACGGAAGGAAAACACGACCATGTTACACCCCTCTCACAGTCCGCGATCCCCCCAGCTGCATGTATCACATCTCAGCCTGTACCCAACAATGACTGGCTCTGTACCCATTCTAGCAACGGCACCACCTCCATTTGTCCTATTTTTCAGGCCAAAGTGCTTCACAATGCAGAGAGACGGCACAGCATTTCACAGTTAAATGTACTGCTTTAAGAGATGGTAAAAATGATGATATAAATAGAAGTGAAAGAAAAAATCACAAGAAAATGGCCATAATCTTTTCCATAATGTTCGTGTAATATAAGTATTTAGCTTGGTGTAATGCTGAAAGCTGTGCACTGAATTAATTGGTATCTTTCCTTTCTCCAGTGCTATGCATTTTAGAAATCACTCCAAATTAACTTCGTAAATTATTATCATTCATAAATAAGCCAGACCGTGAAATGCATAAATTCAACAAATTAATAAAACATGTTAAAGACTGCACTTTGTGATTCCTTCTCATTACCAAAACACAACATTTGTAGTGCCATTAAATGATTATGTTCATGCAAATAAGATATTTCTTAATTGAGTCATATGGCTGTGTCTTGGTTAAATTATGTTTGTCATGTTTAATGGTAAGAATGAAAGATGCGTAACAATTTTAATGCTTTGTAACTGGGAGAAGAATAATCATATCAATCGTTCATAAAAATGGTCCAATTGCCTTTCCAATTAAGGCCATGCATTGAGCATGAAAAGATTAGGATGAATCTCAACAACATGAATGCAATGACATGCATAAAATATACAACTGAAAATGTACAGAGCACATATTCTGCCGACTAAATAAACAATCTTGTTGCGAAATTCTTCAAGGTTTTTGTTTGCTTGTTGAATTCTTTACTGTAATTCAGTTTTATGCTTTTCATTGGAGAGAATGTGGCCAGCCAAACTTAATATCAAATCAAAGAGTCAAAGTAACCAGCTGTAAGTCTCATCAGAGACCTTTATTTAAAGGTTTAACATCACCATTTTAAACAGTCGTTTCATTTAATGAATGAAAGTAATTTTCTTTTCCGTATCTCTGTAATGTTTTTTTGCAGGCATAATTCTCACTTACCCTTAATTATACACTAAAGATAACAACATACCTGAGATGGAATCAAATTTAAATTAACCAGCCTGTAGTTTCCTGGATCAGTTCAATCTCATTTTTCTTAGACTGACAGGTATTAATTATGGACCTTATAAATTTTAACTCACATATTTCTCCAAAATCTAAATTGAAAAAAGAATCGGTAAACTGTCATTTTGTTCTCATCATTTCCCATTGCATTGCTGTGTTCAAACATGAACTGATCTCAGTAGCACATGCATTTGTGTGACTTAGCTCCTCCCCATCTCCTGCAACGGAAAGCAGCGACAGGAGCGTTTATAATAATTATCATGTGTCCTGCTAACACCAACTCAAAGCATCTTACATGACTGGAGCACAATTTGGTAACCTTTGAGGTCTACCAGTCATGTGAACCTATCAACACCACTTCAGGTTTTTAAGTTCTCCACTCCAATACTGGCTGTATTAAGATAGGGAGTAAGATATGGATTTGAATTGAAAGTGAAGGCATTTTTGATTGAGTCCAGTCCAAAGTCATTGACCAGTGTGAATGTGTTTGTGTTTTATGTCTGTGTGGCTGTGTTAGCTGAGCATAGCGCTGGGTTAGCCCATGGTCCAGAGTTCCGCAGTGTTGTGGTGGGCGTAGCTCACTGTTGCTCACCTACATTACATTACAATCATTTAGCTGACGCTTTTATCAAAAGCGACTTACAGTTGATTAGGCTAACCAAGGGCCAATCCCCCCCCCTGGGAGCAAGGGCCTTTCTCAAGGGCCCAACAGCAATGGTGTTCTTACTGTGGCTGGACTGGGGTTTGAACTGCCAACCTCAAGGGTCCCAGCCATGTACTTTAGCCACTAGACTATAGGCTGCCCCGGACAGTGCATGGCTAGCATCTGGACAGCATCTGCAGGGCCCGGGGGTCGCTTGGGCAAGTGCTAAACCATCTGTACGCTTCCTCTGCCCGGAATACAGGCTTCACAGGGGGACAACATGAATGTAAAGGAGGAAAACCATGCATAAGTCCCAACCCAAAAAAAAAAAAAAAAACCCAACCCAAACAGCAAAAACAGCAGTACCCATTGCAGCCATGTCTCATCACAAAAAATCGTTCAGTATCTGCTCTCTCCCTTACATCATTGTTTGTTTTAATATTGATTTTATGTTCATGAAATCATCATAGTGCATAAATTAAACTTAATGTGTTTTACTCACCTTCACTTCTGCTTTTTTGGCTGCAAACCATGAGAATTTGGTAAATTACAATA
This sequence comes from Albula glossodonta, assembly GCA_019788955.1. Lineage (NCBI taxonomy): Eukaryota > Metazoa > Chordata > Actinopteri > Albuliformes > Albulidae > Albula > Albula glossodonta. The sequence continues at coordinate 227,299 of JAFBMS010000262.1, forward strand.
ATCATAACCCAAATTTAACTTGCACTTCATGTCATCCAGAGAGCCTGACAACTATGTTTTGTGCATGAAACATTTTTACTGCTAGATATTTTACTGTAGCGATTTAGGCTGAGCAACTTCCTCAAGAGTTCAACAGCAATAACCCACCAGGAACTGATCCTGCAGTTTCTTAGCCATAACCCCCATTCCCAAACCATCACACTACACTACACTACCCTAACAATTCCACCTCTTATGCTCCACAGTACAATCTGAGAGCTCTCCACACTGTTATCATATCTCTCAGGTTACCTGCCTGCAAGCCGCACTGCCAGGTAAACTCAGAGGTCCGTTCACCTGGACTACACTTCAAAGGCTCGCGTTACCTGTTAACATTGTAAACGATCTCCTACCACTCGCACTGATGTAGCTGTGTGTGATTACCCTGTCGCGCTGAGTGTGTTGGCACTCACAATTGTTTCTTTTTTTTTTTTTCAAAAACAAACAGACATCACGTGCAGCCATGCAGGTCATGGCGATTGATCACACCTTGAGTCTGTCATTGTCTCATTCCCTCTTTTCATTATTCAGCTTAACACCACCCCAGCTGAACAATGTAATCTGCCCCACTTAACACCTCTCTCCCTGCAGACTCATGCAGACATGTCGTCCCCCAAAAGCCATCATTTCACACATCTGACATGAGTCATATTTTGCACATCCTGTCAGGGGAACACAGAGTCGACAAGCGATCTCTCCACAAACCCTCAAGTACCCAGCCAGCCGAGGGAGCACTACCAGGGAGTGATGAGACTGAGAAATTTATCGCTCTGACCAACTACTCACAACAACAAGACTGAGCCAACTGCTGGCTCGCCAGTGTGGACCTCTGGCCATAGCTGGTAATAACGTGTCTGAGACACACACTTGGACCCAGGATCATGTGTGATTGTTCTGAGTGCCACCTGAAGGCCCCTGCAGCCTGGCCATTACTCTTGACACTGACTGTAATTGTCTTACTCTCGTTATTCCCGGGGCACTGCGTTTCCATGCATTTGACCTGCACCTTCAAAGAGCACACGCTCTGAGAAGCCAGCTACATCTGGCCGGCAGTGAGCGGTGGGGTTTTTCACAGATGAAGAATGGTCGCATAAGGTGGAATGGCAGGTTAAATCCAACTTTAATCACTAATGAGGGGAAATTCCTAACGTTCTATGCCCCTACCTTGTGATTGTACTTTCCTTACGTAGTCAACACCTCTCAGCTTCCATCTGTGGATATTCTTTCATGTCAGTGTCATGACAATAATTCTGGATAAAAGGATATTTTATCTTACACTATCCCATACATACACTGTATGTTTTACACCCAAGTTATGCCAAATAAGTCTATAGCGCTTCCCTTACAATCTGGGTTTGTTGTGTCCAGAGACCAAGGCCCAAGGCACATACCTTATCTCCCCGTCTTCTGGAAGCCCGCTGTGGGACAGAAGCTGAGAGAAGAGCGATATTCCAAAGTGCTGGTCAAATACTATGGGCACTTTCTCTGCATGGCTGTGCTCTGCAAACCCACAGAGAGGGCCGTAGTGGGTTCTCGCTTTGGTTCTGAGCCCTGAGGGCAAACAAAGAGTGAGGGAGGAGGCCAGGAGGAGAGGTAAGCACTCACTTTGGCTCACAGACGCGATGCGAGGGACAGATAAAGACTCTGCCAGGAAGCTGAGCTCTGGCACTGCTCTATGGACTGCAGGTGATTACTTCTAAAATGTCAACCCAGTTGTAATTGCTGTAATGAGGTCTTCTTATTTAGACTGTGTCCCTTACCCTGAAACCTTAGCACCCGGTACACAGCCTCTACTCCTCTCTATAACTCTGCACCGTTCTGTGTCTCTCTCTGAGATGTAATGTCCGCTTGTTAAAGACTTAGGAAGCTGATCTGGACTGAGTATAACATGCTTTATAGCAGTCTGTGGGGTTGGGCTATGGTCAAGGGGCAAGGAGGATGCTCCATTAAAGAGTGTCAAAAGTCTCTCTCTCTCTCTCTCTCTCTCTCTGTCTCTCACACACACACACTCACATCTCACGTTAGGCTGCTTGCTCCTATGAAGGATCCTTTTCGTGAGTCAGGGAGGAGGAAAGACACCCAGGGAAACTCCAAAATAAAAGCTCTGTGACTCTGTGGTACAGTAGGGCCGGAGGATCTGAGGGAAGAGGAGCAGAGGGGAGAGAAGGCAAGAAAAACAAGCAGAAATCTTTCCAGGGAGACAGAATAAAAGGGCCCTGGCCCTGTGATGGGGGCTGTGGCTGACATGAAAGGGTTTCGTCCCCAGAGCTCTAGGGCGAGGGACCTTCATCCAGACCAAGGGAGAGCGAAACAGGAAGTAAACAACGGTTTGGAGAAACAGGAGGAAGTGTTTTACTCTGGAAGGATAATGAAAGAGAGGAATGAGGGCTGCGGGTCACAGGGAGATACAGAGAGAGAGAGAGAGGAGAGAGAGAGAGGTGTTAATCAAATGATGAGGAAGTTTGGCAGACCACTGGAGGGAGGATGAGAAGGAGGAAGAGGAAGTGAAATCCGGAGGGCGGATAATTGGTAACAGATCACGTCAAGCCGTTAGTCTCAGGTGAAGCCTGCGGACGCTGCGGGACCGTAAATCGAGCCGCTAATTTTGCCCTGGTAAGCGCTGCCACCGAGGCCCAGCAGTTAGTCAGGAGGATCCCATCTCTGGGCGGAACACGTAATTAGAGCGGTAATTATGTTTTAATAGCCGAGAGAAGCGACGGTATGTTCACAAACCGCTCTTGTTTTACTTTGTTAAATTCAGTGGGTGACATGAATATGCAGTAAATCTGCAGCTAATGCAATGCTTTCAGACAGTGGTATGGAAGGAGTACATTATTTTGAGTGTGTCTACAGTATCTAAATGGGTGCTTATGAGCTAATGAATATACAAGCTAACTGCTCAGGGACATAAAAGAGAATGACAACTCCACTATCTGGGTGTTGGTTATGTGTCTCTGACACACACATGTAAACACACACACACACACACACCCAAACAAGCATGCGCACAGGCACACACAGGCATGCATATACACATGCACGTGCACACACACACACACACACACACACACACACCCAAACAAGCATGCGCACAGGCACACACAGGCATGCATATACACATGCACATGCACATGCACGTGCACACACACACACACACACACACACACACACACAGAGTGCCATTTGGCGCACAGCCTCCTGTTTCTGATACCCATTGATTGAGTAGCATCTCATTCTGGTTCTCCCAGCCTCTGCTAAACATAGGTAATCAATAGCAATGGGCCGGCCACATTCGTGCTATATACACTATTGAGCATGCAGTTAATATGCACAGAGAGCTTGAGTACTCCATCTTGTTCTCCAAGAATGTCTATTCAATGATTTTGCTCTCTATAAGAGTGGTCACACTGTATGAATATAAAGCAGGGAAAGCCCAGTCTCTGTCACTGCTGCAGGCAGGGGTATCGACCGAATGGCAAGCCTGACCTTTTGGAACCGAACGCGATTCAGATGTGGCCACAAGCACAAGCCGCACCATTTGGCTGCTGATGAGAGAGAGTTTCAAACAGCAGACTCAGAAGAGTGTGCTTTCATGAACCCCATTGGCAGGGTGAACATATTTTACAGTCCTTAATATGGGACACCTATTAAAATGAATAACATAGTTTGCAGTGAGTCCCACACGACATGTGAGATATTTGTTGACTAATTGTTGCAGTTATAACTGGTGGGGGAGGGGGGAGTGTTGAAGTACTGAACAAGTTACCTGATGAATTTTTCTTTTGAATGTTGGAATACTTAGTTTGCCAAACAAATTAGCTACACTTAAACTGATGCAAATGAAAAAAAAGCAACACCCTTCTGCTCGTTTATGAAAATCCAGGACATTTAACCCTTTTTTAAAAGAAATCTATGAAGTCTGAAAAGGAGCTTACATAGGGGGCTGAAACTGGCAAAACAGGACTCCTCGTCACCTGACCTGCATGGGTAGATCTGCAATGGGCTGCCAGTCAGTAACACTTTATAACAAATCAGAAGGTTTCACCATGAGGTATAACGGTTGACTGAGCAGCCGATAGCATATGGTAGTCCCTTTTTTTTTTTTTGAATGGTAAAACCTTGAAACCCCCCAAATCCCATCACTATCAATCAGATCCATCATAAACACAGTGGCCCAGACCCCCGAACCCCCCCCTCCCCCATGCCCAAACCCCACTGAGCCGATGATGAGTCTCGCTGTCTCTCTGGCCTGGGGGGGCACAAGAGACCCCCCCCCACCACCCCCAATACATCCCAAGTGCATCTCTCCAGCAGCCACGCCAATGGAAGACAGTACCCTGCAGGTACAGGGAGATAAATTGCTGACAGGGATCCGTCTGAGACAGTCATTTCCTTAAAATTGCTCTGGGACGGCTGATCATTTGGCAAGAGGTAGGGGGTGGTGCGGTGATAGAGTATCCCTGCGTTTTTGTGCCAGCCTGCTCATCTCTTTATATGCTAATGGGCCTTGTTTATGAAGTTGTCAGGGGCGTGATTTGTAACAGCTTGCCGGATCAATGGGGGCACTTTTGTTCTTTCCGCACCCCACGGCGGGATGTCTCGTGTTTCGGGAGGGGTGGCAGGTGGATCCTCTCCTTCATTCAGTCTCTTCCTCTCTTCTCTTGTGCATGCCCCTGGCAGCCAGCTGTTCCCCACGCTGGAGTCGTGACCTTTCGAAACCCGCAGCGGAGAGGTAAAAGGAATTAAGCTTCACCCCATAAAAGTCAGTCTTGCAAAGACATCTCATCTCAATGCCGCTCTTGGTAGGAGTAATGTGCAATGTTAACTCCCACAGCAAGGAGGGGAACAGGTCGATAACCGCAGACCGCTAACTCACAGGGTAGGAAATCTGTTTCCCAGTGCTCCACAAGGACTTTAAAAATGGAAAAAATAAAAAAAATATCCATGTCCACATCTAAATTGTCAAGCCAACAAAAAGCTTTCCTTGTGAACACAGGTGCTAATGAATATTCATGACCAGCCAGGGCCACAGTTGCTTGTTTGGTTCTGATTCTAATAACCTGTCATTATTCGCCTGGATCTCTGTAACCCACAATCATTGGCGAATCATCGTCCGCTCCTGGTCTGCGCTCATGAATATTCATGAATACGGTTACGACAGAGTGGCCTTGGGCTGAACTCTGTAGCTGCAGTAGGAACTCTCCGACAGGGGCAGGAAGGAATTCAGAATGTCTGGTCTTGTTAAAGAAAATCAACTGTCTTTGACAATGAATAAGCGAGGAACATATTGCTCTTACAATAGTTTGAGACAGTGCACATTTTCAGTCCTGGAGGGCCGGTTTCAGTATTTATCTCGCTTTATCTTAGTGGCGATCAGGAGCTTGTGCATCTTGTTTCCAAGGCCCAACTTGGTTGCTGATTATAAGGAAAATCACAAAAACCTGCAGGCACAGTAACTGGAGTTTGACACCTCTGGTTCAGAGCATTAGTTAAATGTCCAGAAGAACTTCAGAGAGTCTCACACCCCAGGCAGGGAGGTCTTTGGAACTGTGAGATGCTCCTCACTTTAAATCTGGGACTGAAATGTAACTAATTCAAAAAAAAAATGAAATGGTTATAATTACCACCTTCTTTTAAAACATGCTCCTTCGGTCTATAAACCTTAAATGTATAGTTTAATAACCTGAGGTTTACCTACGTTTACACTTACATTTAGGCTTTTGTTATACACTCTTATCTAAAGCCACTTGTAAAAGTGCATGAAATAAGCCAGAGCAACAAACCGAGACGATGCTACAGGTTTATCTATACACCACAGTTCCTGTTTGATCGTTTTTCTTGTTTTCAGTCTTCAGTCAACGTGTTCATTTTCATTTCGGCTTTTTCTCAGACTCCATTTCTGATGGAACTGGAGAAAGTGAGTTCCAGGAAGAGAAAAGGGAAAGTCAATTGCCAATCAAACACTCCAATGGCTACTGTACCCAAAGAACTTTGTGACATTTTAATGCAAATGTTAGAAACCATAATGAAAGGGAAAACTCTCCTTCTCTAAGAGACTACAAGAGCCCCTAATCTCATATGACCTCTTGAGGTTGAAAAAACTTTCCATTTTCTAACGACGGCCAGACAATGGGGTTAAATCTCCCTTTAAAAGCGCGGAGAATCAGTCATTAACTCGGTAATTATGTGTTGTAAAAAACACATTGTCTTTAAGTATAATGGAGGGGTGCTGAAGGAGGGGGGGGTCATCCTGATTCATTTCAATAGGAAGTTTTTTTTTTGGGGGGGGAGGCAGAATTACCCTCATATGGTGTGAAAACACCCCCTACCATCACCACCAACCCCAACCCCCCGGCCTACACTTCCACCACATGCCTGGGCCTCAATTAGGCCCTATAACTGAAGTGTGGGGAGGGGGCGGTGGGGGGAAGACAATCGGCCAGTTTCCCATTAAAAGATGAAAGGGCTATTCTTTCCTCTGGACCTGGTGGCAATTTCAGTGGTGAGAAGCCGCCAGGGCCCTTTATGGAGAAGTGATTAGAGGGGAGAAAGACAATGGGATTAGGTAACCCCCTCTCACCAAAGTCTGAGATTCCCTTTGCCAGCTAAATTACGAGTTAAAGAGGGTGATAATGGGAGATTGATTAGAGCTAATGGACTTATTCTTCAGCTAATGCCGCACGCTGGCCCTATTTTCTGTCCCCCTTCAGCGAAAAAGAGGGAGAGACATAGAGAGAAAGAGAGAGAGAGAGATAAGTTTTACAGGTCTCATAAATCAAACATCGTGGTGGGCGTTGCTTCGTTCATTTGTGCTGGAAAGTCACTACAATTCGCTTTTGTTTCAGTCTCGCCTAAAAAAAAAAGACTCCTTGATCCCCCCTCTACACCCCCACTGGTCCCCTGCTCAAAAAAAAGAACTGACGCTCAGATGGAAAAGTTTTCCGCCCTGTTCTCTCAATGCTAATGGCGCGTTTCTGGGCTGTGTCCCATGAGAACAGCCAGGATTACCGCCACCGCGCGCGTTTCTTATGTACAGTAGCGCATGTTTTGAAAACGTTAGCTGTCATAACCGGGAACCGCAGAAAACTGCCTCAGTCTAGGTATGTTTGCAATTTTGTGTAATCACATATGACAGGGTGCTCCTTGTCACGGCTTGTGCAAGCGCATCTGTCAAAATATTGGAAACTTGGCAAGGTGATAAAACAGTAACTATTTGCACTTACGGGTATCAGAAATGAAAGGGTACGGTTATAAATGTGATGGAAAACTGGAAAAAAAACACTATGATAGTTTATAGAGAAATTTCCTGAATGGCAATTTCGAAAAAAAAAAAGCAAAACAAATAAAATTAAAAATAACACACACTCACATCCAAACATGCGGAAATAAAAGAACATTCTCATGTTGGCTCTGCTAGCAGTTTAGTTACAGTAGTTTCTGGTGCTTTGAGATGTTTTTTCCAAACACAGCACTGATCTCAGGTCTGTGGAGAAAGCAGCGTTGACTTGTTCCCCTCACCTTCGCCTTGGCCCCGGTCCCCGTGGCACTCAGGATTTGTGGCCGCCGAATTAGGACCCAATTAGAGCCAATTGGGCCTGCAATGTAAAAATTTATTGCCATAAGGAATTGATTAGTGGCTCAGAGAGCGGATCTGATCCTAGGCCCAGCAGTTCTGAATCAGATCATGGTACTCAGCGCTTAACCCTTTCTTCGGTAAGGCTACGATGGCTCTGTGCGAGCACTTTCTGATTTTGTAAAATGATGTCACTTATTATTTCAAGTGCTAAGAAAGACAACAATAAGCGATCCTCAGTGTTCTTGCCCACAATGCATTCTTTTTAGAAAATGGGATGGAACACAAAAATGGTTTACGCCTTTGAAAGATTCTGGAACTGGAACTTTCAACTAAGGAATTCCATCAAAGCTGAAACAAAGAGAGAGAGGAACAAAAGAAACTCACCGAACTCACAACTGAGCAACACGTTAGGAAATATCATTAAACCGCCTGACTCCCAGCACGGTGGTGACATGGCTTTCCAATCTCCTAACAGGGTTCAGAAAATGAGTGTGCAGAGAGCTGAAAGATACTGAAGTCTGCAGTTAGACCTGAACCCTGGACCAGCCTCTGAGGGCAGATGTACTGAAACGTCTTTATTAAACAGCAGCGATCACTGAAACACATAGGCGATGTCGAAATCATATACAGTCAATGACTGTGTCATGCCCACATATGAGATATTATGCCATGGTCATATTTAAAAACGAAGTGGCGCTGGTGGTCCAGAGAGTTCAGGAGGCACAGGTTTGAACTCCATGCCCCTCACAGCCCCTCCCTTTATCAACCCCCGCCCCCCCCCAACCCTTGAGGGAGCTTTATTAAAGGAAACAGCTCAAAGTAAAGACCTGGAGAGCAGCCACACCCTGATGCACATGAGAAATGTGCTTTTTCCTCTGAGGTAAGCATGGATCTTTGGCCTCTTTCACGCCCCTATGTGTGCGCCCACAAAGACCACAATGACAGCCCCTTTCGCACCTATTCCACCACTCCAGAAAAGAAATGGACCAACATTCAGGCCGCTGTTAACCCCCGCCTTATGCCCCAAATAATGGAGGGGTCCCAGTGTAAGGGTTCTGCCCACCCCAAACCATCCCACCCCCTTTGTGACGAGGCCCCATTGTCCCATTGTGGGGGAGAAGTGAAGGATTCTGGTAAACATTTACGGGAAATGGGAGGAAACTAATCACACTGGAGCGTTTCAGCGGCAGAGAGTTGATTGACAAGTTGCAGCCTGTCACCATGAAAGAATAACAGGAACCTTTAAAGTTGAGGGATCAAGGGGGGGGGGGGGGGGGGTGGGCTAGAGGGGGAGTGCCAGGCAGAGTTCAGGGGTGAGGGATGAGTCTCTGAAAAACTGTTGGTGTCATAAAAAAAAAATCGAATATCCAAAATGCATGGATAGTTTTCTCAAACAAAAAAAAAACTTTTCTTATTACCTCACATTACATCAGTTTACAAAGTTTTAGTCGTATGGCATTTTGAACAAACTTTATTAGTCACAGAGCTGTGAAACATTGCTTTCGATTCATGTATCAGACTCTGAAATGGCAAAAAAAAAAAAAAAAATTTTAGGGAAACACGAAACTGTAGAGGAACTGTTTTGTTATTTCTCAACATTACATCAGATTTGTTCATATATAGAACTCAAAATGAAATAAATTTGGAGGTGTAGGGTTTTTCATGACTCTGACAATATATGAAAGTAAATTCAGCGCCCCCAGAGAGACAGAGCATGATATTGAGCTATGGGAGGGGCTGTGACCCTGGGTTCTTGATGTGTGTAGGCTGAAATGGTTGGAACAGGTTCACTGGGTGCAAGGTCACTTCTGAGCATGTGCAGATAGGGGAGAGGAGCCTGGTTTAGGGGCTTTATTGAATGGGGGGGATTATAAATGCTAAATGCTGATCCGGGGGGTGGGGGTGAACCGATCAGCCAGGCCCCCACAACAATCGATACGTCAAACGAGACCAGGTGGTGTCTGAGTCGGTCACCAACACAAAAGAGGAAGCGTTATGAAAAAAAAAGGATAAAGTGTGAAAGAACACAATGAGGAGAAAAGGGGAAACTCGGCAAACGGTCAAACTTTTCCGCCCGTGCGTGAAGAGACCTTATTGGCGATCCACATTTCAGAGCTTCAAAGGGGAAAGGGCAGTTGCAAAAATCAATGAGTACAATCTGTGCCAGTATTCTGGTGTGGAGTTGGAGGGGTGAAAAGAAACGAACAAGGATGTCGCTCGGGTCGGTTCTGTCACCATCCACAGATCCTCTGTGTGTATGCCAGGATGGCAGGATGATGAAGTTTACGCTTTAATGCCTGAGTATGTAAAATTTAATGCTATTTTACTCAAACTCTGTTCTCCTTCCCCCCGCATGGCTTGTAGGCAGCTGTGCAGAGGTTGTTTACTGATGCCAGCGCTGAGCTTTCCGCTTCACTGTAATTACAAATTCAAAATTCAAAGTGCTTTGTTGGCATGACAAAGTCTACATTTGTATTGCCAAAGCATGGTAAAGAACATAGGGAGCATCATAATACCAATTCAAGAACAATTTGATTGTACACACACACACACACTCACACACACACACACACACACACACACACACACACATGCATAAACATGAACAATAATAGTGACCTGTTAATAATACAGTAATAACAACCATAATAACAACAATATCAAAATTATTATTACTGTTCTTGGTGTTATTATTTGCGTACCTTGATGGGTATAGTTTTTTTTTATTTCTTTAAAAAGTTATTGTCAGAATTTGAAAATTCCCTCTTTTCATTTTAGTCTCTCTTTTTATAAATACATGCAAATGTCGGGGAGAAAATTTTCCTAATTTTTGGCTAATTGCTAATTGTGGGCCGGCTTACATTTGTAAGTTAATGTAGGAAAATTTCAGCAGTGAACCCATCAGTCGAACTCCCCACCCACGATCCGCCGGCAGCGAGAGCAAATATTTACCCCCGAGTTGTCATGTTGGAAGTGAGAGAGAGAGAGAAAGAGAATGGGAATGGGATTAGACCTCATTACAGCGCTCACAGAGAGAGATTTTCAAACACGCTGTGAAGGCCCCAAATTAGCCGGCCCCTCATCAACAGTTTATGAACATGTTAGGGCTTTATGGAAGTTTCCATGGTGACTGAACCCCGCCCCCCACCACCCACCCAAGTGCACACATCCCCAATTCCCAGTTGCAGGTTTATGAAAGCTACAAAGTTTACCCACTACCACATTTTCATATTTTCTTTTTAGGCCCTTTTTCCCCTCCCAAATTGAAAGCATCAGTTAGTTGTGAAGCATGTGCACCCTTCTCACTCATTTCTCTGAAAAACCATTGGCTGCTTTCCACCCTGCAGGCCACATATGGTACTGCAGGAGAGAGCTTCAACTGGTCAGAGACGAAGCATATACCACTGAAGACATGTGTCACAGGGTACTGTAACCCTAGGAAACCCTGATAGATGTACACTTGGGTAGAGGTATGGGACAGAACGTACATGGTGGAGCCAACCTCAGTGTGTTTGCAATGCCGCATCTCAGTCCTGAGCTTGGCATGTAGGCCTCAAACCCCCAAGACATTTCTAAAGGCAGATCCCCTCGAGCCCGTTTATAGCCTGGTGGACAATCCTTAAGTCATACAGTCACTCACAGATATCAGCTTTGTAATTTGCATAACTTAAGCAGGAAATATAAAGAGATTTACATGGAAACACGCACGCACGCTCACAGACACGCATATAAACCTGTAGTATGTTAAAGTTAACTGGTACAATCCATTGGCTGATAGTCCATAATACTGTGTAGTGTTTTCTTAGCCAGTCTCCATCACCATGTGACCGGCAGCTGTGTTCCCGCTAATTAAAATGGCGGGTCTACACCTGCAACGGGTTAAGCCTGCAGTTAACACCGATCTCTGATAATTATGCTTTTAATGTGGGCGCAACTGTAACGCAGACACCTTGTACACACTCACAGCCTAATCAGCTCTGAGTCATGAGTGTGCAAGTGTGGAAAATGAGAAGTGCCTGTGGAAAAATTACAGACTTCACCCTTTTACTTCTGTCCAACATTCAAATCTAAAACATGAGAGGGAAGAGAGCAAGAGAGAGTTTCGAATTTTGACAAAAAAACTTTTTTGAAGGAGAACGAGAAAATGAAGCTGTAAAAAAGATAAAAAAAACGAGCATGATTGCTTCACCATGTACAGGCCACAGATTTCTCTCTAAAGTTTTTCAGCATGCCAGCTTACAAAACAGCGCTCACCCCATATGACTGGGATCTCTGTCTTGTGCTACACAAAAAGAAAAAGCCCTTACTTAACATATAGAGAGGCACAAAAACAAAGAGAGAGAAATGCTGTCCGTGATGAATGTAACTCCATTCATAGTACTCAACTCTCCATCCTTTTCCTTCATCCCTTGTTTTGATCACATGCAATAAGGATGTGTGCACAATTAAAAAACCTTTTTTTAAGGATATTTTCTCCACGATCTCTCTCTCTCTTTCTAAATTGCAATTTAGCCTGGCATTAGCACTGAGCTCTGCTTACACTGCTTTAATGATCTAAACGTCGGTAGCTGTAATTAGGGAGTCATTTTCAATAAATTGACATTTAATCATGCTCGTTTCATTCGTTGGCTTTAATTACTGTGGCATAAAAAAAGGCTTGCAGCGTTTACTGATTAATCAAACGCAGCCAATTAGTATTACTCAGAATGCCTTAAAGATTGGCCACTATAAACATTAAATATCCCACAGAATGAGAGTAACTCTTCATATTATGCCATACTGTTCAAGAAGCTGTAGACAATGGGCATTATGTGTGATGATGTCTTTTAATATTTATGTGATTAATATGTATATTTATATTAACATTAATAAAATATAAGTTTTGTAATACATCAGGCCACATGGCCCTAGTTATGGTTTACGCTAGAGGAACTCAACACCTGGTCCTGTGGGCTGCCGTGTCTACAGCTGTATATATGAGCTATGCTCTGTGCTCTCTGTCTTCACGGAATAGTTCACCTCCTTTGGTTTGGGAGGTGGGCAGATTAGTGAAATCGGGTAGTCTAGGTGATGGCTGGAGCAAATGCAGACCTCCCTGCACACAGTACCGGAAGTTGGGTGCGTTTGGTCTGTGCTATAGGTGTGTGTGTGGTGAAATTCCAAAAACATACTGACCTTTGCTCAGCAACTAAACACCTACATTATAGTTGCAATAGGCCTGGGGTACACTTTTTAGTTCCCACTACATTCATAGAATGTCAGAGTACATATTCCACGAACATTCACTTGCCTGAAGCAATTCCTCTGTGGCAGAACTTCTTTGGACCTAATTAAAGGTTCTGAGATTGTTTGGGAGAACGTTCCCATCACAACTTCATGTCGCAATCATCAAACAGGAATGTAAGCAGTATGTTCTCTGGTGCTCTGGGAATGTTTAGTGTTAGCTGGAGTAACATTTGTGCTAATCGGCAGGCGACGCTGAGACTGTACTGCTATGAATTTTATCTTGGCGCGGTACAACTTCTGCAACAATTCAAACCCAAATTAAATTCACTCTCGCATGAAGCTCCTGACAATGCAGGGAATCACTTTTATACAGAGAAGTTTTTCAAAGTTTAAAAAAAAAAAAACCAAGAAAAAGAAAGGAAAAACTCGACCCGTTAGCTGAGCTGATTAACGCAGCTCTTCCTGGCAGGAGGGAAATTAAAAGCCGCCTCAATTTCCCTCGCTACGTGATTGTGTTTCGGCGCCATTTGAATAATTCTTTCATTTACTTCCTGAATCATTTGCTTTGTGTTTATTTCCATCAGAGGACCCTTTCATGCCGTTGTGTAGAATAGAGGCAGGAGTTGATTGGAGAGGCCTTGTCATCCTCAGCCCCCTTTTTTTTTTCCTAACATGATGGCATTTGGCTCCCTCCCCCCCCATCGCCTTAAGATTAGCATTACAGACTTGCTTTCTCCACAAACAGAGTTGTCAAAATCACACCGGCAATTTCCAGAGCTAACAAGAGACAGAGAGAGGAAATATGTCAGGCCCGCTCCTCACCTCTTTGTTCCCCCGGGGGCCGACGTGCTTTCGCTGTGTTTATTGTTCCTGTGCCTCGGTGCCGTGACTCTCATTTGGGCTCTCTTTGATTTCAAACGTTCAGGATTTCAAAGGAAGGTGGCATTTTCAGATGCCACTTAGGGCTGCGAGAGAGAGTCAGACAATGGCTCGACTCGTCCTTCATTTTATTTTTAAAAGTGCTGATCTTCCTCCTTCGCTCACTTTTATGAAGAAAGAGTTGAACACAATCCTGGCCTTCAGCGCCCATCAAAAACAGCCCAAGAGTTGGGCCTAACCAGCTCGAACCTGTTCAGGACTTTCCGTACAGAAAGGCGCTGAGTTTTACTCTTTGAATGGACCTGTTGATCAGACACAGCTGGGCGTGGTCTTGGATCTCCTTATTTTCTAGAATGTTCTTGCTCCTAACTGGAACATGGTCTGAGCAAGCAAGTGCATCCAGTAATTGGTTGTCAGTCGTACGTTGGCAGTTGACAACTTATGAGAAGATAAGACAAGACAAGGCCATCACGCTGAGCTATGGGTGTCAGCCTCCAGCCCAGGAAAGGCATCAGCAGCCATTTCAGGCCCTGCGAATGAGGAGCATGGTCTCCTCAAGCAATCAAAGGCATGAACTGGAGGCTTTAAGTGCTGAAGCACAGCAGAAACCAGCGGGAAGAAGCAGCTCTCCAGGACAAGAGCCTGACACCCATGCAAAGGAAGTAAATAGAAACATAATAATACAAGCAGAGGGGCTGCAGTCAGAGTTTTCATGACTGTGAAAGGCTTGCGATCACGCCCCAGGGAGCGGTGGCCAGAGTAAAACAGTGAGGAAGGTGGAAGGGTGGGGGGGGGGGGGGGGGGCACGCTACTTCCAGCAGCCCCCAGCAGTCACCAGAAAGAGCATCTCTGTCGCTCTTCGTCCCCCTGGTTCACTTGCATTCTCCCACCCCCCAGTTTTCCATCTGGCCCCTTCGGTTATCTGTTGAATGTTTTTCTCATCTGCTGTCTTCTTGTTTGAAGGGATTTGGTGGGGGTTGGGGGTAGTGGGTGGGGGGGGAGGTTTGCCGGATTGCTAATCCCAACTTTGAACATGAATCGGCGGACACAGAGGGCTCTTGGATTCTGCCACTCTTTCTTATGATAATGCGTGCCAGGACGCCGGCCCGTGAAAATGCCACGGGCTTATCTCTGTGGGACAGCTTTGCCGGGGACCGGTGGGTGACATCGGCCCGGTCCGGCAGGACGAGTCAGGAGGGCATTTCATCATTGTTGTTGTTATTAGCGGTGTTATCCAGTCCTATCCATGGACCACTGTGTGTGTGTATGTCTGTGTGTGTGTGTGTGTGTGTGTACGTGTGTGTGTGTGTGTGTGTGTGTGTGTGTGTATCTTTGTGTGTAAGTCTGTGTGTGTGTGTGTCTGTGTGTGTATCTGTGTGTGTACGTGTGAGTGTGTGTGTGTATTTTTGTGTGTATGGGTGAGTGTGAGTGTGTGTGTCTGTATGTGTGTGTGTGTGTCTGTGTGTGTTCGTGTGTGCATAGGTGTGTGTGTGTGTGTGTCTTTGTGTGTATGTGTATGTTTGTGTGTGAGTACAAGAGCCAGTTGCGCTGTCAAATGTGCTACAGGAGCGCAGGAGTATTGCTATTCTGAGCTCAGTGAAGTACAGTACTGTGTTTCTTTATTATTTGGGCTGTTTTTACTTAGCGTATGACATTGAAAAATGCAGGAAGTGTATGTGTGAATCTACAGCATTGAAAAATGCAGGAAGTGTATGTGTGTATCTAAAGCATTGAAAAATGCAGGAAGTGTATGTGTGTATCTACAGCATTGAAAAATGCAGGAAGTGTATGTGTGTATCTACAGCATTGAAAAATGCAGGAAGTGTATGTGTGTATCTACAGCATTGAAAAATGCAGGAAGTGTATGTGTGAATCTACAGCCAGAAAAATAGTCACAAGAGACACAACAGAAGTGCTTAAAGGAGAATTGCTGATCCAAGGCCTGTGAATTCTCTTCTTTTGCTTTTGTTTTTGGCGGATTGTGTGTTTGTCTCTCCTGCGACTTGTGAAAAAAACCAAACACACGTTATGCAATGATATCCATAAGCAAACAAAGCCACAGTTCTGTGAAAGGTTTCCATGGAGATGCATTATAGTGAATGACATATGATTTATGGGAAAATGTGACAGAGCACAGCTTTCGCTGGTGAAGGAAGACAGGTGTGGGGTTGAAGAAGGTGCTCTGTGCCTATACATGGTGTGTGTGTGTCTGTGTGTGTGTGTGTGTGTGTCTGCATGTGTGTGAGTATGTGTGTATGTGAATGCATGTGTGTGGACATGAATGGATTTGCATGTGGTCTGTGTGTGTGTGTGTGTGTGTGTGTGTGTGTGTGTGTGTGTGTGTGTGTATGTGTGTGTGTGTGTGTGTGTGTGTGTGTGTGTGTGTGTGTGTGTGTATGTGTGTTTATGTGTGTGTATGTGCATGTGTGTACATGGCACTCAGCCATGTGAAGGTGCCCTTGGGCTGGGTGTGGCGAGTGACTGAATGCCAGGGGTCTTGGGCATGGCTTTGCATGCTATACCACCTGCCTGCTGACAAACCTAATGTGGGTATAATGAATGAGTGGGTGTCAGGGGGGTGGAGTCTGGGTACGAGGGGAGCCTCGGTGTGCCCATGTCTGTACTCCGAGGGTCGGGTTACCGAAAAGACATTAGTACTGATAATGGCACCAGGCAGGGGGGCACATCCTGCCCGTCCCGCCCTGTTAGCACGAGGGGACATGGGGCCCCACACACATGGGAGATTCACATGCCATCTCTCATTTGTCTTTGCAAAAGAATGAAACGCATGTCTGCGGTTTACAATGGCACTTTCCTGCCACTAATTGTGCGAGCACATGGTCTGAAGTTTTGGTATAGGTGCATGCTTTTCCACTGCGAGCTGCAAAGTCACAAGGTTGGCATGGAGTTACATACAGATCTGCACACAAGCACTGCCGATACCCCTGAAGAGATGGATGATGGGAGAGACATGTGCAAGAAGGACAGAGCCGTAGATTCTTTCATTCATGTCTTCCATTCATTCCCTTCCACAAAGCTACATGCTGGGCTGGGAAAGAACAGCTGCTCTCCGCTCTCTTTCTCTTGCTCTCTCTGGTCAGCCATGGCCCCAATGCGTGAATTACGACTGGTTTTCTCTCTCTTTGCAGACTGTCCGGTGTCCGATAAAGCAACACACCATCGTGATCCATGGACTGAATCAGGGGGAGATCAAGGAAGATTCACCTTCAACCCCCCCAACCCCCCCACCCCACGCACGCACACACACACACACCCTGTCCCATCTCCAGACACCCAGGGATATTCCTGCCTAATCTGCTGATCCGGACGGGAATCAGACCCCCCCCCAACCTGGCCCAGGGTCAGCCCTTTAATGACGAACCATTATCGCAAAGGAGCTGGAGGATACCGGAGATAAGCAGGGTGGTCCAGCAGAGGATGTCAGCCCCCAAGAATAACCTCTGTGCCATGAGGCCACGCTCACCAGGGTCTGCACTGAGGGATCACACATACGGCACAGCACGTGGGGGGGGGGGGGTACTGTCAAATACCAAGCCCCACGATTACATCCATGCCCTGGGGGGGCTCCAGAAGTCATCGGTTTGGAATGGCATTCACCCCCCCACCACGTGGGGAATTTGTGCCCTCTGTCCTATTCCAAAAGAGTGGGTGCAAAACTGACCACTAAGTCACAACTCAGAATAGAATGTTGTGGCAAAAAATATATAGTTATTAATAGGACAGAGAGACTGTTTTAAGTCTGTTTTTTTTTTTTCAGTGTTAGGCATCGTGCTAAATTTGTTTCGGGAGGATTTGGGACCCCATTTGGTATGCATGACCGACTTTCTCAAACTCTTCAAAAATGTCACCAGAAATACAGATTTTCTTGAGAAAAAAAGGGTTTCTGGAATATTCTGGACTTTTTTACGACTCACCTGGATGTTTGCATCACCGTGTGGAAATTCCTCCCTCTGCAGGAATGGAAGGATTAGCTCTGTAGGGAATAGGGAAAAGGCTAGAGTCTTTGGGGCAGACCCTCTCAGGTGCAGGAGAGAGAGAGAGAGAGAGTCTAATTATGTTACCTGGGCCACCTGAATGGAGCTCTGCAGGAGTCTCGCTTCATCAACACACCTTAATCCTCTCTCTGCCAGTCTGTCCATTTCTGCACACCTCTCTACTCCTGTACACTCTTCACAACTTCTAAATCCCCACCGTTAGCATGGCCCCTCCCCCCACCCCCCCATTAAAACCGGAGGCCCGCCTTCAATATCTTTCACTTGCCCTGTTAGACAGCATTTGCATATGTATGGGTTTATGAAATTCATAATAAAGATAATAATAATAATAAAAATAATATTAAGCAGAGGAATAATAGAGGATGAGAGAGTGCAGAGAAGGAGAGGCAGCCCTGACCGCATGGCTGGTCTCATCTTCACACAGGCCTGTCTGAAGGCCCTTATCTCCTCTGCTCACAAAGCATCCCCTCCCGCCCGCCACTCTGGGGTAAAGTAGTCCCTCCACAACCGCATGGTGGGGGGGGGGGGGTCACGGTGTGTGTCAGTGTGTGTTTTGGGTGAAGGGATGTTGGGGGGTGGGGGGGGGGGGTTCAAAACCAGATAGCTTCCACAGAGAAGTCACTCAGCAGTACAAAAAGCACACGCGCACACACACACTCACACACACACCCATACACAAAACTGCACCGGACCTTAGTATATGGAATATTTATTTAATCCCTGCTTTTAACTGGGCACCAATGTTCGGGTGGAGCTAGCTATGCTGTAGACTGATTGGTCAAACATAATGACACACAAGTGTGACCATTCTCTTCTTTATCATTGACGACAAAAGACACAAGGGTGAATTTCCATAACTGAATCTTCTGAATGACAGTTCCTTTTACGCTGGTGCCCAGTCAAGCATACCTTATCGCTTTAAGTTTCTCTGAGTATTTTATATTTCATTTTATTTGTTCGATTGGATCCCAGCCTCAGTTTGCCAACACATGCTTACCGCTAAATGCAGAGTGATAGAAATTTCATGAGAAAAATGCTTCCCTCTCAATTGTGAGGTAGGTCCTATAGTATTTCAGGCACAGAGATAGATTCTTACCACTTCATGTGAATTCTTTGACAAAAAAAAAAATATATAAATACTTAACTTATTCTTGTAGAATTTTAACAGACAGACTGGACCAATTGAGTCTGAAATGGACACACACTGGCAGATACACACATGCATACATGTACGTGTGGAAACACACATTCACACACACTAATGCAGGCACACACACACACACACACACACACACGCTCGCACACACACAAACAGAGACACACAATCCCCAGCTGAACTCACTGTATGATCCTGCAGAAGCATTTCATAATTGACTTCTTGAGATTAAGAGTGGGACTAATCTATACGAGAACAACAGATGAGAGAGAGAGATGCTTTCTCTGTTATCTAGGGCCTGGGTAGTCAATTATTTCTGACCTCAAAATGTTTTTCATCAAAAGCCTTATTTTGCATGTTTTTTCCGTCCACAACTTTCAAAGTTTCAGTGATAAATGATGATAAGGCAAACCCATTAAAAAAAAAAAAACAATGTATTGCACATTGTTTTTTTTTTTTCATGAAGCACAACATATTCGGACAGTTTCTTACAGGGGAGATTACATAAATAAACACAGAAGCATAAGTCATCTAGCAGAGCACTTAAACTGTTTTCCAAAGTCATGGGCTGGACACTAAGTGTCAAATAAGTTCCAAATGACAGGTTGACTTTTCAGCCATATCGGACAGAAGCTCAGAGTTATTGCAGTGGACAGGGGACCCATGTGTTACCGTTGAGGGGGAATTGTATCCATTTCTTCCATTCGCCTCATGGGAGTGAGGGAGCCGGATGGCTTTCAAAGTGAGACTGTAACGTCTCTGCGATACCGACTGACCGACTGCTGATGAGCACGGACACCAGATATGCCACCAGACCCGTCGCGTCTCTGGTGACGGCGCCAGCAGCCGTCGGGGCGATGCGATCGTGTGATTGGCCGTCAGGCGGGGTTGACGGGCTGCTCCGTTGAAAAGAGGACACAGTTGTGCGCGTCTCTGTTTGTTTGTGACATCTTGCCACGCTTGTCTCAGTCCTTCCTATTAGCCATTAATCATGACGGCTCAATTCTCCACGCGCCGCCCAACGGGCCCGCCAGCCTGGCACCTCACCTGGTGGCACTGTTTTAGGGGCAGCCCTCAATATGCCACCCGTGGACACCCCATCATTCTCTCCAACATCAGATCAGGACCTCACTCCCCCCAAAGCACACACTCACACTCACACACACACTCACACACACACACACACACACACACACACACACACACACAAGCCCACAATCAAACCACGCTCCACTGCACTCCAGATTAAACAAACACCTGGGGTAGTGTTAGAGAGTCACACGAAATTGAATCAAGAACCCTCAACACCCTCAAACTCCACCCCTCCACTGCTCCAGTCCCATCGCCCCACCCCGCACCCCCACCCCTGACACTCAAGGTTTTCAGTTCTCTGTGACAATCCATCATCATCAATCTTCCCACTTCTCTTTTTTATTATTCTTTTTTTAGTGTGGCGGGGGGGGGGGGGGGGGGGGGGAGGGAGTGAAAGTTCTGTCCGAGGCAACATAACATAAACATTTGTACACTTTGGCCCCATCACCCGCCCCTGGCCCCCATCGTCCCGCACCCACCCCCCCACCCCCCCACCCCCCCACGCCCCACCCTCAATGACACACTCGGTTTTCATTAAAGACAATTTAACATGGTACCGCCCCCTTTTTTTACCACGTAGAGGCGTACGTGTGTGAGATCTCTGGTGGAGTCGGGACCCAGCAGCTCCTCTTCCAGTAGGTCAGCAGAGCTTGTGAGCAGGTGTGAAAACAAGCTGAGGGGAAGCGGCCTCTCGTCTGAATGGGGGGGGGGGGATTGTGGGGTACGCTCTTCATGTTATAACACCACATTAATCACTCTCATCTACTGACAGGCCTATTCCAGCCCCCACCCCCCTCACCCCCTCTGCCATCTCCGCCCCCAAACCCCTGAAAACAGGGTAACCCTCTCTCGTTCGACGCAAACACACATTCGTGCGAAAACAAGTTACGGATACTGATCCGATTGGCCGATTGCTCAAGCCAAGCACCGATGAGCGATCAGAACAGAGTTTGTTTTTCTTTTTTTTTGTTTCGGATGGGAAAAGGTTTTCACAAGCAGTTTACAAAAACAGGAGGACTTAAAAAAAAAGTCAAACAAACTGTGAAATTTTAGCAAGACAGGACAGAGGAAACTAAGAAGCAAAATGCGATTCACGTGCTGCGCTGCCCAACATTCACAGCAATGGCTGGAAAGAGAGAATGAGAGGAAGACAGAAAAAGAGACAGAGGTAGAGAGAAAGACAGACAAATGGGCCAAAATGCCATCACATGTTTTCACCCCTTTGGGAACGTAAATATTCACAAATCTGAGAAAAGTAGGAAAAACTAAATGTGCCTTCTTCAGTTCCACGGTGGACAAAATCTTTACTTTCAAACTAAATGAAATCAGAACTGACACCCTAGAGAGAAAGAGAGAGAGAGAGAGAGAGAGAGATGTGCCGTGTTCAGAAAGTAATCAGAAAGCTGGATATGACATGACTGTTTGAAAGCACCATCATATACACCAGACTCCTCTGTCTATGCCAGTCTTCACTAAACATGTGTCATTCATTCTCAGTTCTAGGGTCGTGTCAGGACACAACTCACATTCCGGAATGTTCTCTGGAGAAAACAGCCCTCCCTGCAGTATGCAGCATGAACTGGTGGTGATGGAACTGGGCGGGTAACCAGGGAGTTACAGGTTGGAGTCACTAAAGGGACACAGCACTTGAGGAAGGTACCTGGCTATTGACCATTACATAGTGATTATGTGCCGGGTGTGTGTGTGTGTGTGTATGTGTGTTTGCGACTTTTATGAACACCTGCAGAAGCCAGCTTTCATGTTTTGCTTGTTTTTTCTCTCAGACACTAAGGGCTCTACTTAATGGCCCAAACACCTTGTGCAACAGTCAAAACAGAGCATGTTTCCTTGGGTAATTGCTGCTTATTCTTTGTACTTCAGTACTATGTGGCAGCAGTTTCACACAGGAATAATGCATTAGCTGCAGGTCAACAATGGACACATTACATGCTGCTTGAAAATGAACCTTTCCCAGACAAAGATATCACACACATCTGGGTGCTCGAAAATTATGCATCAATTAGTCAATATAATACTGGCTGTTTCCTTGATGGGATGGAATGCAACTTGTGTAAAAAAAGAACCTCAAAACCCAAATACTCCTATTCAGTGGCTGATGCAGAAACTACATTAGATCTGACATTAGAGGTGGACAATTACCTTGGAGGAAAGGTGTGTGAGAGATGAATTAGCCTGTAGCATGGACCTCTGATCAAGGCCAGTACCCCAGCTACCAACCCTCTCCAGGAGGGTGCAACCTGGGACAGCGCCGTTCACCAGCTCCCCTCTCTGTGACGGGTGCTGTGGAACCCAAGACCTTGACACAGTGCTCAGCCACTGCACCCTGTACTCTATCTGACACCCCCCCCCCCCCCCCCCACAGGTAAGTCACAAGCAGGGTCACCAACAGTCCTTGAGTCAGCTGGGAAAACGCGTATTTCGAAAAGTGCGTCTCCCACTATATTGAATCTGGTCACCTTAGCATGCATCCTTGTTTAGTTTCCTATATTCAGGCAAGGCAATGCTAACAGCTCAAGCTGCCAGATGCGTGGGACAAAGCAACTCGCCTTACATCACCAACTTTCCATAGACATCCCCGCCAGACAAATTAAACGCAGTTCTACTCATAAATCATAACGCTAGTTACAATTGACGTGAAGCTGTTTTGATGTACGTTTAAACAACATTTGAGTTCCATATTTGAATTTAACTTCGGGGTACATTTTAAGAACGGGGTTGGTCACACAAACAAATGTATTTTGCTCGTTATGAAGTGGGTCGTGTGCGCGGAAAGTTTTGGGAAGCGGTCCTCCACGCTGCACTGTGTTGGTCCCTCTCATGTATACAGTCTGTCACAGAGATTCCTTTCTGTATGCTTCTTGCCCAAGACATGTTCCAGTGCCTTCAGTATGAAGAGGACCCCTGTAGAATGTAACACGCTAGATCCAATAAAATTCAGCTCTCAGTCTGACAGCAGTTGTATGTAGTATTTCATAGTACGGGCAGAGCCACATTGAAGCACAGGAAATGTAGGCATGTAGTCCAGAACTGAACTCGATATTTAGCGTAATCTGCTGCCGTGATTTATTCCTGAGGATGAAATCTGAGCAGTCACTGCACATACTACTGGATCCCTGGAGTCATTATTGGCCAAAAATAAATGGGGTAAATTAAACTTAATTTGTAGATTCTGCGCAGTAGGCTGTACTGATCGTATCTGCGAAAACATGAGTTAAAAATGTTAAGCTCATTTTTATCCCAAGTTTATTGATCACGAAAAATCATGAAAAATCGACTTTTCTTAATCGGGCCTGGGAAACGATTGTAAAGCGGCTTTGTGACAATCTGTGTTGTAAAACGTGCTATACAAATAAAAATTGAAGTGAATAAAGTGGAATTGAATATAGATTTTTTAAAATAACAAAATAAGGTGTTACATGTTGCTACAGAGAGTAGCTATCAGGCGATCTGATTGGTTGCCTCCATGCTATGGTTGCTGAGGTTGGCTCCCTCTTTACCAGCACTCCATTCTGGCTCTAAGGATGGATACAGAAGGGCTGGTGACTGTATTTGTTGTGTGAGGGGGCTGTCTGTCAAGCCATTTTGGCTGCTTACTTGACTCTCTGCACATGGAATTCAAGAGAAAAGGTGAGTAGCTCACACTTCTCTTCACACAATCAAAATGTATTGCAAGGTGTCCCGCATTTCTTGGCTATGACTTGAATGTGCCAACCATCAAGTTTATTATTTTATGGTGTGGATGTAGTATATTTTGGTTTCATGATGCCATTTCCTTAAAGAAAAAAAAGAAAAGAAATCTGCAAATATGTGGGCAAGTCATTCATATAGAATTCAGAACTAAACACCTAGGCTTTTTTTAAGAGATGTTTTTTTGTTGGCCACTAGGGGGAGTCTGGCTCTCAGGCACAGGATGGAGTTGTCTCCTGCCTGTATTTGTGGCTCACGGACCTTGAGGAGTGATGGCTTGAATGACGCAAAGAGAGGATGAAATGGAGCAAATCAGCGGCCAATGAGACGAGCCGAACCGGGCTTTATAGTTTTCTGGACTTAGTTATGAGGGCTCCTTCCATCAGAATCAATTACGAATCTTTCAACACCACACTGGGGAGAGGGAGAGAGGGAGAGACAGACAGAGAGAGAGATTGAAGGAAACTAGGACCAAATTAAAGGAAAGCAGGAAAAAAAAATACAGCTGGACACATCTTGAAATCAAGACCCAGCGACCACAGTTTCCACATTAATCAGGAATGTGAGAGGTTGCTGGTTTTCATTTTGCGCTGAAGAGGGCTTTTGTTCAAAGGATTAAACGATGCCTGCTTTCTACTAAAACCAACTTACTGCTCAGGGAAGACACCACAAGCCAGAACACAGCCATGTCCTGAAGGGGTTCCTGTAAACATACAAGTAAAACACAAATAAACTACCATGATGACAATTATGATGATGATGATGATGATGATGATGATGATGGTTACTATTATTATTATTATTTTTCTTTATTCTCTCAGTATGGAGAAATATTCTACAGCTGTTCACCTGAGTTTGAAAAAACAAACTTACATCGTGGATACCTTGGAGGCCATTGGTGCAGGCATTTGAATGGGAGTTGAGAGCTTGCTGCTATTGGGTGTTCGGACATGTAACTCCACCATGATAAAACCAGGTATTGGCGATCTGTGGCTGAGGGTGGGTTCTCATGTTGCCCCCGTCCCACATCCCTTTGCCTGGAGGCGAGCAGCACTGGCTTATGAAAGCTTTTATCTCTATGTAAGATACATAGTGTACCTGCTCATTGGCTGGGGGCTATGGGGAGAGCGCAAAGCCAAACAAACACAGCGGAGCGCAGGAAATCCTTTCCATACAATCCACAGCAATTTGCATCAGTGACTACACATCACATCTGTCTGGAGGTATCTGGGATGAAAACTGCCTTCTTTCTCCTGCCCTCTCTCTCTCTTCCTCTTTCCTCTCTCCCTGTCGTAACATCTCAATGCTACTAGGAGAATCAGGACGTCTTTGAAGATACCCCATGTTCAGGGTCTGGATCTCCCCCCCGGGGCTATGATCTGCCTAGCCCGCCGTCCTACCATTCGGATGCGGTTCTGCACCTGTGTTTACTGGGCGAGAGTGGTGGGGGAAATGGATTGTCTTTAATCAGTCGTTTGCACACACAGACGGTGCTCCAGTCCTTGCTCAATGCTCTGGACTATCAAGGTCTCTCATCTGTCTGTGCCGTCTTCAGGCTGCTGGGATTTGAAGCAAAGAAAAACATTAAACCAACTCTGACAGAGCGCTCTGTGCTCTTACACTGTACATGCTATCCCCATATGAACTCTCAGAGCTTTGTTTTAATGGTTGCAAACCCTATGGCGCAACGGTCAAAATGCAACCTATTACCTTGAGTAATTGCTGCCATGTTTACTTCAGAACTGTGTGCATGTCAAATTTACATAAGTAGAATGTGGCAGTTTTGCGGTTGCGATGGTTACATTCCAAAACTGCTATAAAATGAACTTTACCCTAACTCAAATAGCAAACAAATCTGAGTTTTCAAATAAATGATTCACCGATTATTCAATATAATGCAGTCTTTTTTAACATTGTGCCAATAGTTTGGACTGTCAAAACAGAGCCCACGGAGTTAAACTAACATTGAAAATTTAATTGTGTACTTGCGCAGTCAACAATTTTTGGCTCCTCGATCATTCACGAAAAATAAACGTTCCCAATACATAAATTTGTCCAGTTTCCCGGATGTCCCTTGAAATTTGTTTGCCTGGAAGGTTGTATTCTGTGCTTGTTTGGACCAAAAAATATGTTCCAAAAAGTGTCAGGGAAACATTTTCGTCATGACATTATCTCACGACCAAGCGGGAAGCTAACTGGAATCTGCCCCAGTGTTCTGGAAATGTTTCATTTTTAGCTGAGCTGGCATTTGGCATCAACGTTATGTGCGTAAGTGTGTGTGCATGAGTGCGCATGTGTGTGTGTGTGTGTGTGTGTGTGTGTCCAGAGCACTCCAGGTATGATATGATTGATTGATTATTGCTTGATTGATTAATCAATAAATTGATTGATTTCTTACTATTATCCTCACCCTCAATGACGTAATGTGTCTTGCACCCCTCAAAAATCAAGCACAGTAACATGAACTTTCAAATACATGAATGCAGAATTACAAAGCTATACAGACAGCAAACAGAGGATTAAATGGCAGCGAACAGGGAGAGGGGGCACGCATGAGTCTTTATAATGTTAGTGTGGGGAGTGGGGGCACGCATGAGTCTTTATAATGTTAGTGTGGGGTGTGGGGGCACGCATGAGTCTTTATAATGTTAGTGTGGGGAGTGGGGGCACGCATGAGTCTTTATAATGTTAGTGTGGGGAGTGGGGGCACGCATGAGTCTTTATAATGTTAGTGTGGGGAGTGGGGGCACGCATGAGTCTTTATAATGTTAGTGTGGGGAGTGGGGGCACGCATGAGTCTTTATAATGTTAGTGTGGGGAGTGGGGGCACGCATGAGTCTTTATAATGTTAGTGTGGGGAGTGGGGGCACGCATGAGTCTTTATAATGTTAGTGTGGGGAGTGGGGGCACGCATGAGTCTTTATAATGTTAGTGTGGGGAGTGGGGGCACGCATGAGTCTTTATAATGTTAGTGTGGGGAGTGGGGGCACGCATGAGTCTTTATAATGTTAGTGTGGGGAGTGGGGGCACGCATGAGTCTTTATAATGTTAGTGTGGGGTGTGGGGGCACGCATGAGTCTTTATAATGTTAGTGTGGGGAGTGGGGGCACGCATGAGTCTTTATAATGTTAGTGTGGGGAGTGGGGGCACGCATGAGTCTTTATAATGTTAGTGTGGGGAGTGGGGGCACGCATGAGTCTTTATAATGTTAGTGTGTGGTGTGGGGGCACGCATGAGTCTTTATAATGTTAGTGTGGGGAGTGGGGGCACGCATGAGTCTTTATAATGTTAGTGTGGGGTGTGGGGGTAGCAGAACTGTAATTCCTCTGTAGTGCAATTAAACAGAAAGGTTAAAAGAGAGTGGAAGTCCAAGATGGCAGGTGAGGACAGAAGAGGGACTCTGAAGCTGTGGTTGTCCCGCAGAGGGGATGGATTTGAGAGTGCGGGTTCACCTAACTGAAGCCTCTCATCTCTGACAGTGAGGTGACGTGAGACTGGGAAACAGACACGCAGCAAATTAAACCCGACTCGCTGGTAAATGACGATAAATGACCCCCCGGTGTAGGCGTAGGGTGGGTGGGTCTCGTGCACAAAGAGACCGCCCGCCGTCTCCTGTCAGACGGTTACTGTGCCGACGGTGACAGTCCGACGACAGCGACGGGAAAAGCGGATGTCATGTCTCCGCAGCGACGGGGAAATGACACTCCCACTGCTACGGCTTGACACGTTCGCTCTGAAGGCACTGGTGCTGCCAGCTTTCCCATATTTGGGCCGGGACATCCTGTATGCCTGCCAAAAATGCCCAGTCCCATAAGGCATTCCCATTGTCCAGGATTTTCTTTTTAATCTCCCATTTCGGAAGGCCCCACTGTATTCACGGTCTGCAGAAAACACACGCACAAGAAAATAAATAATAATGTTTATTAATGATAAGCTGATCATAAACAGTTGTGAATTGCATTGATATCACACCATTCCTGATCTTAATGCACTTAGCAGTGAAAGGGGGATAACTACTTCAATCATCCACTATACTGATGTGTTAAACACACGCATTCGCTTGAGCTGCGGCCATCAGACATTCCCTATTCAAGCCTATTCCCTCAGGAACATGTGAGGACAGGAGTCACTCCTGCAGCACAGCCCAAAAACTGAATGATGCAGGTATGAGCTGAAGGTGCACACTTCAGACCCAGCTTTGTGCAGGTGAACTGTGAGCCCCCATCTGACCAGCAAGGATGTCCAGTCCATGATGTCCAGTCATTGGCGTCCCCACCTGGACTACGCTATGAGCATATATGCTGTAGTGCAGCATTCGGAGCCATTGAGGGAAATCTGAATTGATCCATTTACTGTGCATCTAGTCTAAACAAATCTAATTAATATGACAAAATAACCTCATTGAATAGTACTAATATCTACTCTGCTCAAGAATACTGAATATGTGCATTGCAGTGCATTGTTCTGTGTGTTCTGTGTGGAAGGCAGTGCTGGCACCCCCAAAACCCATCTCTGTTTTTGGCAACAGGACCAGTGAGGTTTATGGAGAGAATGTGGCGTGTAGGAGGGGTGTGGTAGAGTGGGGGAGGGTCGAGATTAGGGGTTGGTGGGGATGTGTTCCAGTTTCCTAAAATCCAGCAATGCCACCTAACGTGCCACAGACACGCCCAGCGGCAGGAAACGAGAAGACATCCTGAGGAATCCAGAGATGATATATAATATATATATCATGATAATAATATGATATATAATATATGCCTGACAGTGAAATATAGGTTCAATATTTGAATGGACACGGTACCTGTTCACAAAGCTACAGCTATGCTACAAGAATGGTTCCTACGTTTTTTTCACCTTGTCAGTAAAATGTCAAATCGATATTACCTGGATATCGGCTGGCTTCACAGGTGAGTGGTGCGATGTGGTTGTGGCAGTCATTGGTTTGACACGATCACCCTCTGCCCCTCTGAAAGCCAGATTTGCCAACTTTTGTCCACACTTTTTAACCAAAACCATGTCAAAACACCCCTGGATATTGTCTGCTTTTACCCAGTCCTGGCTCACCTATCCAGTTAGGGGTTTAAGGGAGGACTGTGGTGTGTGCAGAATTTGGAGGGGGGTGTTCCACTTCTCCAACAGCCAACGATGCCATCTGCCGCTCGGCGGTGGCTGGATCAGATCGTGCAGTTTTTTGGGGAGACAGCGTATTGTTGGCTGGTTTCGGGGGGGGGGGGGGGGGGGGGGGGGGGGGGGGGGGGTGAGTGTTTTACCGCGCCTCACAGGGATCTGAGCCCCTAATTGTTTCCCACTTAAGCGAATCAAAGCGCCCGGCTCGGCCAAAGATTCAGGATATGATTTGGCTGTCAGCTGCAATATGATAATTGTCGTTCTTGGAATGCACACAGATGGCTGAGTTCCAGCATCGCAGTGCCGCGGTTGAATTTAGTTTGCCTTTTTTTTTGCCTTTTTTGCTGGCTTGATTTGGTCATTATTGTCCCTGGCTGTTCTTGTGAAATGATGCTAAAAAGGAGCTCTGACGAAAACAGAAAAATTAAAACGTATTCCTTACCAACTAACTGTTCCTTTGACAGCTCGCTGCTAGAAAGCGGCGCTGAGTTTCAGCGGTTTGAAACTTCCTCAAAATGTCAGCTGATGGTAAAGCATTCATACTTACACTGGAGAAAATAACAGGAATATTGGAGAAAAGACAAATAAAACACACCAAAACCAAGGTTAGATTCATGTTCTGTCACATGTTCTCTGGCAAGAAGCATTTAATTTTACAATATGAAAAATAATGCTTTGGGGTACTGTAAAGGAACAGCTTTAGGAAATAATGGCTCCTGGGAGTGGGTGTGGCTCCAAGGAACTCATCACTCATGCAGGTTTTCCCAGAACAGGAGACAACATACAAGATTGGTATGCTGTGAAAGTACATTTTACTGAAATATTATCAATAGACAGATTCATTAATTAATTTACCATCACCATGTGATTTTATGATGAAGTTCCTCTTTAAAGTAATGAATGTGTTACCAATGACTTGTCCTGGCCTCAGTCCACAACCTCAAAATCATCTTTCTTTTTAACTTTTGAAACATTTCCTTTGACTAAAAGTTTGTGTATTAAAAAACCAAAGGAACATCTTTTCATGGTAAAAAATGATCCACTAATAGCTGTTAGGAATTATGGCAAAAGTAGATAAGTTCAAACACTGGCAAATATTTTCACCATCAAGGGTGAAATCAGACAAACCCGCATACAAAAATATCAAAGACTTACATGGGATAGCTAATAATATATCAACATATGTAATGAGACAAACTAGAAAAAAACAGCTTAAAATTACTTATCTCTCTTTTTTCAAAGTTATTACATGCACAAAAGTCAACATCAAACCGGATTATTAGAATAGGATTCCACTCTTTTCCTTTGATCTGCCAGATTACAGTAAATCTTTCACGCCACTCGAGAAAATGAAAAGTTTTCAAAACTCAAAGGGGCCGGTCTCCATTCCTGATTTAAGCCGAATTCTTCTGCACCCCCACCCCACACCCCCCACCACCCCATGCTCTAAGCTTCCCAGAGGTTTTTGTATGGCTGACGCGTCTTGAGGCAAATGAGAGGGAAGACCTAGCCAGCATCCTTTAACACTGAGGGGAACAGAGAGAGGGAGAGAGGGAGAGAGAGAGAGAGAGAGATAGAGAGAGAAAGCAAGAGTGAAAAACTACAGGAAAACAAGAACACACACACTCCAACCAATCAGCGATACCTTATATCAGCTTCGATAAAGACATCTCTGGTATCCAAAGACAACAACGTCCTAACGTCCTCGTGCTCACTTCCTTTGGAAATGACAAGCCTCTGAAGTGAGACGACCCTGTCCCAGGGGGACGTTTTGAGACCGCAGGCTGGGGAGATGGATGACAGGTTCCCTTAAAGCCCAGATTTTTACATAATAACAAAACTACGCAACAGCGATGGCCGGCCTGTTTCATCTACAGTCCCCATGTGTGGCCCTTATTCTGTTCTGCTGACCACATAGCAAAAAATCGTATGCATGTATTTTATACATAATTACCATACAAAACAATCCCAAAGAAATACAAAAGCGAAATATGTTACTGTTTTACTCATTGTATTAAACAAAAAACATTGAAAAAAAATTCTTTTTTGACAAAAGTATGACTGGAAATGCACTCTTTAAGGACATATGCACTTCAGTCAGATTTTAAACTACAACAGAAGTTTCTTTGCGTATTTTCTATTTTATTGGAGACAAGAAAAGATGTCCTTTTGAATGTTCTTTCCATTCTGAAGTAGAACATCACATATAAAAAAAGGCTAAAGACGGTGCTGATGGAATTCTGTATGTCCTTAAATAGATGACTTTTTTATTGGGTCCTGGCCAAAGTACTCGTATTTGCATAAAAAAAAGGAAATTGAAGTAATAAAAATATACCTTTTTTTAATTAGCTGGCAGTAGGCTATCACTTTGGGGGTCTCACGGTCACCCTCCTCTTGTGTGGAGTACAAGACAGCACCCTCTTTCACCTCTCACTTACAGAACACGTACGGAACTCTGCCCCGAAATTCCTCCTCATCGCCACACATTCCTCAGGTCTCTTCATACAGAGGGAATGAAACTTTTTTCTTTTTCTTTTTTTTTTTTTACCGGGCCGCTTTTAGAGATCTAAGCATGCTTATCTCATCTGTCAAGACCCTTGAAAACATTTGACAGGATTATCGTCAAACACACTTTTTTTTTTTTGGTCTGAAGAGACTGTGCATTAATCTGTCTTGGAAAAAAAAAAAAAAAAAAAAACACCCAGCAAGTTCTCTGAATGCCGTCGACAAGAGTTAAGTCCAGAGACTCCATTAATAACACTTACGAGCCCCTTCAACAAAACTGTCCCCCTCTTTTCATTGTGTGAGTCATTCTGCCGCAGCTGAGCCGGTCTGCAGTAACCTTTGCAGCGACCGCACAACAGAGCAGGCAGGAAAAAACACACAGCAATCCTTACAGACAGAGCGGGTCATCTGTCCCCAGGAGCTGATTATAAGGCCTGGTCTTAATCACAGTCTGCCCCCCCCCCTTCCCTCCCCTCTCTTCGACGAGGGCCATTCTCCGCTGCTTTTATGAGTGTCCCTGGAGATATACTTTATTCAGGTCGACGGATGATAACATTGAAAAGCTTGCTGAGGCGTTTGAAAAGAATGTTTTGAAGTGCTTTGAAATTATTTTATTATACCTTGGGTTCAGGTTTGGAGGGAAAAAAAAAAGAAATTTAAGTAGTATGAATTAATTTTCTAATTTGGAAGGCAAGGATGGTAATGTACTTGAGTAGCTTCAACATAAGCACGAGGCTGAAGGCCAAAGTCCTTTTGCCATGCGAACACAATCAGCTAATGAATGAGCTCACCTACTGTAATGAAATTTGGTGTATCCAGGAAGTCATACACCACCAAAGGTGGGAATTATCTAATGTCTTCAAATTTACATTAAATTTGAGCTGTTTGTTGTTGTTTTTTGGGTCTTTATCTAATGTTCAGTGTATTTTTTGGATCCCTTGCTCTTTCTCGCTGCCTCTCTGTCTCTTGCCCTCTCCAACTCTCTCATTCTTTCTCTCTCTACCTCTCTCTCTTGCTCTCACAAACTCTTCCTCTACCTCTCTCTCTGCCTCTCTCTCTTGCTCTCTCAAACTCTCTCTCTCTCTTCCTCTCTCTCTTGCTCTCTCAAACTCTCTCTCATTCTCTCTCTCTCGACTGCAAATGAAGAACTTGGAAAAAAGTCAAACATTAATGCATTAATCATTTTGTCTCCAGACGGTGACATCACAGGCCGCTGGGCACACAGGCAGGTCTTTCCAAAGCAGCCATATTTTTCCTGATGAAAATGGCTGCGGCGGTAGGATAAACAGGTAATCAGAGCGCATTGGCGATAATTAACCCCCCCCCCCCCCCCCATGCCCCAGCCATGGCCTGCATGGGAAAAGGACTGTGACATCACGTGCACACTGAGGGTTTGAGTATGACCTCACCAGCGGCAGCCTGCAGGACAGCCTGCCAGGGGCCAAACCTGAGCTCCTGCAGTCCAGCACTTACATATGCATACATGCAAGCAACAGCAGTCACACATATGCATGCACATACAAACACACTTTTACACATATATGCATACACACACATACACACACACATACATGCACATACAAACACACATGTATGCATACACATGAACACTGTCATACACACACTTCCTTGCACATACATTCATACATACATACACACACACACACAGACATATACATACACAGGCAGACACAGACACTCTTACACACATATACATGCACACACAAGCACGCACACACACACACACGCACACACTTTTGCACACATTTATACATACACACTCACACAAACATAGACGCATGTAAATACACAAAGGTGCATGTCTGCACACATACACACAGACAAGCATGTATGCTTGCATACACACAATCACAGATACTCAGATGTGCACACACATACAGTACATGTACAAATACATTCATACATAGACAAGCACATAGGCACACACACTCACACACGCATTCACATGTGCACACAGATACCTACATACACTCACACATTCACACACTCATAGACATGCTCATGCACACACAGACAGACATGCACACACACATATGCATACACACGCTCATACACATGCACACACACACATTTACACACGTTCTCAAACACACTCATACACACAAACAGACACGCACACACACATATGCATACACACGCTCATACACATGCACACACATTCACATGCACAAGCATACACACACATTCACACACATTCTCAAACACACTCATAGACATGCTCATACACACACAGACAGACATGCACACACACATATGCATACACACGCTCGTACACATGCACACACATTCACATGCGCACACACACACACATACACACACACACACACAGGTGGCGTTGGTGTCGAGTGCCGTGTGGGTCCGTGCTGAACAAAGGCGGCTTTGGTTCTTCAGGCCTGGCACGCTGTCAGAGCTTACTCCATCATAGCAGCTACAGGATGGGAGATTTACGGAGCAGACAGTACCTCTGCTGCACCCCTCAGTCCCAGGAGGGCCCTTTCCAAAGGGTCCCGTCCCGACTGGACCCAGACCAAAAACTGAGACGGATTAATCCCAACCTCCCCCCCACCTCCCTCCCCACAAACACACATGCTCATACACACACACACACTCATATACATATATACACACACCACCACACACACTCACAAACACACACTCATACACAGAAACAAGCATACACATCAATGTACACACACACACACACACTGATATACATATAGACACACACCACTACACACACTCATGCACATTCATGCACACTCAAAAACACATACTCATACGTAAACAAAACAACTCACTCACATTCAAAGAAACACACACTCAGAAACAAGCATACACATCCATATACATACACACAAACTCACTTTCACACATACACACATACACACACACACTCACACTCATACAATCATATACACAATAATACACACACACACACACACACACACACACACCACTTCTCCCTTACACTTGACTAATCATGGAAAGTAGCCCAGGTTAAGGTAATGTTTGGGCTGTTTCATGTTTAATGCCATGCGATCCATAAATCTCCCCTGCTTTATTACAGCACCGGACCCAAGGCATTAATCTCTCAAATCAAGCAGCGCTCCAGCCTCCCTTATAAGCTAGACATTATTACCTCAGAAAAAAAAGAAAAAAAAAATCCCATTTGGAGCGTGACATCCCGTTATTCCCGGTCATTCCCAGGTTTATGTGTCTGAGATACAGCCGCCGGGGGGTCAGGACGAGGCGGCTCGCTGGAATCGGAGAAGGAGGGACAGCGTTTATGTGAGAACGGCTGGAAGGGCGGAGCCACTTGGGCGTACGATGGTGGCATGAAAATGGGCTTCATATGAGGACGAGAAAGGTGGACAGCCAGCAGTCGATTCTCTCTCTTTTTCTCTCTCTGTGGCCAGCCTGGGGGGGGTTGGGGGGGCTCGTACTGTAAACTCGACACGTCTGCCCACAATGCGGGCGCCCGCCT
Organism: Albula glossodonta; assembly: GCA_019788955.1. Lineage (NCBI taxonomy): Eukaryota > Metazoa > Chordata > Actinopteri > Albuliformes > Albulidae > Albula > Albula glossodonta. The sequence continues at coordinate 262,128 of JAFBMS010000262.1, forward strand.
CCCTTGACACCGCCCCCCCCCCCCCCCCCCACAAACCCTCACCTGAGGCGGTCAGATTCAAATCTTCCTCTCCAGAGGTCATCAGATAATTTAGGTAGCTGCGCTTTCATCTGCCAGCAAGCATTAAAAAACACAGCGGAGAGAGCCTCCCCTCCACACCATACTACACAGTGCGATGTGCTGCTGTGGAAACCAGCTCTGGGCTGAATACCTGAGTGTGTGTGTGTGTGTGAGTGTGTGTGTGTGTGTGTGTGTGTGTGTGTGTGTGTGTGTGTGTGTGTGTGTGTGTGTGTGTGTGTGTGTGTGTGTGTGTGTGTGTGTGTGTGTGTGTGTGTGTGTGTGTGTGTGTGTGTGTGTGTGTGTGTGTGTGTGTGTGTGTGTGTGTGTGTGTTTATGAGTGTGTGTGTGTGTGAGTGTGTGTGTGTGAGTGTACCACAGACTTTAACCCATAATGCATTTCATTAGCTCTTGAACAATGGCGGCTGGCTCGGAGTGGGCATCCCCAGGCGGTGCTTGGAGTGAGCGATAAAGTGTAAGATATACACGGCGCTGGCAGGGCTGTGTGTTTGGGCCCTTAATCCACGCCGGGCGGAACAGCCAAAAGCTCATAAGAGATCTTTTCATATGACTGTGGGGCCTGGGCCGTTTTGGGGGTGCGCGGCGAGGACGAGTCGACCCCCCTTAACCATCCGCCTGGCACCCCTTTGTGCTGCTTTTCCACTTTGATTTCATGTGTGCCCATCTCCGGCGTTTGGGGAAAGGGGAGTCGGGAGACATTCCAGGGGGCTCAAAGCACCCCCCCAAAAATCTCTGCCCCTCCCCCTGTCCCAATACACACAAACACACTGATGCACAGACATATACACACGCACACACATACACACACAAACACACATGCGCCAACACACACACACACACACACACACACACACAAACACACATATGCCATACATGCACATGGGCAAACACCAACAAACACGCACACATGAATATATACACACTCATATGTGGACATGTGTAAACCACATACACACACATGCACACACATGCACACACATGTAATGGCTAAAATCAAATGGTTATGTGATAATGATTAATCATCATTGTTGATTGATTGTTTGATTGATCGATTGATTGATCCTTTACTTTGCCTGTACTCCAAATGAGATCCAAAGCTGTTGCTGACTCCCAGAATATCTCTTAATTCAGAGAACTGTCAGTGTTTTTCTGTCCTTTTCAGGATCACCCCTGGGCTGTGCTTGTGCTCTCTCCCTGTCCCCCTCTGTCTCCCTCTCCTCTCTCCTCTCTCCCTGTCCCCCTCTGTCTCCCTCTCCTCTCTCCCTGTTCCCCTCTGTCTCCCTCTCCTCTCTCCTCTCTCCCTGTCCCAGTCCCGGGCTGAGGGGCTGAGGCTGTGTGTCTGGCTGTGCCGGGGCCTCTGGGAGTCTGAGGCAGTGGGGTGTTAGTGTTGCCGATGGGGTTTATAGACTCCCTACAGAGAGCATCTCCTTAAAGCAGACAATGGGGCGCATTTATCCGGGCCTGACCGCGCTGACCCCCGAAACTCGCTCCTCTCCGCCGAGCCGGCCCGATCCTTTCACTGCCTTTCAGGGGGACACACAAAGCTCCCTGTCCCATCAGCGGTCTGTACCCACACAGCTGATAATAGCTCAACCTGACCCCAACACACACACACAAACACACGATCACACACACACACGCACACAAACACACACACGATCACACACTCATACACACACACACACACAATCACACACACCCATGCCGCATGACGCGCAGACACAGTCATGCATACTCTCATTGAGACATCCCTCTCTCTGTTTCACAAATGCACACAAAGTATGAACAAAATTACTGAATTTTCAGGATTGGTATTTCCTGATTCTGCTAACTGTGGACACCCCTCGTTCCGGTCTTGTCCTTCGTCTCTCTCACTTTCTTCTCGATTTCCCCCGCCTGCTCTTTGGTTTTGTGATGTTCACCCGTGATTCATCCTTCATCCTCAAACACCTTATTCTCCCAGAGATGTACCCCTTATTTTTTCCTCTAAGCTTTGATGGGCCCGACTCAGCGGTGATTCTGGGGTTCAGGAAAGGTGGGGGTTGTGGGTATATTTTGGCAAAAACATACTGGTGGGGGTGGGGTGGGGGTGGGGGTGGGGGTGGGGGCGTGGTGGGTGAGGTGCGGTATCAGTTGGGCGGCGGCATGGGGAGAGGGAGGACAGGAGGTGCAAAACAAATTTTTGCCAACAGTGGTAATGTTGAGGTGCAGGGGGAAGGAGGGCTGGAGGGGGGTGAGCGCGGGTAGATGGAGAGGGATAATGCTTCATTTTGGTTTATGTGCGTATCCCTCGGGGGGACCCCTGCGGTGCTGAAGAAGCGTATTTCTGTCTCACTTTGCATTCCAATGCATCCCTAAACAGTCTCTGAACACCCCCCCTCTCCCCTCCATCCCTCCGTTTAAATGTGGGGGAAAATAAAGGAGGGGAACGGGGGATAAGAGAGTGATAGACTCTCTGTTCACGGCCTTTAACGTTCTTTCTCAGGCCTTCTGTTCATGTGCCTCCAGAGAATGAAAAGAAACAGTATCTCTATTTTAGAGACGTGGTGAAGGGGGAGACACGCTTGAGTCGCGTATCGGGCTCAGGCGGCCAACCCCAACCATGGACGATGGCCCCGTCAGCGTCAGCCAATAAGAACCGACAGGTGAGCCGTCTGTGTCCGCGTAACCTGGCCAGCGTGAAACGTTTCCTGAACATTCAGGGAAGGTTGGGGGAAGAATCCCACATGACTGTGAGATAATATAATATGAACATACCTCGAAACCTGAGCAATTTTTGTTAACAACAAGTACTGCTAATGACGTAAGAAAAAAAAATAATTTCAGGCAAAAAACTTTAGTGGGGCAACTAGAGAACTAGACATATTTACGGGAACTGTTTGGAACTGTTATTCTAACATTTTTGGAGTGTTCTGGCAATCAAAAACGGTTACCAGGGTACCAGTGAACAGTGAATAAACTCTGCTCAGGAATTCAAATAGCAAAAGAGAGAAATTCCCTCCCCCTTATGTGGTCACTTTTTGATGTTTTAATCACTGGTACACTGTGAGGCAACACAAACACAAGTAACACAAATCTCAGCACAGACAGTATATGCACAACAACACATAAGCAGCAACGTAGTTTATCGTGCAACATTAGAACCCTGGCAAACATGTAAATAAGCACATACAACAACATAGATAATTCTGTCAAAGCAGTAATACAAATCAGAATTGTCTGAAGTAATTAAGCAGTAATTGTTACAGGCTGGGGGTATTAAACAGCAGGGGTGACAAACTCCAGGCCTAGACGGCCCACAGTGTCAGCAGGTTTTTGTGGTTTCATTTTAATCAGCCACTGATTGAGGCCCTGAAAACAATATGTGAACTTATGAGAAGATCAGTGATTTTTCTTTACAATCTTTAAAGCCCACTCAAGTCAAACTTACTTCCTGAGTTTACTGAAATAGATACCCCAAATAAAATGAAAGAAGAGTGGTGATGTAGGAAGTCATGAAAATAGTGGGTAAAAGTAACCCCTACTCATCTGTAACTTTATGAACAGGGTAGCGACATCACATCTGTAATACATGAGAGAACATAAGTCATAGCTCATGGGAAACCATTTTAGGTGGATGTCAGAAAATGACCTTTTATGGCCAAAATATTCTGATGTGTCAATTATCAGAGTTGAATCATTGTTGAAAATGACCAACTGCAGGATGTAATGTTTATAGTTGAAAAATGTCAAGATGAATCGGGGGGTTCAGTGCTGGAGCCAGGGAACACCGTGGCTGTTCAGGACTGGAGGCTGACTCCTGTGTTTTACTGCAGAGCAGAGACCCCAGATCTGAGAGATTATTAAGATGCTGCTGCCGTTGGAATCACTGAATGAGATGGAGGCCAAGCTGGATAAAAACAATGCAGTCGACTCAGGGCCATCCACTTGTTTACACACTTAAGTGGAGAATACATACTACAGAAGCACAGACAGGTAAAAATATATTCCCTTATGCAGCTGCAACAAAGCAGGGACCTTCCTGATGATATATTATTAAAATATACAACATATATTATATGCATATAAAACCTGAACTGTGGAAAGCCAGGGAAGATGGCCAGCCACCTGGGCGGAAGGTCCCCACATGTTTTTGATTATCTTGTCCGTTGCTATGAGGAGCCGTATGAGGTGAAATGGAAGACAGTCCAGGCACATCTCTGGATTTTCAATCTGTGCCTGTCACATTCTTTGCAGTTGCTATATTTTCTCAGTGAGAGTGGGGTGCCTTAAGCAGTCAGGACATCACAACACAAAACAGGATGTGACATCATTTCCTTCTGAGAAAACCCCCCCCTCCCTTGTGGGCTTCCTCCTGACAGGTCAAGAAAAGTTTTGGATTTTCCTCACAAAACACACAAGCATACACGAACACTCCTGCAGCTAAATGAACCCCCGGCAGCAAAAGGAAGAAGGAGAAAAGCGAGATGGCAGGTCAAAATCCCAGGCACAAGTGAGTCAATCATAATTCACTTGATCATGACATTATTGTCAACAGTCTATCTTTACACAACTGCATCACATTTAACTGGCAGCTGGTTCGGTAAGGTTGGCGGACGATCGCTCAAACAGAGACAAGAATAAAACAAAACATTTCATTAACACTTAAGATATATTAGTATAACATTAGTTATAATCTAATAGTTACATTATTACATTGTAACATTGCAAGTTATAACATTTAAGAAAAACTTGAATTAAAAAAATAAGATTTTCTCTCCCCAAAAAACAAATGCAGAAAACATTGATGATGTACCACATGCATCCGACTTTTCGTTAGTTAATGGAACTATTTACCGCGATGCGCAATATAAATATGTATAAAAGGTAATTCTTGCACATACTAAGCTTTTACAGTTCAGAACAGCTGTTACTTCAAATGCTGCACGTTTAACGGTTACAAACTTTCATGAACTGTCATGGTCATACATAGCCATTCTTATCAACATTTCTAGAAAGGAAACAAAACAAGCAAAACTATCCTCAGTAAATACAATCTTATCTCCTGTTTAGAGCTAGACATGAAGCAATTTATATCCATGATATAGAGAGAAGAGAAATATCCTTTTTGCACGCCAGACTAAAGGTTATCCAAACTAAACTCCATGAGCCCAGCAAACAAACTGATAACCCACTGGTAATTTTAAAAAGATAATGCACCAGCAATTTCAAACTGATATGTTTAGAAAGCCTTCCTTTTTCTATTATCTCAGTTGTGTTTCAAAAGCTTTTGACCTCTGCTTGCTTGCTCATGGTTAGGCGGGTGACTGAAGGGGCAGTCAGTGTTTACTGCAAACAGGGAGAGAGCAGAGAGGGACAGCGGGTCCAAGGTCCGACCACCGCTCGGACTGAGGCGGGAATGGAGCCTTATGGAGCCTTTGGCCATACCTGTGCCACTGAGGTCGTGGCAGAGCACGGACAATCAGACCTCCAGAGATTTCCACACGCTCACTTTAGCGTTTGGCGAAAGGCTCTCTCTGTTATAGTAGTCACCAAGTGAGTAATGTGGCAACTATGAAATTGGTCAAGATTCTCTCCCTCTCTCTCTCCCTCTCTCACACTCACATATGCACACACATACATACACATATGCACACATTCACACACACACACAATTTGTTGAGATTCTCTCTCTCTCTCTCTCTCTCTCTCTCTCTCTTTCCGTCTCTCACACACATATATACACACACATTTACATTCAAACGCACACTAACTTGGTCAAGATTCTCCTCTCTCTTTCTCTCTCCATCTCTCTCTCTCTCTCACACACACACACACACACACACGCACACAGTCAGATGAATCCCTCACACAGCAGCAAATGGAAAGAGGATGAAGAGAAGACGACAAACCAAAATCTCAAGTCCAGCTTTAGCCCCTCCTTTCAGATTTATTTCTGGCGGTCTCTTAAACAGAGTGTCTATGGTCTGAAGGCCAGGCCTTCAGATGTGGCAGCTTTAACACTCCTCGGATTCACAGAGCTCCGTTTGTGGGAGTATTTTTCGGTTTAATTCTCCGTCTTCACCCGTCATGCTCTGGCCTTCACGCTTGGCCCTCACCGTGTTGACGTGACGTTATAAAACATTGGTTGGGTCCTGAATGTGGACAGGTTTATCACTCTGAACTGCGCTGCACTGCTCAGGCTCACAGCAGAGGGATGTAAGCCTGGAAAGCAAGGCCCGAGGCGAGGGTGCTGGATTTATCGGGGATTTCTGGGCCTGTCCCAGGGCGGTCAGCGGGTAAGACCAGCACAGGTTGGGGCGCAGGGTCCTGTGTGGGAGGATAAGATTTGAGAGGTGAGATTATTGGGGAGTTTGGGATTGGCTGAAAGATAGGTTGAACTTTGACCCCTCACCCCTATCCCCCATAATGCAACATGCAGGAATTTGTGTGCTCCATCCAGATGGGAATATATATCATTAAGAACCCCCCCACCCACCACATCCCATAAACATACTCTTCCTCCAGCTCCCTCGCCCTCCCCACCACTGTTTCGACATGTGGTGACCATCGTTCCACACTGCCAATCCCTCTGTCCCTTCAAGTTCATCAGTCTCCGTAAAGGGTGGAATTCAATTCAGATTGTCTTCATTGATGAAAGGGATTAGAAATGTGAATCGCACAGGATTTCTCAGGATGAGGTTTGTCAGACAGACAATGGGGGCTGATGTGAAAATCTCTAAATTCTGGTTTTCTGTGAAATCTGTACATTCTGAAGTTAAATTGGAATGGTGTTTTTTTATAAGGAGTCATCAGTGCTGGAACAGCTTAGCAGGTGATGTGCTTCAGCCAGAGAGCCTTGGAGTGCTCAAGACCAGGTGCGATACAATGCTGGATACTCTTCAGGAAGTCTTTAGGTAAACAACAAATAACTGAATGGACTGGATAGCCTGTTCTTATAATTTTGTGTCATTATTCCTTGTCATCTTGTGTAGGGATACTTCTGTCATTCAGTGAAAAACCTTCAGCTTTGCGTGTTAAAGATGCCAAAGCACAACTCCATTCTATTCCCAGAAAATATGAATGTTTTCTGGAAAGATGATGGAAATCGATTATGGTAATGCTTTTAATAGTTCTACTACAACCATTACTGCTACTATAGCTACTATTTCCACAAATAATAATAACCTTGTACATCCTAAAACTTGAATTCCTGGGAAAATTATTCTTTTTTGTTGATTATCCATTTTAGTTGTTGATTTATTTAATTCACAGTATGTAGGAATGCAGTACACATGATGATAACTTACAACTTGTGTCATTAAAGTGACCATAAAATGAACATTTTGCATTGCGAGCGATATGTGAAGAATGTCCTCTGCATTCACTAGCAAGACGTTAGCTCACATTTCCATCACGTTGCATTGGACTGAGGGCCGAATGAAAGATCTTCAACTGACCGTAAAAAAGAAAGAAAAGAAAGAGAGGAAGGGAGAAACATCTTTATCATTCCTCTCCCTTCCGCTGGAGATGCCAGAATGTACATATATCACCCCCCCCCCCCCCCCCCCCCGCCCCCCCCCCCACACACACACACACACACACAATGCCCCATCCCACCTCTCCTCCTCCATCCATCGGCTTCCTGAAAGGAATTCCCACATTCCCATATTTCCAGATTTTCCTCCTTGTAACACATCTCCAAAACACCTCTCCCATTGGTTGGGACCTTTGAACCCCCTCCCTCCCCACCCCCACCACCATCACCACCCAAACTCGCCTTCTCACCCCCTTCCCCCCTCCCCTCCCCTCCCCTCCCCATCCAAGCCAAGATTTGTTGCCAGTTAATTCTAAACGACCATCTCCTGCAACAAAACCTGAGTCTTTAGATGTGAGTAAATGACAGAGAAAATGGGTGGGTGGGTGGGGGGGGTAGTTGAGTTTGGGGGCCCGGTTTCTTGTGCCTATAAATCTTCAGTAAATTAAAGCTCGTCCTCGGAGAGGCCTTTGCTCGCGCCTTTGTCTTGTTAATACACATTAGGCCCTGGCTGGCTGCCTGCTTTGACCGCCAGCGAGGTAACTCCTCTACAAAGCTGCAGATGTGGACCCCGGAGGTACCCCTGACCCTCCCGTGAAAAAACTCATTTGCATCAGTGCAACAGTGTCCCCCCACCCCCCCCAAACCTTCCCTCCACCCCCTCTAACTCCCCCCCCCCCCCCCCCCCCAAAAAAAACAAACCCAGGAATTTCAACCCAGCTTCCTGCCTCAAAAGACTTGCAAAGTAACAACTTTTCAGCTTTTCAAAAGAGGGCGACTCAGAGTGAAGGAGAGAGGGAAAGGGGGTGACGTGGGGGAGGTGGTGGTGGAGGGGGGGGTTCCTCCCTCCCCCTGTAAAATCTGATTTTCTTCACTGGGTTCAATGGATTTCTTCCCCTTTTTTTGGTGGGGGGGATAGGGGGCGGTAGCAGAAGCACATTCACATGCATGCGTCCCCACCTCAGATAGTGATGATATAAATTCATTCAAAGGTAATTATGAGCGTGTAAAAGGGTTTTTCCCCTCTCAATCCAGATGATAACACACCATACACACTCTGCCCTCTTTGGTTTAGGAAATGTTTATGGAGAAAAAAAAAGAGAGAGAGAGAGCGAGAAAAAGAGAGTGAAAGACAGTTTCCTTCAGAAACGGGGCCTTTCTGCCGCTGGCCCCTCCGAAAAATTGAGGGGGGAGCGGGATGGCTGGAGCAGGCAAGCAGGCGGGCGGGGGGTCCAAATTAAGCTCACATTGCTTGTAAAAGATGACTTTATTATTTTCAAAGTGCTGTAAAGCTCTCCGCACACATTGCGAGACAAGCACATCGAGGCTTAGTTTCGCCCCAGCAAAAATACAAACAAGGATTAGGGAGCAGCGCGTTTACAGGCCCGGTTTAAAACGAGGCCACTGCTCGAGCGGTGCTGTAATATCAGCTTTCATCACCTTGCTAAAGAAGCTCATTAAAATGTGAAAGACTCGCCTGATTTAACAACGATGAAGAAAAAATAAAAAGGTGCTTGGCCGCCCTGTGAATCGGACGGTTTTTACGGCGGACTCTAAATGGTCGTGTTGTTCGCGTTTCTTCAACGTGGGAACACCGCGGCTCGCCAACCCTGACGTACTCTGACACCATTACATAATCTCTTATCTTTTTTTTTTTGTTGTTTTTATTGTCAGACATTTTTTTTCCCCTCATTTTCTCCTCAGTTAGGAAATGCCAATTGTGCCCGCTGGTGAGTCAGCGCTATGCCACCCACATCCGAGCCAGCAGCAGCAGTGGTGATGCGTGTGGTTTGTCTCCATGCGCTTGCCCCAGGGGGAAAGACATGGTGGCTGTTATACACCCTACAGGCCACACACGGTACTACAGGAGAGAGCTAGCACCAAATCAAGGGAAGTGTACAGAAGAAGTGAGAACACAATTAGTGATGACATAATCAAAGACATGTTTAGGCTTCAATCCTTTTTTAGGCTGCACTAAAGCCAATCTGTGGAGCTCGAGAACCACACAGTCCTTGAGCTGCCCAACAGGAGGCTCAGAAAGTCAGTCTTACTCAAGCTCTGAGACATATTCTGATCCATCTCACTCACTGATATTCTGTCTTTGTTTGAGACCTTTCATAGCCAGCGTTTTTACACCATGACAAAGATGTAACAACACAAACTACCAGCAGCCATCACCTAGCACAAATGTTGCAGGAAGTAACGCCATGGTAACCAGAGGATCCTTGACAGGTGATTGCGTCCTGATAAGCAAACCCCAGGCATTTCTGGGTAATGACGATGATGCAACCTTCAACTGTCGAATGAGAGAACTACATAAAAATCAGTCAGCTTAATAAGACGTCATTGTTCATCTTCAAAGCTTCAATTTCCTAAACAAACTGTTCATCTTCATCTTAAATGGTTTTACTGGAGAGCTGCAGTATGTGCCTGTTTTTATTTTATTTCAACTGGAAATTCCAGAACCAGTTCAGACCCAAGAAACCAGATGAGAAGAGTTAACTGTCTAATCAATAGTTTTAATTGTTCAGTTAGAGTAACAGAAAAAGATCTTCCCCGCAGCCCTCCTGGACTGGAATGGAAGACCACTGGCATGTGGGATTGTTGAGGGGGGTCAGGTCAGAACAGGCCAGGACGGAGAAGGGGGGTTGCCTTTGGGCATTTTTTTGGATCCTGTTTTTCATGCATTTATGCAGTGCACAGGTTTCTTCCTCTGCTGGTTACAAACCAAACCACAACATGGACAAATTTACGCAAGTCTGAAAAAGTGAACATTTCTGAGAAAAAGACAAAGAAAAAACCTTGCAGGGATGTACGGTAACCCTGTCCCGCAGCAGCACTTTCTGAGGCCTGAAGTGATTGTGGGTTTTTTACAGGAATGCGGTCTCAGGCCTGAGAGCTCGGGGCATCCCCACCACGGGGAGCTGGCCAGGACACTGACGTGTTTGTCCGGGGAAAACCACCCCCGATGAGCCCCATTAACCCACTCTTGTTTTTGCAATGCGATTACGGGAAAACTTGGCTGTTTACTCACAAAAAAATGGGGCGCCATTTTGAGGATTTAATGAGCTGGTCTCATCTGATTCATTTTATCGGGCCCTAAAATGTTGTGGACTGTGCCTAAGTACAAGACAGTCTCTCTATCTCTCTCTCTCTCTCTCTCTCTCTCTCTCTCTCTATCTTGCCCTAGGGGCCAGACAGAGCTGCTTATAACCCCTTTGGCTGGAGTTCAAGTGGACTCTGTGACCCCTTGTATCCACCAACACTCCCAAAATGCAGCAGGGCTGATGGGCTGTAGAGTCAACCTTGGAGTGTCAGTGCTCCACTTTGGTCCTCTCCAGTTAGCACGATGCTGCTACCCAACACAAGGTGCTGTCGTAACTATAGTAACTATAGTAATAGGGTAGATGCAAAATATTGTGATGTACTACCAGAACAAATCTTTCGGTTTTCTATTGGAATACTGCAGCTCTTTTTTTCGTATAAGAGGAAATAATCGACACAGGTTATGGGTTTTTGGAGGCAGGGAGGACTGCCCACTGAAGACTCAAATTTAGCTCCTTTCCATCTTTCAGCGGATCTATAGAGCGTGGACAGGTGAAAGCAGTGCGGCAGAAAGCTCATCTGGTCAATCAGTAGCCACTTCACATCTGTGAAATGATGAAGAAAGTGAGGGAGGGAGGGAGGGAGGGAGGGAGGACGAGAGAGTCGGATAAATGGTGAATGGGCAGGTGAAAGCAATACGGCAGACACCTCACCCTGTCAATCAAAGCAGCAGTGAAATGATGAGAGGAGGTAGAGATGGAGGGAGGGAGAAGGCTACGTCAGAACGTTTATATTTGGGCCTTGGTCTTCACTTCAGCCTGGTAATGTCACAAAAACACAGCAAAAAAAAACTGGTCTCTGTGCATACACTATGCACTCCTGCTCTGGTAGAAGAAAAAAAAAAGGTTTTTCTTTGGAATGCCTAGCCTTAATGGTGCCTATTTGGTGGCCAAAGAAACAGCGGAGACGGGGAAAAACTGTTGGACTAATTCCCAGGGAAACATGTCCTTTGCACGGTTCATTAAACCTCCACCCCAATGACATTCAGTGTTCCACACTCCACATGAAAATTCCCTATTCTTCATATTTTCTACAGGAAACAGAAAAACCCCTAACCGGCTTCATACTGAGATTTCCTTGCTTGAGACCAGCAGAGCTTGCTTGTACGTCATCACCCTCGATCTGTAGCACTTAATCTTAGTCATTAAGACCATAATTCCTCATGACTGATCTTGTTTTGTTTGATAAAACTGGATCTGTGCTGGAACAAATGACGGGCCTAGCTGGGCCGAATGGTCTGCTCTCGTCATTATGTATTCTTATGTTTTTAATAAAAGAAAAAAAAAGAAACAGGAAAAATGATATTTTCACCTACTGTTCACATAAGGAACGCACGCTGCATCCTGCCAGCGTCTGGGCCTTTCAGCACGGGATGAATTTTCTCCAGTCCTGGGCCCTTCTGCCAAACATCTTCTGTGCTGCTGCGCCCCAAATTTAGTTCCTTCTAATCCTCTAATTTTGGTCAAAAAGGGTTTCTATCCTCGTTTCATGAGAGCTGATTTGTGCCTTTAATTATGAAACCGCTCCCTCTCTCTCTTTCTCTCTCTGTCTCTCTCTTTCTCTTTTTCTCTCACTGACTCTTTTTATCTCTGTCTCACTTGTTTTTCATGTTTTATTGGGCTGTCATTTATCTGAAAGCAGTGACAGGCCAGAATCCTCTTTGCGTTTTTTTTTTCTCCACAGAAATGGGACTGGAACACAACACCCTACTGCATACATGCACGCTTATTCAGCATGCTGACAAAACTCACATTTAAAATGGAAAATTCTGTTTTCTCTATACACAGCATCATCCACACATGTAGAAAAATGCATGCATACACACAAAACAGAAACCCTGTCCATCTCTCTCTCTGTTTAGGGTCTAGCACGGTATTCTAGACTCAATCATTTTCTTCTCCATTCATTGGTGCAGCAAACTACACTACAGAATCTTAGATTTGGCTGATTAAAGTGCTAAATAACTTTCTTTCCCAGGACAAAAAGAGACTCCACTTCACAGCACATGCTGAAAAAGGCATAAGACATGACAGAATTCAGAAGCCTGAGGGAGCCTGTGCTGACAGGGTAAATATCTTGAATTAAAATAGAATAGAACACAATAGAATTACGTCAATTTTGATAAAGAAAAACTCAAATTATCACGGCTCTGGTGGACTTTTTGTGCCTCATTCGAAATGATCAGGCAAATCGAGTTCAGTGATGGGCAAATTTGGTAGAAATGTGAAAAAAAATTAAAAATAGCAAATAGTGTGTTTTGGGCTGGATGTTTGGAAATACTGTGAGTGTGTGTGTATCAGGCTGGTTGTGTGTGGGGTGTGCTGTGCTCTGTGAGTGTGTGTGTGTGCTTCAGGCTGGTTGTGTGTGGGGTGCGCTGTGCTCTGTGAGTGTGTGTGTGTACATCAGGCTGGTTGTGTGTGGGGTGCGCTGTGCTCTGTGAATGTGTGTGTGTGTATCAGGCTGATTGTGTGTGGGGTGTGCTGTGCTGTATGTGTGTGTGTTTCGGGCTTGCTGTGAGTGGTGAGGAACTGTGGGTGAATTTGGAACTCCTCGTTGCCCTCAGCGTGGGTCAGCAAAAAGAAAAAAAAAAACAGACAGAAACAACAGGCAGCCAGGCAGACAGCTAGCTCTCAGCGCACCAGCATCAATTACCATCATTACGCCCCTCTCTCCCTCTCTCCCTCTCTCTCTCACTGCTGTGGGGCTCTGCCAGCACCTCGGGCGAGCGAGAAGACTGCACTCGTCATCGGGTGATACATCATCCAGGCTTGAAGGCACCCCCAAGCCAGGAGCTAATGAAGTGAAATGAGACTTATTAGCCAAAAACCTTTAAAGTCACTGACAGGCTGGCATGCAGCACTGAAAAACACACAGAACCACTGGGGGAATCGGGGATAGAAGTACACACATGCTCATGCACAGCCTACACAGACAGTGTGCACACATGGATACACACACTCACACACACACACACACACATGCACACACAGACGACTCATATTACACTAACATTCGCAAGCAAACAAACATTGTAAATAAAGCTCAGATGGACAGACATACAACCCAACATGTGCAGGCCACAGAACATGTACAGAACAAAGACCATGGACATAAGCACACGAACATACACACACACACCATATAAATAACATACACATACACCGATTTTCCAATACCAACACATGAACACACACACCTTGTCTGTGCTGTCATGCGTGTCTGTGTGTGCATTATATTGTTTTGTGTGATTTTAAAGTTATGCATGTACCTTTACCACCTGCAAAACAACCCAGGCCTCCACGACTTTATTTGCAGTTTATAAGTACGTTTACTAAGGAAGAAATGTATATGTTGTGACAAAATACATGTTGTTTACTTCCACCCTTCAATCACTAAAATGAAAATGACACAGGTTGCTCAACAGATGAAACGGGAGTATAAACCATACAAAATAAATGATATATGAAATACATACACAAAAATGTTCATATTAAATACTAGCGGATGAAATAGTGACTGCTGCTGCCTGTGTGTTTTCGGCAGTCAGACGGCGTCCTTGCACTCTCACCCCTGATAGGCCAGAGAGACCAAAGCAGGCCGTATCATGTGATCCACCCGCAGAGCGCATTTCTCCGATAGATCAGTAGCAGAGAGCACAGGGGCCCTGGTGGCTTAAGCCTGGTAACGCTCAGATAATTGTCCAGGAATGACGGGGTGTTGGGGGGGGGGGTCGGCGATTACTGCCTCTCCCTATCAGGTAATGTCTCCTCAAGAGGGAGGTTGGGGGTGTGGGGGTGGGGCTGGGGGTGCACGATTAACTGGGGGCCAAGCAGGGTCTCAGGGACCTTCTGCAGGCCAGGCTGGGGTGGAGGCAGTAAGGGAAACATTCCTAAAAAAAATCACCCCCCAACTCCACCAGCCTGCAGCTCAAGCTATCCTGCCTATTATTATGACTTATAATTTAGTAATAGTGATAGCTGAAATAATACTACAAATGTAGTGTAGTATTACGGCTTATAACAGTAGCTTAGTTTAGTGGTTAGGGATCTGGACTTCTTGTACACCCTTAGCAATGTACTTCACCCAGATACATATTTTAGTACACATCCAACTGTATAAATGGAAAAGGTGTAAAAATCGCCTCGCATGAGAGCGTCTGATGAATGCCAGAAGAATGTCATCTATCTTATTGTGTGTTTTTTTCTTACTGTGTTGTTGTGCCTTAATTTGTTCTAAATAACTCTCTTTGTTGTCTGAGCAGCATGTTTGAGTTTCTCTGAATGAACACTGCTATAAAAATAAAATGAGGTTGAAAGTGGAACGTTAAGCATGGAGTCAGGGGCAGAGTTGACATAGTGGTAACTGGGGATGGGGGGGGTTGATCTCTCTGCCTGAACCCCTCTGTGATTGACAGCCTGCACTTAGGCGTCCATCACTCCAGGACCTGAACGCTCAGAGAAATGAGGAGGAGCGGGTCGCATTACACCTTACAGATGAGCCCCCCCGCCCCCCCCCCCTTTCGCACACGGCACCCGAGACACAAAGCACCAGAAGTCAACAGGCATGTCACATGACCCGCACTCTCCCCATTCCAGGGTTTTTGATGTTGTGGGCTTGAGCATCTGGCAACCGGCTGTCGGGATTGGCTGAGAGGGTGGGGGGAGGGGGCGTGGCCTTAGCTTGGCTCACCTGTGCTGGGGTCACTGTGACCTCTCTCTGCCTCCTCCTTCTGTTCCTCTGTAGTGTGACCCATCAATCGCTGCTCCAGCCCCCGGTGATTTTGAGGGATCTGTCATCATTCTCCTTCAAATGGCCTGGGCCAACGTGGGGTCACCCTGCCCCCCTCCGCCCCCACCCGTCCACAGCACATGATGCCGCACCATTGTTGGGTCAGGTTTGGGGGAGAGAGGCCACACCTGGCTGGCATGTGTGTCATGTGACCTCAGGGTGTCACCCACAGTTACCGAGGTGACGACCATGCTCATTGCCCCCGTTTGGAGTTACGGTCAGGCCCCCGGCCTCCTGACCAGACGGCCGATGGGTTCAAACCCCCGCGGGCGAGGCCCCCCCCCCCCCCCCCGCGGTCAATCCCCTCATCATCTCCCGCGGTAAAAACGCAAAAATAAAAACCCAGATGTCTGAACGAGCTGCGCAAAACGGCAGGTTTATCATTAATATTTTTAATAATGCGAAGAGAATCCCACTGCTCTGCTGTCTCAACCTTCGCTGCAGGATAAAAGATCAGAAAAATTTGAAACTGTGCCCCGAACAAAACGTAACACTCATTTTTGGGGATCTGGACACACCATGTGTCCTGTACCTGGAAGTATGGCTACACAAATACCATGCTACATGCAAACAAGTCATCCAGTATAATGTGGAAACAATAGTGACCACAGCATGTTAATTTAATTTAACAGAGACTGATCACACATGGTCCAAAATTTATACTTTAGGCTCCCAAATAAGCTCCCAAAAGAACCTGTTTGGTAACGTGATTATCACTATATGCTGGGAGGGAAATATTGCCATGACTGATTAAGGATTACATCACAGGGAAACGGTCGTGCCATATATAAAACTTCACCAAGACTTCCATTCATTATATATAACTGCCTAACCTTTGGATGTATGTGAATTTCAAAGTGCTTCACACGACAGTTTTGAGGGTACAATTGTTCTATGATTGCTGATTAAATAAATTATATACACAGCTCTCTCTATGCAGGTGAATCTCATATATGACATAGTTACTCCCAGTGAGGAAGAGAAGCGTATCTCAATTAAGAAAATACCACTTGGGTGATGCACGGCAGCCATTTTGTTCCAGGAAGCTCGCAACACATTAGCATAGGTGTAGAAGATGGGATGTGGCCAGTCCGTTTATCTGAACTGTGATTAGATGGCCAGATTGGGGCCAGCCAGATTTGGAATTTGGCCAGGGCACCGAGGGGGAACCCCAAAACTCCTCTCCGCACCCCGCCAAATCAGGCCCCAGCCATCAGGCTGGAGGGAGCCACAGGGTGACGTATCTTCCGGCAAAGTCATCCAAGGCAGCTCCCATTATGCTGGAAATCTCAATTCATGGCCTCATTATTAGTAACAAATGGCTTAATATGCTCATCCGTTATGACAGCCATGTAACCGAACAAATGAATCACTCACACAATTATATTTCTCTCAGTAATTACAGTCTGTCTAGTCCCCCAGTTACAAATATTAACCAGATATCCTTCTTGTTTGAAAAAAAAAAAATCCAATTCTATTTTGTGTCCCAGTTTTGAATGCAGTCATCATTTCACAGACTAATTTCAGTGCCTTCCTGGAAAAAAGGGGAAACGATTAAAAGAAAAAAGTGAGAAAACTTTTATTATCCATTTTTTTCATCAGAGCGTCTCCATGACTCTATCAGACAGTATTTCTTCATCTTATCTTTCAGGTCTCCCATATCCATTATGATAAATGATTCAGCTCCATACTGAAATAACTTACTTACCTCTTAAATTGCACTGCAGGTTGACCTATATATCCTAGACACTTGAGTTGGAACACGGTGTAACCATGCTGTGAAGGGTTCCGGAACCCAACGTGTCACAATTGCGACCTGCTGCATACTTCCTGGAAAATGGCAGGCCCAATGTTGTTGTAGAGAATAGGTAAAAGGATGAAACGACTACCAGTACTAAAAATATATAGTGGGTAGGAGAAGTGTTCAATAAGCTGAGAGGGTGTACATGCCAAAGACAGCATAGTGTGTGTCCCAGTGTGTCTATACACATAGACTGGAGGGTTTGTATGCATGTGTGGGTGCATGTGTGTGACCATGTGTGTTTATGAGAGACAGACAGAGAAATACAGAGACTGAGAGACGATTGAATTCTGAAATCTGAACAGAACTTTTTTGGAGAAAACAAATCATTCACCCATCCATGTAACCACAACAATAGCAAAGCAGTGAACTCATCGCTAGCACCAGTAATACAGCCCCTAAAGTATTTAAATATGCGAGGGATATGGAAGACCTTCTGGATTGACGCAGAACGCCCGCAGAGCCAAAAACGCAATGTAATGAAGTGTGGTCGGTGCTGGTGCGCGTCTGTGTGTGCGGTGCTGGAGAGGCTGGGGCCGGTGACAGCCCCCCCAGCAGGGAGCCACATTAAATTCAGCCAGTAATATCCTCCATCATGGAGCTGATTAGATCCTGGTGAGGGTCCGGGGGAGGGAGGGGGGTAAAGAACGGCCCCCCGGCAACAGTTACCATATGACAGGGTCTCAGACCTCATCCCCTTCCCACCCCCCACCCTGCCGCCAAGTCCCTAGCTAACTGACTTCCCTGGGTCTCGACTACATTATTAACACCCCTACCCCCCAACCACACAAAACAAATATTGCAATTTAAACACCCCTCAGCCTTACAGTAACGGCTGGCACCAGGGGGGGTCTGAGCGTGATCCATGTCCCCTGTGCCCATTCGCCATGCTCTCGGGGGGCAAGAGGCAATCTCGGGCTGTTAAGGACGTGCGATATGTAAAACTGTTTGGGGGTGAAGTAATCGGCCCCCTGGGAGCATGCGGCCCCAAGATAAAACCCCCTCCTCCTCTCACGCAGACCCCGGCCCCTGGTGGGGGTGTGGTTATCTGCGCTGGCCCACTCCTGCTGCGCCCATTTACACTGATAACACTGCTGACCCCAGCCCTCTCTGTGCTGCTCTGTCTATCTGTCTGGACCCCACTGTGAGATTTCCCATTATAGTCTCACACACGTATACATGCGATACACACACACACACACACACACACACACATACAACACATACAGCACACACACTCACATACAACACATACAGCACACACACACACATACAACACATACAGCACACACACACACTCACATACAACACATACAGCACACACACACTCACGAACAACACATACAGCACACACACTCACATACAACACATACACATACAATACACACACACACACGTACAACACATACAGCACACACACACACTCACATACAACACATACAGCACACACACACACACTCACGTACAACACATACAGCACACACACTCACATACAACACATACACATATAATACACACACACACACACACAACACATACAGCACACACACACACTCACATACAACACATACAGCACACACACACACTCACATACAACACATACAGCACACACACTCACATACAACACATACAGCACACACACTCACACATACAACACATACAGCACACACACTCACATACAACACATACAGCACACACACTCACATACAATGCGAGCACGCAAACACAATTTACCTCCTACACACATACTTGCTTAGATACATATACAGTGCATACAGTGCACACATGCATAAACACATACAGTACAAGAACACACACACACACATACAAAGACTCATATACTTGTACTGTATACATGCACACAGTTATACAGTACACACACATACACATACTCAGGTGTGAACACATGCGTTCGCACACATAGTGTACGCAGTCACACACATACAAATATACACATACACATACAGTACACTCGCACACACATATCAACTCATACTAATACTGCATGCACGTTTAAATGCATGCATACACACACACACACACACATTCATCCAATGATATAGCTCACTCATTGACACACAAATATGCACTTTACCTTGGACACCCACACACACACACACCAACATATGTACACACAGACACACAAACGCACACACTTTCCCATACACTTTATATGCTGTAGCATACCATCCCCCGGTACACAGACAGACAGGAGCAGACAGTGAATAGAGGATCTTTCAGGTTAAGGCCAGGAGGAGGGGGGTGGGGGCCTGTGGGGGTACTTGAGGGGCTGGGGGGCATTTTTGGGACATGGGGAGGTGGGGGGGGGGGGGGGGGGATTCAGAAACTGGCAGGTTCAGCCAGAGACGGTCTCCGGAGCCCTCTCAGGACTTTGATCTCTCTGGCCGGGCCCTGGGTAAACAGACGCTAATTGTCTGGATCGAGTGGAGATCTTTATCTCCCGCTCTCTGTCTGTTTCCCCTCTTTAATATGTTTCCTAAGCAGTAAAAAAAACCTCCTCCCCACACTGATGCTGTCAGATTAGTTCAGATCTTCACCTCAAAGACACTTCCTCCCCCCCCCCCCACCCCCACCCCCACCCTCAGCCCCACACATTACCACTTAGGTTTATTACCTTATCAATTACAGATATTGTAATTGCTAATTAATGGAGACAGCTAAAGCACAGAAGCCTCTGGCCTCTTTTATGTTAACTTTTTTCCATGTTTAAAATAATGTAAAACTTTAATCTTTTAATTGGGGAGAGTTATTAACCGCATCAATCCTTTAAAATCGAGACAAACAAAGAATTAAAGCTAAATTCAATCAAACGCATTTTGTCTCTTCAAGGGTGCAATGTGGTCAACACAGACAGTAATCTCTTTATTGGCTTCATGCTATTCCATTTTATAATGAGAGCAACACACTTCAAACAACATTTTTGCTTGTCTCCAATAAAATATTACACACTTAAAGTCAGTGATGTTGTAATATAAACTTGGTTTTGATTGAACTGCATATGTCCTTAAGAAGACTGCAAGTGTGTTTGCTTGAATCCAGCCCATAAACAGATATGCATTAGTTGTTTTGAAGTAAATTAGGACTCAATGAAACACACAATTTGTTAGCAGTAAAATAAATAAATGACAAATAGATGAGTAAACGCTTAGAAGTCTAAACTGTTAGAAGTCGTTATTTTGTTTAATGAAAAGACCTGTACAGCGTGACAGATTCAATGTCCTGAGAAACCAGGCCTTATGAGGTCACTTACCCCCCCAGCCCCCCTCTCCCCCACCGCGTGCTTTGAGATGAGAACCCTGGGACTCTGTGCTGATGAAGCTCTGCAGGCTGGAAGGGGGATGGGGGTAGGGTAGGGGTGGGGGTAGAACAGGGGTAGGACAGAGGGGGTAATGGGTTCTGCAGGATAAATATTGGTCCCGATATCTCAGCACCCCCTCTAATGCTCTCCCCCCCTTCGGTTTATATGACCCCAGCCGCAGATCAGACCCAGCGGAGACCCCTCTTCCTCCATTAGGGTGGGATCAAAGAGCCGCGGCGGTCGCAAGTCCGTCCCCCGGGAGACATTGGTCATCCCGAGGAGACGTCCCGAACTGGGGCCCTGATTGTGGTGCCACTGCCTGAGGGAACGAGACTGTGGATGCACCCATGATGGGGGGGGGGGGGGGGGGGGGGGGGGGGGGGGGGGGTCGAGGCTTTTATCACCGCTTTCATTTGACTTAATGGGGGACATTGCATGATTGTACGGACTCACACACATACACACACTCACAAACTACTGACACAATACTGACATGAACAAAACCATATACACATGCCCTAATGCTCACCTTTACATACACCGTTACAGTCCACTAAAACTGACATACACAATGTTCACACTCTCATACAGTGCAAGCACAAAAATACCCATATTCTCACACTCACACTAACACTGATATGGGCAGAGAGAAATCATTTGAAAACAATCGCAAAAAAGCGAAAGACAGGGTGAAAGCAGACTATAAGAGTTTTGTAATATTGGGGACTGTGGTCACTCATTAAGTAAGGAGAATGAGGAGGGGAGAAATAGAGAGAGCAGGGCATGTCAGTCTAAACACATACCCAAGATGGGGTGGTGGTTGGGGGGTTGTAGGGGGGTGGGGGAGGTCATTGGTCGGGTTTGGGGTTGCCTCGATCAATCCTTGTAGCACTGTGTCCATTCAATTTAACTGCACTGGGGGTGAGCTGCATGTTTCTATAGTCACAGCATGATAAAAATGATCATCATAATGTATATAAAAGCAGATGGGCTTTTGGAAAATGGACCAGCGCTGTGAAGAGGATGAAGAACGCAGAAGGACATGAGCGTCTCACACTCAATGCTAGTCGTCCTACACTTACTCATCAGTGACAAGCCTGCCACTCACACTTAAGATCAACTGTCAGTCAGCGTTTTTTTCTTACTGACGCGTGTAAGGTATCACTTTCAGACTTTGTGACAGAGCAGTGTAATGGTATGGGAGCAGGACCTGTAATTTAAAGGTTGCAGCGTGTTCAATTCCAAGGTAGGGTCATGAAGCCGCACCAAAGATTAAGGTACCTTCACCCGAATTTCTTCAAAGATCCAGCTGTACAAATGAACAGTGTGTTAAAAAAAGAGAACTGCGAAAGTCACTCTGCACAAACATTTGGTCTGTATATCATTTTTTTAAACATGTCATTGGATTCTGTTGAGTATTTTTTATTATAATAATAAGGATATCATTAATGAAGTAAAGGAGATTGATTTTTACGTAAGTCACAACATGAAGCTCTCAAAGTTACTGTAACTCCATCACAGTAGAGGCAAAGTGGTTGAGCTGTTTTAAATGGGTGTGTCTGCATGAAAAAAGATCAGAAAGAGATCCAAGTGATTCACAGCAAGGAGAAGATATCTCACTTATCAGTTACAGCTTTACTTGTTTGTGACTCTCAATCACTGATCTAGATAGAAAATGTTTGAGCCTTTTCTAGCTGACCTAAATTAAAACTGTTCAAAAACTGAATGAGTGGAAACTTGTCTATAAAACAGCACACAGTAAATGTTATGAATGGAGATCAAGTACAAAGTTCTGATATGAAATGACACAGAAAAAAAAAATGTTTAAAAGCAGGCGTAAGAGAGTTTTTACATTTTCACTCTGACCGAGGGGTGTATGTTTGAGCCCACAGTACATTGTAAGGTAGAGGTGTCAGTTGGTGAAGTAAATGAAGAAAGAGAAGAGAAATCTCATCAAATAAAAGTGACTCCAGGCAGCAGCTCAGTGGCGTAGGTCCGTCTTCTTTGGGTACCCAGGGCTGCCAGTCAGGGTGACAGACGCGGTGACAGGATCTGAGGCCTGCACGGTGTGAACGGGGAGGGGGAACAGAGCGCTGTCTCCACCGCCTGTCACCCCGACATGCATCGACGCAGGCTCGTGGGGAGGGGGGGGTGTCACTCAATGTGACAGGGTGACAGTTGAGAGGTGAGGTGACACAGACCCAAGCAGACACCAGCCCTGTCACAGACACCCCCATCCCACTGAGTGATGCTGTACCTCTCTGATCCCCCCCGTCCCGTCTGAGGTCACAGCCCCCCCATTCCTCCCCGCCCCCTGGAGTTCCTGCTTTGTAACAGACGTCAGTGTTAGAAATCTCTCCTGGAGGCGTACACAAAGGAAACTGATGCACCTGGTTATGTAATGACACCATTTCTGACAAGTACATAAAACACATTCACAATGCTGAACACTGCGCTTTGTGCAAATACAGCTACTCATCTCTAACCACGAGTTTAAATTCTGCAATCACATATCCACTGAGAGCCCTGACTCAGCTGAGTGTGTGTGTGTGTTTGTGCATGTGTGCTGCCTGTGAGTACTGATAGGGTAAAGAGACTTTTTTATTATAAACAGCTTAACTCTTATGTGAATAAATAAAGTAGAAATTTCAGTATAGCAAAAAAAAAAGAATTCAAATTTTGAAGACTGAAAGAGTAAAGAGATATTTTTTTTATAAATCATGTCTCTTAGATGTGAAATGCCAGGGAAAATTTTGAACGAGAGAAAAGCAAACATGAGAATTCTGAGCCAAAACCCAATCCCAGATTAGAAAATACGTGAGTTGATTTTGAAATCGATGGATGTATTTTTTAAGAGATTTCAACACACGCAACTGGGGCAATTTAAAACACAAATCAAATGCCCCCTTCAACTTCACTTGCTCCCCGTTCTTAATCCCGAGGTTTTGCCGAAATTGCTCTGTTTGACCCGAATCTACCATTCTATTACCCTACAGTCCCTGTGGGAGGACGGGAGCTCCCTCATCACTTGACCTCTGACCCCTCTCAATCAGGCCACTGTGGTAAAACAAGGAACCCTCTTTGCTGACCCCCCCCCCCCGAAAACACCCCCTTCCTAATTCTTCCCTGACATTCGCTCCTGATCTGGTGGCAGTTGACCTTGTCTGCTTGATGTTCTCCCCGTCCGCTCCACAAATTAGACCTAAATGCACCCTCCAGAGCAGACATATTCCCCATTATCTGCTAAGCCGATGGCAGGCTCCTTGCCCTCGGTTTCTGTCAGGTTCCCAGGGTTACGGGGTTTATGCTTCTCTTCTTTTCCTCTTAACCTTATTTCGTCTACACCCTCCCCTACGCCCTCAACGTGTCAGATGATCCCTGAGGACCACGGCGTATGCCAAGCTCTGCCACGATTTGCCACTTAATGTGATTGAAGCAAGACAATGATTGGCTAAAGAGTGCAGGCACCTTGTTTCCATTGGCTAAACTGATGAGCTGATTGGAAGGAAAGCAAAACAACCTGCAGACACCGCTGCCCTCCCGGGCCCAGAGGCCGACATCCCCAGGCTAAGCTGAAGGGTTCACAGTCAGACAGTTCTGTGAGCTGGGGCTTCTTCCTGGGGCTTCCTCCTGCTCACCATGGTTGCTGCATCTTCCCTCCCTCTCTCCACCACAGCAAGACTACAACTGACCAAGTGCCTGAACTGAAATCACAATAGTCACTATGCAGCAGTTAATGCACAGTTATCAGCACTCATTCAGTTTTGGACCCATAAGATTCAATTTAAGCCATCGCTGATCTAGATGAATGATGAACCTCGGGGCCATAAGGCATTAAGGAAGCCAGTAAGTAAAAAGAGAGAAATGTTCAGGGCAGCCAGAACTTCTGAGTGTCTGAGCTTCTGATCTTTTTTTCCACACACAGGAGTGTCCATGGAAATTCAGCTCAGCCATTTTGCTTCTACTGGGACGAGGTTAAATTTTAGGGACTCATTCAATTGAATGCAAAGTCGGTGCGGGTTCATCCCTATATTTAAGCTTTGACCACTTTATCCCATCCTATAGTGGACTGTCAGGACAGAGCACACTGCAGTAATGCCTGTCCTGTTGTACAGTGAATCAAAGGTTAAACAGCGCACCATTAAAACCGAGACCCACAATCCCTAACAATCAATCTTCACATAAAAGGAGCTTCAAATCGCCTCCAATAATATCTGGTGCCATTATATTCCCTTCATCCCTGCTGTCTTTAAGGGAGCTGAAATGGGCGGTCTTGCAGAAATCACAAGTGTCTCCATTTGAAAAGGTTTGATGAATATTCTTCTTTCTCTTTCTTTCGAGGTTACATAACCTGCACCCCGAGGCAGACTGAGTTTCACCCATTACGGTGTTAACAGGCCCTCCGTGATGGGAAACGGGTCTGTACATGCCTGCCATAGCTCCTCGCTTCACAGGCCCTCTTGACTCTTACTGTACATATTTTCAGACATATATCACATCCTGTAGATTAAAAGTCCATAAACTGAAATGTCAGTGATTCACGTATAATACTACCTTGACCATAAAAAATTAGCTCTTTTAACAATTTCCCACAAGTTGTGATGTACATACGTCCATAGATTATGGATTAGCTACTAACTCCTACCTCACCACTCTCTGCTTTACTCACTTCACCACTGAGACCAAAACAATAAGAAAAAGCAACTCAGTCAATGCTAATGAAACACTACAATTATTGTAGAGTGCAGAAATAGCTGTAGTTTCTGGGTATAACTAATGCATTTGGGGAAAAATGAAAAAAAAAAAAAACAGCTGACAGTAGTATCAATATTTCCATTGAAAAGCTCACTGTAACTAAATCAATGATTCAGAAATGCAGACCTCTTTTTCCAGTCAGTGCTGGGGTCACTTTTTGAGGTGAATTAGAATATGTATGGCTGGAAAGTGAAAAATGATCTTGGTTTGAGTTAAGCAATGGAATCTGATTGCTTCTCTCTCTCAGATTTATTCAACCATGCCCAAAGAGCTCTATTGGCACAGCATCAATCAACATTAGTTTTGCCAAAGTATTTTACAGTCATGGTAAGTAGGTCTACCAAAAATACCTCGCTCTTTCATTTTCTCTTTCTGATTGGCTGGCATCTGTGAGACCAATGAGATGCAAGTAGCCAGTGAGCTAACCTGCTGCAGTGTTTTGGATCATAACAGAGAGGGCCAGATGTTTAATGGAAGGCCCTGTACCTGATCTACTTTCACACTATAAAACCCTGCGCATGAGAGATATCCAAAACCATTGAGCCGAAATGGCTGCACACAGACATGTCATTTCACCTGTGTAATTTGTGTGCAAGAGTGATGGGGAATGTAATCTATTAAATGAGGTTGGTAAGCTTTGAGTACTTGTTGAGTATGCTTTAAGTACGCTGTACTATGAAAGGCAAAACGCAGACTGTCTGTCCACATTTGTATTTGATCCCTGTTTTCGGCACACTGTAAGCAAAAACTTAAAAATGTAGGGCCATCACCTGGAGGAGAGTATCGGTAAAAAGGAAGTGAGGAACTGTGTGTGTGTGTGTGTGTGTGTCTGTGTGTGTGTTTCTGTGTGTTTCTGTGTGTGTGTGCGTGTGTCTGTGTCAGTGTGTGTGTGTGTGTATGTGTGTGTGTGTGTGCATGGAAGACATCCAAAGCCAGTGAGCCGAAATGGAATCCATGCAAGAGTGAAGTGAGCGGAGATCAGACAGGAACACGTCTCACAGTAGCTGTCATCGATCACTCAGCACGGCCCTCATGTTTACTTCCCTTTTTGCATGATCACAGCCCCTACGCAGTTGTCTGTATTGTTTTGTGCTCTTTTGAAAGCCGGCTCATACAGGTATTACAAAGTTTGCATGTATACAGGCACAGTTTGTGTGATCTGGAGATGAGAAAGGGCAACACATCTTTAGTAGTCTAGGGAGGTTTTAGATTAATACATTTAAATTAACTTCAGCATATGTAATCCATATATACAGTATCAACATAATCATCACAAAATCCAAAATTACATTTGGATTTAAATTTAGGCTCGTGAGAACCTTCCTATTAAAGAAGGTATTAACACAGAAACAAACGGACACTGTCCCAAGCGGCCTCCCCTCGGCCCTGCCACACAGGACGGAACTACTAGAAAGGAGGCAGTGAGCTCTAGAATTTTATGGAATTTTGAAATACCTCAGCGCTATTACTGTAGGAAGTTGTAAAAGCGGTTTATATGCTACATGCATCTTATGTTACCGGTGCAAGATTTACAGTCGATCCTCGAATTACAACGCCGGTGTGTCACTGATGTATGAAATGGATTCCCTGCCCCTCATGATGTTAACTATGTAACGTCTAAATCTCATCTGATTTCCCTATGAAACCTCATCTATCCCTACTGTGGCCCCGCCCATAGGCTCAGCCAATGACAGACAAGCTTTGACACATCCTGATTTGGGGTGTGGGATTGGGGGTGAGGCTGCACTCATATCATATCCAAAGAGCATGACGTGCAAACATGACAGGGGTGCAATTATCAGGGAGCGATTATCTCGGTATCCAAAAATCCTGATTACATATTGAATGCGTTTTGTTACACCGCCGACGCGCAGCAGGATGAGATCAAAATGGAGGCTGCTGGCTACATTCCGAGTACACTGGGGATACTGCAGCAATGGCACAGGACCAAAGAAATATGCCTGGATATCCCCAACCCCATTAGTGTGAATACGGGGATAGAAAAGGATTCAGAAAGCACATCGCACACAACCGTTTCACGATTTTCCTCATTTTTTTCTCTCACCTGTGAAACATGCAGTCTTTAAGAATATATTTTTATCCTCGTTCTGCTTTGGAGTGCCAGCTGCTTTTGTAGGCCTGTCTGCAGCTGGCAGATGTAGCAACGCTTTAGTTGCTGCCTGTCATAGATTTCCTAGGATTGTGCTAGAATTGTGGCTATCCTCTATCCAGGAAAATATTTTCCCCGGATTTTGATCGATCCAAATCCAGAATTCGCTGCTCTTTCTATAGCATGATGTCATATTCAGCAATGCAAATGAACCTAAGACCAAGACAGTAGCATAGGCAACACTATGCACAGCACTGCTTAAATCCAGGAGGCCTGACAGTGTCAAGTGCACCCTCCAAAATGTGTGCAGTTACAAGCTGCTTCTGTTCCCTGTGCAGTATGCTATCTCGGCTGCACACTCATCATAACAGAAGGCATCATAACACTGTAACACAGCGAGAAAAGGCAGATCACAAGCACCATTACATTACATTAAATTACATTACATTACAGTCATTTAGCAGATTTACAGCATGCAAGAACATAAGTTCATTCACCAGATTAATATGGGCAGACCTGGCTAACAACATTCCCAAGCCAACAAGCATAAATAAGGATAAAGCAAACTTTGCTAACCAGAATTATAAATAGAAATCCTGAGTACAAATAATATATTTATACTGAGGCCTGACAACAAAAACATAACCATGCATAGTATAACAAAAACTATAAAGGCTCATAAGCTCAGTTTGTACCAACACGCGCTGTGAAGTGGTGAATCTCCACCCCGTCCACAGGGGGAGGTGCTACCATGCATGACACTTGTCAGCTGTCAGCCTCCCAATACCTGGACGACGTAATGGCTAATTGTGAGTTTAAAATTCCCTTCGGCGTAACTGATACCCTCTCCCACCGATCCAGGCAGCGGAAAACTCACTCAGGGTCTTGTACTGTTTCCTTTGGGTGAATTGCGGTTAACCTAGGGACCACTTAGCCACTGTCCTTTTACAGCAAAGCTAGGCTAGAGTAAACACAAGAGCCCACGCTCAGGGCTGTGGTGGCAGGCATGTGTTCAAACACAGCCATAACGGCTTGGAGGGCTCCACTTTGTGTTTATGTATTTTAAAAAATCAGGTATGATTTTTGTCTCAAAGTCTGAAAAATTAGTTTAACAAGTGCCACTGGAAATGTGGTGTGCACGACTGTGTGTGTGTGTGTGTGTGTGTGTGTGTGTGTGTGTGTGTGTGTGTGTGTGTGTGTGTGTAAAATACGGCTAATGCACAGCCAAACCCCATCGCTGTTTGTCAAAGAAATATCCCTCCACAGATCCCCCTGCTTAATTTCACATATCTGCAGCTCTGAAATATTCCTGGCACACTGAAATAATCCTCACTAAGACAGATTTCCTGAAAATCAATTCGACTGTAAAAAGAAAAAGACTTTAAAAATACACACACTCTCTCCCTCTCTGTCTCACACACACTCACACACGTATGCACGCACACACTCACACACACTCTCTCCCTCTCTGTCTCACACACACTCACACACGTACGCACGCACACACTCACACACACTCTCTCCCTCTCTGTCTCACACACACTCACACACGTACGCACGCACACACTCACACACACTCTCTCCCTCTCTGTCCCACACACACTCACACACACTGCTCTCTTGTTGGGAATTAAGCAGCATATTCCTGTATAATAGCTGGCTTGTGTTAAAGGAGAATCAAAGAGGCACAAAAGAAAAGGAGGAATGAAAAAGAAAACAGCAAATGAAAAAGGAGGAGGCGTGTCCTCCGTGCTCAATGAGGCCCGTCGATGCCAGTGGGATTTGCGGATATCAGAGCAGCAGCACTTGAAAGACAAGACAGGAGTTAAAGACGCTCTGAGAAGCTGCTTCCATTTCCCCTCCCTCCATCCCCCAGTCTCCATGCCTCTCTTTTCAAGTTCGGCTCTGCGTGTCCTTTTCTTTCCGTCCGCCTCTGAGGCGTGCCTTCCTTCCCCTCTGCGCCACGGATACCGGGCGAAGCCCTTTATTAAGGCGGCTCAGGGCCCCGTTCCTGGAGCAGGTGTGTGTGTGTGTGTTTGTGTATGTGTGTGTGTATGTATGTGTGTGTGTGTGTGTGTGTGTGTGTATGTGTAAGTTAACCTCAAAAAGCCCCGTTCTTGTCTCCCCACCTTTGGCCCCTTCCCACACCCCCTCCTTCCCCATCTTTGATCCAACCCAGAATCAAATAGCAACACGGTAATTAACGAGTCTGGCGCTAGCAGGATGCGGGGGGTTGGGGGGGGGGGGGGGGGCGCTCCATAACGACAGGAAGGCAAGTGGAGCGGGTCCACGTCTGTCCGCACCTTTGGCTCATGACAGAAACACAAGCGACCAACCGTCTCTTTGAGCCTTGCTAACCCTTGCAAACTTCACAGACACAGTGGTTGTTCCAGCCATACTCGAACTTCAAACACCTTCCCCCCAGAGTAACATGTGAATATATATGTGAATATAAAGAAAGAGCTACACCAGAGAGGGGAATGGGGTGGGGGGGGGGGGGGGGGGGGGGGGGGTGGTTTTGTCTAGGATTCGGGGACCTGTGTAACCTCTTCTCTCAGACAAGCAGCAGTTGGCTCTTTATTCGATATTCTGGACCGTGTGCTGGTCCAGTGGGGGGTCTTTACCCCTTAGAACGTTTGTCTGTGTGTTTGGTTGAACAGGAGCACCCAGCATACCACAATGGACTGGTGTGTGTGTGCATACGTGTGTGTGTGCGTGTGTGATTTAGAACCCCAATTAAACTCCATCCCTCAAACGTTGAGCCACCCAGAGTCCCCAGACGATCTTTGTGCGTTTGTTTTCAGCAGTTCCTCGTCTGCCATCTTTTTTTATTTATTTATTTTTTTCCCCCACAACTCCAAGCTGAGATCTCTGAGCCGAGCCCTCACAGCTAAACAAGGGCCTTCAGTTGCCGTTCCGCGGGGATGAAAAGGACTGCGGCTCGTTTCGTATCCACATGGCCGGTTGAAGAATGAAAGAGGGACGGGACACACAAGAGGCCCTTCGTTCCGCAGTGGAAAAAATTCAGACCTCCAGAAACGAAAGAAAAAATGCTCACAATAAAAAAGTCTTTATCAGAACTTAACGTGCGATCAGATCAGACCGCCCAGGCTGATCCAATATGGGTCCATATTACTTCTGAAGTTCATCCAGACGCATCAGGCTGTAGCTTCCACCAACAGAATTTTAGCCTGAGACCAGCTAAAAACCCATGTACCTAAGGTAGGAATTCATCTATGTTTCACCTTGCTTTGTTCTGTTTTTCAGTCTTAGTTTTTGTAAATGTGTCTGTGGTTTCTAAGCAGCAGAATAATTACTCATATACGCAGTATTAACACTAAATGAAAAACACACATTTGAACAGAGACCATGCACAAATGCCACACTCCTCCCCCAGCCATGACTTTTCCCAGTCCTCTTTTTTTTTAGATGCACAAATATGTTACCCTACTTTATCTTCCAAATGCTTCTCTGAAGATCCAGGAACAGGCAGTGATTCTGGAGAGACATGCATATCCATAAATGTGAAGTGCTGAGAGGGCAAAATCAGCAGTTTTTGAAAGACTCAACAAAATTTCATGTCTAGCATCGTCTCTGCAAAAAAAAAAAGAAAAACAGATACAGCTTTGGGAAGCAATTGATGTCCCAGCAAACAGGGAGAGGAAAAAAAACAGGGAAAAAGACAACGATATGCCAGAGAAAGTTTTTAGCCCAACATGCTCTTTCATATCCATTAGCTTTGTGATGACACGGAAGGATATTCAGATTGATTTACCGTTGTCCAGGGACCATTTTGTCCGTGAAAGCCCTGTACTGAAGATTCATTCAGGTCGTTAATGTTAGCATTCCTGACCCGCCGATCTCAGACGAAATCCACCTTTTATATTTCGCTTTGATTGCAGTAATGGCCTTATTTATGAGGCCCAAATTTAAACGGAGAACTCATGTGCACCAGCAGAGCCATGCAATCCTGGCTTTAGATGGGGGAAATCAATCTAAAAACTTCTGATATCTGTGCTCATTTTTCATATGCTCAATAGAACTTCAAAAAAAAAAGAAAATCAATGAATAAGTAAAAGTGAGGCCAAAGTGTATGATAAAGCATAGAGTGACTGAGAAATTTAGCCAAAATATTCCACTGAGTAACAGTCTGCAGATAAACCTCTGAGGGGCTAATGCTAATCTTCACATACCTGACACAAATACAGGGCTTATCCAGTACAGGAGAGTTTTCATACTGGATTTTAAACGCCTCTCGTACACACAGACCAGACTCAAACATGCACTTTTTTCCCTGCTGAATGATAGGCAGGATTTCTCGGATCTCTGTTGCCCTGCCTTTTTCATCCTTGGCCCATGCCTATAACTTGACCTTGTTCAACTTCCTCGCTGTGCGCCTCATTTCATAGAATGTTAATCAAAATAGTGCATATCCTAAAGTATCCATGGTAGCCATTGCAATACTTCCCCAAAGCACAATGGCTAAGCTAATAATGGCTAAGCACAACCACAAAACCATAGCTATTATCATAATCATCCAAAGATCAGTTGAGTTAATTGAACGTATTCTTTCAAAAGAAAATTGAGGAACGATTCATGTGCTCGCCCTAAAGAACGAATCTTTTGTGAGGAACATTCAGTATAATCCTCCTGGTGAAAGAGAAAGCATAAGCAAAGGAAAGTAAACACATCAAGTTCTTTACTACTGGTCCAGCCCAGGGCCCGTCCTAAAACCATTTGCTGAAAGCATTAAAAAGCTTTTTAAAAATTGCATCATATGGACATTGTTGAATATGAGCATCGGTTTTAAGTTGCGGGAACAGCGACTAAATACCCACATCAGACAAATTCACCTCCTGATTTTACCAAAAGAAAAGCTCATAAAATGGAAGCAGAGAGTAGAGACACGTGACTTTGCTGAATTATCCGGAATAGTTGCTCAGCAGTGTTTCAAACAGGATAGCTGCATCACATCTGCAATGGTGCAAAAAATCCTAATGGGACATAATGTCAGGAGGAAGTCACTGACTGTCCAATCGCGTAAGTTTTCACCGATACCAATTATCAGCTTTGATCATGGTGCAACACCATTTTCAAGACTACAGGATGTGATGTAACACCGGGATGAGCCACATGAACCATTAAATGTTTCATATGTACTGAATTCTCAGTCCTTTATCTGAGCAGCTTGTTCCGCACAGCAGAGCTTCAGTGTGCAGCTCTTGGTTCTTTGCTGTTAATGAGTTTGACACAATTACCCAAGGGTGGATTCAGTCTCATTAAAGCAGAAAAGACCCCAGCAGAGTCCTCGGCTCGGTCATGGGATCCTGAGTCCCTGGAACTTGGATATATCATAGTGAAGGGCCGACTATTCCCCTTACTGAATCTCCAAGCAGTCAGCCAGCGAGTGGGAAAACATCATCAGTGCGAGACAGGGACCCACAGCACACAAAAGAAATCACATCATCAGTGTGAGACAGGGACCCACAACACAATGGAAATCCAACCATCAGTGTGAGACGAGGATTCACAGCAGACCATAATCAGGGCATAATGGGGATCCTTACCAGACTGTGCAGGTCAACAGGAGAGAGACAGGCACCCTAAGCAGACTGTTTGCCCACAGAGTCTAAGTGAGCGATTACATCATCAATATGAGATGTGCACTCAACTGCCCATGGGGGTGAATACATCATCAGTGTGAGACAGGGACTCCAACCAGGCTATATGGGTGATCACAGCATCAGAGTGACTCACACGTTCCAGACAGGTCACATGGGCTGGGCCACTCAGTCGTTTAGCCACAGAAGCTGGATGAAGTAGAGCTGGCAGTGACAGTGAAGCATGAGGTTGTGTTTTCTAATCATAACTGAGGGCTCAGCGAGGGAGAGGTGAGGCCCACCGCCTCGCCATTGACCCCAACGCTCTGACCCCCATCTCCCACGGTGACTCATTAACACCACCACGCCATGTGTACGCAAACACATGCCAGTCGCCACGGAGACAGCCCCTCCATCATATCGGGGGGGATAGAGGGGTCTGCTGGCCTGAATGGGATATCTCACCCCCCTTCCCCACACTATGGGCAAAGGGGTTTGTGGGTAATTAACCCCAGGGCAGGCTGAGGCTTAGGCTGTTTATTAAGTGCTGTACATCAGCAGGGCCAGGCGTGAGAAATGATGGCCTCCATTACGGCTCTCCCCACTCCATTACGGCTCCACGCTGTGACCAGAGGAAGCTTCTGCCAACACCCACCAACATGTAAGGCAGGGGGGAACAGGGGCCAGGGAGCAAGGATTACAACACAGCAGGCTATATGTTCAGCTCACCTGTCAAACACATGGAAAAACACACAGACGTCCGTGCAAGCGCGTGTGCAGGTGCGTGAGTGAGAGACAGAGAACAATGTGCTTTAGATAAGTCAGGCCAGCCTCTGACTCACCACCTATTACACATCAATAAGCATCATATATCAGGCCACAACAGAGATTATAGTTTTTTAAAGGGCCGTGCTTTTTGTAAGACTGTTAAAACATTTTCTATCTAATAACTTGAATGTGTGGTTAGTATTGCCGAAAAGGTGGAACCAGCGGCTTCTCAAATAACCGAACATAGGCGCAAATTTTACATAGAGAAGCAAATCATCTCTTAATCACCACAAAACAACAGAATCAGAGATCACACAAGTTTAACCTGAAACAGACAGACAACATACGTTACAATAAATTACAATAGGTACTCTGCGAAACGTTGGATTTAGGGATTAGTTTCTACGCACCACAGATTCGGTTTGCACACTCTCACGAATGGTGGGCTTTAGAATGTGCGGAACCTGCCCATCAACAGACAGTGGCCCTGTTTCAGTGGCTCACCTCCTATCTGAGACCAGCCAATGGGAGAGGTGCTCATGAACAGGACCAATCAGGACCTGAGGAAAAAGAAACCTATACTAAACTTAGCAGCAGTGCATGAATCCCTGGTTTTAACTGTAATGGCAGCCTAATGTCTTCCACCTTTGTGCCAGACCACACTCACCCTCCTCTGTCATAAACCTGGCCACGGTCATGATTTACAGTCACATTTTTCTCCCTATGATTTGACGTCCTGGTGGCCGCAACATTTTAAATCCTAGACTCATCCGTTTTGGAGGGATTTTGAAACAATTTGGTGGATTTTGTTTTTTTTTTTTTTTGTATATTTTTTTGGTTTCCGCCATTCTGAGAAAATCACTGCCAGCTCCCGGCTAATAATAACACAAATTATTCATCCCCTGTTTATTACAGGAAAAAGCCTGCTTGGACACAGGATTTGAAGAGAGACCAAAGCAATTAAATCCTTTTCTGCTGAATGGCTACCATCTCAGAAGACCAGAAGCCAAGCTGAACTTACTGTATCCAGCTGTCATAAATTTCACATATACATACATACACACACACACAAATACGCACATATACATCTTATTCAATAACCTTAACTTTAAAATAGACTTGCCACTGACCCCTGATTGAATGTTGTCCTGTCTTGCATGTCTGTGCTGTATGTTTCTCTGCCAGCAATACATTTCTCTTAAGGCTGGGAACTGAAGATCAAAGGGGACTAACATGCTGGCCAGAGGGCACTGTAAGAGAGTTAAATGTACTCCAGCAAGCCTCGAGCTGAAATAAATCCAGGCGAATCCTGGCTTCATAATCATTAGCGGAAGGTCTTTTTCTCAATAAAAGTGGATTGCTTACAAAAACATGGCTTTGTAGCCAGTTCAGTGAGCTGAGGAGTGTGTGTGTGTGTGTGTGTGAGTGTGTGTCTGGGTGTGGAGGAAGGGAGGAGGGTTGGGGTTAGATTTGGAATCTCTGTACTAGAAGCTGAGGACATGTGACCCAGGGTGCGCTGGCCTCTCTGATGGCAGATCTTTGACCTTTGACCCTCCGTTATCTGCCGACGGACTTCCTGGCTGCAACCCTGTTTGCTTACATCCCGGTCAAAGGGAATGTCATAACCCCGTTGGTCAAACCGGGGACACTGCCCCAGCATTCAGGATAGGTAACATAAACTTTTCGCAATGCAATTATGGTCAGAGACAAAACAATCATATGTGAAGTGTGAAAATAAATGAGCAATCAGTGGGAGGGAGAAAAAATCTGGCATAATTCAGTAGTTTTATGAACTTTAGTTGTTGCCTTTGTGATTATTAACATCAGAAAAGGGGGTCTCGTTTCTCAGAATAGATTCCGTTATTGTTATTTCCCATCTCACGCTTTCCCCCTCAAATTTCCTTTTGGGCCTTAAAATGAATGAGGAAAACAAACACGCTGTTTCTGTCTGAGGGGAACGCTGGTGGTGTGATGTCACTGATGTCACACTACCAGAGGGCTCTGGGCATGAATCTGTGTTGGAGGATTCATACTCTGAACAACAACGGTCAAGTCGACAATAAGCCTGGTAAATGAGATACGAGTCTGTTCAAAGTGTGAAGACTGAGTCTATTTGACCTAGAGGAAGAACATGCCTTGCAAATGTAATCCACGTAAACGAACACAAACATAAGCAGTCATTGCATGCATATGAATTGCTTGAACATATGTATAAATAAACATGGCCTTCTTGTTAGTCCAATTAGCCATGAAAGGATAGAGACTTATTGCAAATGTAAGACAATGAGAAGCCCGTATCAAAGGTAAAAAAATAAAACCAAGACAATGCAAGCGCGGTGGTTGGTTCGATGCCATGAGGTAATGTATTCCAGAATGGAGAGGAAAAAGAAAGAGAGCGAAAAAAAAGTTACCCCTGAGGCTCGGAGTTCCAGTGTTTGACTGATTAGCTGAACTATCCTGGTTCTTACAGAGGATTTTGTTTGAACCGATGGCTTAAATACATTATATGGGTGATGGGTGGAAGTGGGGTGGGGTGGGGGTGGAAGTGGGGTGGGGGGGGGGGGCGGTGGAAGAAAAGCTCCCAGACACGGAGAACAAACTGCTCAGACTTCAGAGTAACACTTCCATTTACAGAGGCAAAGAGAAGCGGGGCTTTAAAATCCTCACAGTCATTTCAGATGATTCAAACTCCCTAGCGGATTTTTTTTCTCTCTCTCTCCTCTGGTACAGTACCACGGGTTTGCCTGGAGTGTTTTGCGGATGGCAAATCGATAACAGGCGCCACTCCTGCCCGCGGTGGCACGGCCTGGATTTAGAGTCGGACAGCCGTCCGTGGCACTGCCAGCCTCTGCTTGGAATTCCTGGTATTTTTTTTTTTTCCGAAGAATCAAAAAGGAAAAACTAGGAGGGGTGCAGGAGTCAAAGCCTGCGCCAGAAGCTAATGTCTGACTCAGGACAGATGAACAAATGAAGCTCCCAATGACAAGATTTTTGTGGCGGAAAAAAACAGCAAATTACAGCAGCTCCAAGTTATCTGGCCACATCCCAGAACTGGCCTTTAAACCAACAGTGGTGGAAGCAATGTCATGGAAACAAACTCCTGGAAGGAGTGAGTGAGTGAGTCTATCCCATAATAGGTTTGCCTGTTTCCATGTACCTGAACCACAGTCATCCAGACCCACCAAGAGAGTTACCATAGAGTACGCAGCACATCCTGCATTGCAGGCCTCCCAGTCTTCCCCAAAGTGAGAGAGCTCCATTTTACGAGAGCGCAATTGCATTCAGACGCTAAATTATAAAATAAATACGTAAGAATGAAGCACACAGCTAGATGGACCCCCCGTGTCGTTAATTGCGTGTTGTAAAAAAAAAAAAAAAAAAAAAAAAACACATTAATGAGATGAAACTGAGGGAGATTCGATTAGAGGGGAACTCGATCAGCAGTTCTGCGTAATCGTTTCGGGGAAGCGACAGTTACAGGACGGACCCCTGTGGAGCGACGGGGAGAGTTTTCAGTGACGTCCTTCCTGGCCACACAAGAGGCTGCTTTACCCACGATGCCCCTCCCGGCCGCGCTCTGTGGATTGTAGCTCCCGTGTGGGTTGAGTTTGTGCAGCGTGCATTCCGTGGTCAGGAGGGAGCACCAGCTACCGGTCGGAAACCGCACAGCTCCCAGCCAAAAATCCTACCTGTGGAATGCAAACGCTGGTGTTTCACCTCTTGCTCAGGAGTTTAGCAGGACTTCAACGGTAAAAGTAAGCAACATTCTCCCGTGCTTCGTCTCTCAGTCTCTCAGATTTTAATTGCTTTTAAATGAGGTTTATTGGCATGACAAGAAATAGGATTATGCTGCCAAAGCATTTCAAAATTTCAAGATTAATCAGTGACAAAACCCTCAATGCAATCCAGCCATTAAACTGTTAAAATATGTACAGGTATAATGATATATAAATGTATAGAAAGTACACTTCAGCCTCTCTCTCTCTGTAAATGTCACACACACACACACACACACACACACGCACGCGCACACACGCACACACACACACACACGCACTCACACAACCACAGATACAGTGCTTGCATACACAAACAAAAACCAAACACTGAGTGCCGCTTTTTCCTGTATAAATGGTCCTTGTCCGATGCTCAGGATTCCGTTGCTTCATGGCAAGCTTGATTAAAAGAAAAGTAAATGAAGAGTGTGACGGTCACAGCTCAGAGAGACACATCAAGAGTCTGACCCCCGCCTTAATGAAACATCACAGGTCTCCGCTGGAAATGAAGGGATGGGGGGGGGTCTCTGAACCCTGTCTGTTGCCCTATCCTCCTCCTCATCTTCCTCCTATCCTTTCATTTAAATTGGGCAGATCCAGGATCCAGAGGGAATGGCTTAGAAACCCTGATCCGGGTCAGTCTGGGGGAGGGGTGGGGGAGGGGTGTGGGGGGGGGGGGGTGATTGTCATTATAAAGGGTGGAAGGTGGGGGATCAACAGCCAAAGAGTTGGCACAGTGGGGGAAGATTTATTTCTTTCTTTCAGTTTTTTTTTTTAATTTCATGTTTTAGTTAGTATATTGCATCCTGTAATTGGAAAATGGTGCTGTACAATAACCCAAGCCTGAAAATGTACAAGTCATTGAAAGTATAAGTAATCAGTCTGGAACAGTCTATTTTCTGAATACCTCCCTTTTCCTAACTATTTTCCTCATGCCATGACACACATATACATATTAAAGATGTGACGTGGCTATGCCATTTACAAAATTACGACTTAGCCAGTGCTTTTCCACTTTTCACTTTTCCACAGTTTTGTGAAGCCCTGCGTCTCCACAGCTCTCTGCTCCAGGTTTATATGCATCCCTCCAGGTAAAATCAGAGAGTACGGTGGGTGGGAGAGTGGCCTTTAAAGTGTGCTCAGATGGAAACCGTGGTCTGGAAGTCACCATGTACACACAGGGGACAGAGAGGCCCAATCACCAGCGCACTCAATTCCCTAAACAGAGGGATGCTGGGTATAAACACAGAGTCATGGCTTTTACGAAGTGACTCTGATTAGCTTTAAACCTGAGAAAGCCCTGCTGTCCACATGTTTGTTTCAATGCCCCCCCCCCACTCTTGGTACCATAAGCTCTCCTCTCAAGAACTACTGATTGGGAATGCTATCTGTTACAGATCTCTTACTGAACATGCACTCTGCACACTGCACACTCACACAGGAGCACACACAAACACCAACACACACACACGCATGCTAAGCCATGTATACACATATGCTTACAAACACACGCAAACATAGCAACCCATACACACACAGACGCACACACACACACACACACATATACCAACCAACCCTCACAAGCACACATACACAAAAACACACATGTGAACACACACACACACACACACATATGCATAGCCACCCACACACACACACCCATGTCTATGGTCTGGGGGTGCAGTAACAGCAGAAGACATTACATCACACGCATTTCTGTCCCACATCTTAAAGGGAGTCGTGCCCACCCAGCTCCAAATAACCAGGAACATGGGGAGTTTATGGGCTTTGAGTGGCAGCCTGATCATCACTTATGACCAGTGACGAGTCGTTTGGATAGATTCCCCGCCCCCCTGTGGTTTGCTGATTGGCTCAACCCTGAGGATATGGCAGCCGAGCTGGAGCAGGCCCAGTTGTGACACGGGTGGCGGATCTCCCCAAAGAAACAGTTTAGGTCCCCATCACAGGTTTGGTGAAAAAAACACAAACCTCTACATGTGGATTTTCAAACAGACCTCCTCTGTACATGGCCAAAAAGATCCTGAAATTCGTCCCAGATGAGATGGCGGATTTATGCAGTTTCTTTTGCGATGCAAATTTGAGTTGTTTTTCAGTTGCTCTCCAGCTGTTTTTACAACAAGTTCAGAAGTCTTTTTTGGAGAGACGGCCAACCGCCCGGAAGAATACAAAGCATACAGCCAGGAGGAGAACAATAGCAGGGCCCGCCTCGCACTCCCTCTCTCTTTCTGTTCTTCAAACAACACCGCAGAACTTTCTAGACTTATTCGTTTCCAAAAGGCCTCTCCAGCCGACAACACAAACATTCTCTGAAAGTGTTCGCGGCGAGCGGGAAGGGGGTAAAAAAAAAAAGAAAATGAAAAAACTTTCTGGATGTGAGATTTTGTTATTTCGCATGGGGCATGGAGCTGTTGATTCATGATGAAGAAGTTGTGCTGGGAGACAAAAACCCAAGCCACGATGATGTCTACTGCCACGGCTGGGTGTTGATAGAGCTGAGAGTGAGAGCGAGGCCGGATTTCTCCACACTCCACCAACACAATGAGAGTTCTCTTCATCTCCAATACAGCACTGCAATTGACAGGGAGCTATTGACAAAAACTAGTGCCCGTAAACTCTCCGTGGCAGTTATAGAGTGACCTTGTGTTTTCCAAGAAATTGGAAAGCACGCGCTCGATAAACATTTGCACAGGCCCACGATGAGATCGTTTTTTGATTCCGGCACTCGGGGTTTGCGTAATGCACTGCTTTCCTTCGCTGCCGCCACTGCGTTCCTGAATGCCAGCATCTTTGTTTCAAATGTTAAATTGAGCAAATCTATTCACACTAAATTTTTCCTTCGGTGCCTTTTGAAGGCAGCATGGAGGTTCCAGCAATGCAAAAGGGAAAATAAAGAACTGGGAGCTGTACGAAAAAAAAAACCTCCTCACCCTAAAAATGGCATTAGACAGGGAGAAGGTTAATTAGTGGTAATTGGTTAATTGCAGGGGAAGCTGGGACTAGAGGCAATTTGGAAGTCTCTGACGGGTGGGGGCTTTTCTCGGAAAAAATTCTGAGCGGTGCCTTCAGGCCGAATTAAAGAATCTGAGTTGCGTATTTATTTTCCACTCCTAAGAAGCTTTATGAAAGATTAATTGCTGCAGACTGGCTTCTCATAATCTAGGTCAGATTGTCAGTTTATTTTAGGTTGTTCATTAACTGCGGCGAGTGAGAGGAAGGGAGAGAAAAGGGAGAAAAAAGACACGGTGGCAGAGCTCAGCGCTTCTGGAGATGTGTGCTGAGGAGATGCGTGCGGCAGGGGCCGGGCCTACCCAGAGTTCCCCAGCTCGACGGCTTTGATAAAAGGAGATTTACTCTCCGTTTAACAAATTGAATTTTCATTTACAGCCCGATGTCCCCTTTTAGAACAAGAGTGGGCTTTGATCTTGAGGTTTTCGTTATTTGTTTCTGTTGAACATGCAATTTAGGAGCTTTCTTTATGTGGATTCACCCCACAGCTCATTTCAGTGCATGAGCAGAGACAGGGCCTGACCACATTTAGAGTTTTACCCATAGAAGCTTTGCAAAAATCACAGCCCAATAAACTGGAGGGCATGTTTCGCGTCACAGTAAGTAATTTTCCTGTTGTCTGTTCCATTTTTGGTCGGACAAAAGAAGAAGGCCAGGCCTGGAGTTTTGTTGGAGGGACTATCCAGTTACTTCAAGGAGAAGGACAAAATGGCTCCGCATTTGAGTCAGTCACCACACATTTAGGATGGCCATGTTCAGGTTTCCTTGACCAGACTTGGGAGTGCCCCGTCCTGCCCTCCTTTACAGTATGATGGTTTTCTGTTTAATGTCATAGTATGTACAACATATATAAACATTTATTATTATTTCACAGTGCATTTTATTCATATCTCTTTCAGTCTACATTACTACTTTTTTTTTTTTTTTGCTTTAGCAATTCCTCATGTTAACTTCCCCAAGTGCTTTCACATAAGAATTTAGTGTGTATCAACTAATCTGATGTGATTGAACCTCTGATTTTGCACTCATTTTAATCATCGTAATTTAAGAAAACTTCAGCTGGATCTCCTTTGAGGGGTAATTTGTGGCTGTGATTTCCAGCGCATTCTGTAGCATTTGGGCCATAAAAGAAGCCAGCACACATAATGCAGACATCAGTTTGGTTGGGTCGGGTTTAAGTACGCAGACCCTTAGACATGTCGGCCGAACCACTGCGGAAGGCACCTTGTGAAAATGCCTGCTGCTGTCTTAACCGCACTTTTGCACTCTGCACATCTACATTTTTTGTTCAGTACTTGAGCGTAAATCAAATATCTTTCATACCATAGGCCCTGGAAAATGAGCCTGGAAAATGTTTTTTAGTTTGCGGACAGCTCTTCCCCTTCATTAGCCCTTGGAGATCTCTACCATAGAGTTCATGAAGGAGGCCATGTTTTAAGCCTGGTCTGCCGAGCCCTGACTGATTGACTGCCATGGGCAGAAAGCAGAGAGTGAGCTGGTGTCCTGGCAACAGGAGGGATTCAGGACGTTCGGCTGTTCGAAATGACTATTGACTCTTTAGGGGTTCTTTTTGAATATTGGCATAGTGACAAACTGACATAGCAACATAGACAGGTAATCACAATCATGACAGCAAAATGGCGGACCACCTAAAAGTTAAATTTTTCACATGGGGAGTCCCTCATTCCTTAGGGGGTGGCTTAGCCCCCCCCCCAGACCCTGTCCCGGATTCATGGCCTTTTGCAGCCCTCCTCCACCCGGAGCTCAGAGCCACCTAAGGCAAAGGGGGATGGAGGGATTTTGCTACATTAGCAAGGATTAGCCGTAGGCTTTGACATGCTTGTTTAGCACTCAAGTGCCAATGTTCGCAGAGTGAGAGGAGGTTTATCCAGAGCCCACTCCTGCATACACACACCCCCACCCTACCAAAAAAAAAAAAAACCCTGACACTAAACTCTCACAAGCAACCAGGAGGCAGCAAGGACATTAACTACCTGCCCAAATCGGTTTTTCTGTATACATGAATTACCACGCCTGGTTTCGACCAACCAATCACTGAAAGACCATACCTGTATATACCTGGTATACAGTGATATTCAGCTTCTCTGGTCTTTATCTCCTCCAGAGAAATCATTTTCCTAATATTAAGACTATATTAATACACAGACCTAAAGTAAAGTATACACAATGAATCACATTATATGGGTCACTGGTATCAGAACAAAAAAAAAAAAGAAAAACATTTCAGGAAATGAGAAAAGCCATTTGTTATGACATTTAAATGACATTGGACAAGTTTTATTTTCATATGCTGCTAGTCACAGCCATGAAATGTAAATAGTTCCCAGCTGAAGTCGTGCGCTTTCTATTCACGTGTCAAACTCTAAAATCGAAATGAATGACCATCATTTTTGTGGCGCTGACAATACATACCAGAACATAACATTTATTTATTCAAATAGAGGCTCCGTAATGCCAATATGAACTGAACGGATTACTTCAAAGAAAGATAAATGATTTCTGAAGCGCAAATGGCAGAGTGAAATATACACACTATGAATAAAAATGGCTTTTGGGGCTCAAACTGAATATATAAATTACAATAAGCTCAATCTCACAATGTTAAACAGTGTTATTTTTAATACAATATATGGCTTCTGGCCTCATATGGTCCTCATAGTCATTAGACATTAGACATTACTCAGAGGAGAGCTCTGTATTGATATCACGCTGAAACGGGTTAAGGGCTCAATAGGCAACGGGTGCAGGCGTTGAGCGGGATTAAGATATTCCGTGTTGTTGAGGCATGATTCCCACTGAAAGTATACATCAGCAGTGAAGGCATCAGCGCAGGCTTTGTTCTTTTCCTCTATTACTCAAGAAGCTGCTGAGTGAGAGCTGGAATGGATATCGACTGTTTCTGTTGGCAGCAGATTCGGTACGGATGGGAGTGGAGAGGAGGGGATAAGGGAGAGAAAACTCTTGGGTTTCCCAGACTGAGTTTGTCATTTTTCAGAGGACAGGTCTCGTCCCCACATGGCACTGCTGTAACACAACTTCACATCC
This sequence comes from Albula glossodonta, assembly GCA_019788955.1. Lineage (NCBI taxonomy): Eukaryota > Metazoa > Chordata > Actinopteri > Albuliformes > Albulidae > Albula > Albula glossodonta. Next base: position 305,837 of record JAFBMS010000262.1, read on the forward strand.
AATCGTAATGGAGACAAATGACTATCCGAAGAGTGTACATAAATACAAACATTTGCACTCACGCACACACACACACACACACACACACACACGAGTATACATATAGTATGATAAAGGTTGTGGTATAATATATTAAAATAAAAATAACTAAAGCAATGAAAAAATAAACTGTTTACCCAGTATTAAGTGAGAAAACTGAAATTAATTAGAAACCATGCTGACATACTCACACTATTCAAACAGCATTGGTTTCAGCAAAGAATACAAACCATAATGATAGGAGCTACTCGCTATGAGTAGAGAAATGCTCAGGGAACAGGTGTTCGGATCCTGATGTTATAGTATGATGTAAATTAAATAAATGACCCTGATAGGCATAAAGTGTCTCTGAGCAGGAGTGGCTTGGCGCTGACTAGAAGAACACTCCCTCTTTATAAGACGCTATATGAATATAAATAGCAGCTCTTGAGTGTACTCCAGCGTTATATTTAATCTCATTTAAAGAATCTCATAGTTAAGAGTGCTGAAACAGCATCAGTTTTTGCCATGTAGGTTATATTGGGTAAGGTTAGGATATGGAAGCGAGAGCTGATCCCAGATCAGTGCTACAGCTCTGATACGGTTTATGAATACATGCACAGAACCCACCAGCCAGGGGGACGGGAGAATGTAGTGGGGGGGGGGGGGAGGGCAGGGGGGTGATTCTGATCCTCAGCCGGAGTTTGTTTGAAGAGGGTGTTCTCCTGGCTAATGACAGAGTGAACCCAGGTTGAAGTGTCACTGTTGGGGGGGGGGGATGCTGGGGTGGGGTTGAAAGGGTAGATGTTGGTCTGTAATGGGGCTGATGTGTGGGGCACGGGAGCGATTAGGGGCAACCCAATAGGCCTCTAATCATCCTGCCTGGGGGGCGCCCGCTGCCCCTTACCGGCCAGGCACGGGGATGAGGCGAGGGGTGGGGGGGGTGAGGGGGTATCATATGGGAGCCCTGCGGCTGGACGACAAACACAAAACAGATGTGTAAATGTACGTGCACATAATCATGAAC
>JAFBMS010002611.1:0-26644 GCA_019788955.1 Albula glossodonta
GGATACTTACCTCATAAAGGAGTAAAATATGTCTGCCGCATGGCCTGTGACTCTTCAGCCACAAGATATGTAAGAGCAGGATGTGGAGTTTGTCCACACCAAGCTGAAATTTGGGAAATCACAAAAGTGTCATAAAATCGAGCGCATGCAGTTTACAAACAGATCCGTGCATACGCCGAATATATGAGGCCCCTGGAGTTTGGGTTAAGTGGTTCAGCCACTAAAATGTGCAGAAAAGCATTGGAAATAAAACCCCATGCAGGTAGCTAAATGCCTAAAATGCATGGGGAGGGCACTGGCTGTCCACGAGAGCTGAGCTAACCCAGGAACCTTCTCCATGCTATAATAAAGTCAATATAATTTATGTCTTCTAAATTTAAGGGCGGCATCTATCAATGTACTTTTTTTTTTTTTTTAAATTTGAGTGCTGAAAGTGGAATCTGATAAGGACAGTTGTGACCCAAGCTGCTCAGAGGCATGTGGGAACTCTGGAAAGCATTTCAACAACAGCTCATGTGTCAAACCCAGCCCACCAGCCCAGCAGCTGACCAGCTGACCAGCGCTCACGTTTGCCAGGATGTCTGGGTGACCACGTGAGTGATCAGCCATTTGCAGCGCAGTCGCAGCCGTTTCTGCTGAGTCTGTTATACAACACAGTTCATCCCCGCATTATACCACAGCATTATGGGGGATCACTATGACACAGACCCGAAACTTATGTCTAAATTTGCACTTAACATTACATTACATTACAGGCATTCAGTAGACGCTCTTATACAGAAAACAAAGTGCATTTTTCAGGACGAGGGTATTAAAGTGCTGGGGGAGGTGGGGGTGGGGGGGGGGGGGGGGGGAAAAAGTCTCAAGTGCCAGACGGGTTAGCATAGACTAAACCCTGTGGATGACCTGCTGAAGAAACAAAACAAAAAACCATTAGTAATATAATCAACAATCCTAAACCAGCACAATTAGGTCTAAATTAGGCAACAGAAATAATCAATTGACTATGTCAGTTTGGCTATTTTTTACACAGCAAGGTTTTCTAAGTTGGATTCATTAGGTTTGTGCTGTGCTATGTGTATGTGATATGTGTGTGGTGTATGTTGGTCTATGTGTATGTGATATGTGTGTGGTGTATGTTGGTCTGTGTGTATGTGATATGTGTGTGGTGTATGTTGGTCTGTGTGTATGTGATATGTGTGTGGTGTATGTTGGTCTATGTGTATGTGATATGTGTGTGGTGTATGTTGGTCTATGTGTATGTGATATGTGTGTGGTGTCTGTTGGTCTATGTGTATGTGATATGTGTGTGGTGTATGTTGGTCTATGTGTATGTGATATGTGTGTGGTGTCTGTTGGTCTATGTGTATGTGATATGTGTGTGGTGTATGTTGGTCTATGTGTATGTGATATGTGTGTGGTGTATGTTGGTCTATGTGTATGTGATATGTGTGTGGTGTATGTTGGTCTATGTGTATGTGATATGTGTGTGGTGTATGTTGGTCTATGTGTATGTGATATGTGTGTGGTGTATGTTGGTCTATGTGTATGTGATATGTGTGTGGTGTATGTTGGTCTATGTGTATGTGATATGTGTGTGGTGTATGTTGGTCTATGTGTATGTGATATGTGTGTGGAATATGTTGGTCTATGTGTATGTGATATGTGTGTGGTGTATGTTGGTCTATGTGTATGTGATATGTGTGTGGTGTATGTTGGTCTATGTGTATGTGATATGTGTGTGGTGTATGTTGGTCTATGTGTATGTGATATGTGTGTGGTGTATGTTGGTCTATGTGTATGTGGGTATAGTTTTACTTGGGTAGGGGGTGGTGGGCAGGACAAGGTGACATTCAGTATGACGTCATGAGCTGCAGCTGTAATCTATTACACCTGGAATATAATTGTCCTCTAAGAAGGCAATCAATACTTAATAAAGTTGAATTAATTATTGTTTTCGAACATAAACATTTTACTTTAAGAGCCAATGGAAGGGATCTCTGTTGGAAAATGTCTGTTTTTAATTCTGGCACACACAAAATGTTAATATGGACTGACACATGAACAATAAGTTAATTCTGCGCCCTAATAATCCAACCAGAAAAGCCGGTTTTGGTTATAATCCCTCATACCTGGGTAGAACTGAGTGTGCCAGGTACAGTGCACATAGCTATGTCCCATGTGCTGTACCTGAGCTGAGCTACACCTGTAAAAGCTCTGTGCAACACCTGTGCAGTACCTGGTAAGAATCATGTTGTGGGGTCATTCTTTTGCAAATAAGGGGGGTTCATTATTATTGCTTAACTCCATGAATCTCTCAGTGTTTATTTAAAAGAGAACACATGGTTCAACATCAGATATGTATGATACGATAGCCTGAAAACATATGAAAATCAAACTATGTTTATGTGTGGGAGAAAATTGGGGAGCTCTTAAAGTTATGGATAAATTAACTAAAGGGAAACAGGTAATGTTGCATTTTCCAACTCTGATTCCTTGGTATTATGTAGAAATGGCCATCTCTGTTTCCAGGTAACAAACTGTGAGCTTGAGCTGAGAAATTAGGAAGGGACTCTTCACTGCAAGGGGTGGGGTGTTAGCATAGCGTACTCTGCCTGCTGGGGCCGGGGTGTTAGCATAGCGCACTCTGTCTGCAAGGGGTGGGGTGTTAGCATAGCGTACTCTGCCTGCTGGGGCCGGGGTGTTAGCATAGCGCACTGTGTCTGCAAGGGGTGGGGTGTTAGCATAGCGTACTCTGCCTGCTGGGGCCGGGGTGTTAGCATAGCGCACTGTGTCTGCAAGGGGTGGGGTGTTAGCATAGCGTACTCTGCCTGCTGGGGCCGGAGTGTTAGCATAGCGCACTGTGTCTGCAAGGGGTGGGGTGTTAGCATAGCGTACTCTGCCTGCTGGGGCCGGGGTGTTAGCATAGCGCACTGTGTCTGCAAGGGGTGGGGTGTTAGCATAGCGTACTCTGCCTGCTGGGGCCGGGGTGTTAGCATAGCGCACTGTGTCTGCAAGGGGTGGGGTGTTAGCATAGTGTACTCTGCCTGCTGTGGCCGGGGTGTTAGCATAGCGCACTGTGTCTGCAAGGGGTGGGGTGTTAACATAGTGTACTCTGCCTGCTGTGGCCGGAGTGTTAGCATAGCGCACTGTGTCTGCAAGGGGTGGGGTGTTAGCATAGTGTACTCTGCCTGCTGGGGCCGGGGTGTTAGCATAGCGCACTGTGTCTGCAAGGGGTAGGGTGTTAACATAGTGTACTCTGCCTGCTGTGGCCGGGGTGTTAGCATAGCGCACTCTGTCTGCAAGGAGTGGGGTGTTAGCATAGCGTACTCTGTCTGCAAGGGGTGGGGTGTTAGCATAGCGTACTCTGCCTGCTGTGGCCGGGGTGTTAGCATAGCGCACTCTGTCTGCAAGGGGTGGGGTGTTAGCATAGCGTACTCTGCCTGCTGGGGCTGGGGTGTTAGCATAGCGAACTCTGTCTGCAAGGGGTGGGGTGTTAGCATAACGTACTCTGCCTGCTAGGGCCGGGGTGTTAGCATAGCGTACTCTGCCTGCCGGAAGCCCTGCAGCCCAGAAACTGGTGCAGGTGTGATCAACGTCATAAACGCTGACATCATTTCTCTGTAAAATGACCGCCAGCCCTTTTAGAGGTATCCAGGTTGGAGGCCATCTCTTGCATCGCTGCCTGCCAGCAGGCCCATTCTGCTCAAAACAGAAGGGAGAACCTTCCCTAACCACATCTCAAGCACAGCATTTCCTGCTTTCTGGATGCATTTCATGCAGCTGGTATTATTGGATGCATTTCATGCAGCTGGTATTTATTACCTCAGTAATGACTTCAGTTTATAACTTAGTCATACGCGAATGTGTGAAAGTCAAGAGACATCATTCCCTGTGTTACATTTCAAAGTAATATCAATTTTACCCAACATGTGTTATTTGTGTGCTAAACATATAGATGCTATGCTATCCTTGATTAATCTGTATATTTGTATGTGCATGATACGTAGGTGCTGTAGGTCATGCTTATGAAGGCACTATGCATGCCTAATGGAGGCCTTACGAAGGCTTTAGGAGCAAAGCAGCAAAGTGTTTTTGGAAGGTGTAAATCTCCGCTTCTTTCCATCCCTGGTCAAATTCAGAGGGTTGGCCACTCACTGGAAGGGCAGGCCAATTTGGCCAGGCCAGGGGAGAGTGACCTTATTAACTGACCAGATCATCTGCCAGGGAACAGTGCTTGGTCAACTTTCCTTCTAGTATGACATTCCTTCGCAAAAAAAAAAAATTTGCATGTCTGTAATCCGGCATAGACGGCAGAATGGTGAGGCGCCATCTGTGGCCAGAGTGTTCACTAATATGTCCTACCTGTGTCCCCTTTTCCTGATGGAGGCACTCTGTTCTGACTGTTTCCTCGTCTCTCACGGTTCTGACTAATCTGTCACCCCTGTCACAGTGGTGCTGTGCACGCCATCTTATTCCAGACATGCGATAGCCGCCACATCAGCTCACGCTGCAGACTCTGCCATGTCAGCGTATCCCTATTGCCTTGTTAATTTAAAATGTGCTTCTTCTACAACCTGCTGTAAACAACTCTATGTATCTGATTCTATTTGTTTTATTACGGTGTTTCCAAACTGTATTTTTTTTTGTTGAGGTTACTGTATGCACTCCACATGGCATACATTCAGTTGCTGTTACTATGTCCTTAATGTCACTTGTGCCTTTTATGTTGCACATTTATTTCTGTGACAGAAATGAGCTGGAAGAGGCTTCATATGCAACTTAATTCCTGCAGGGTGCAGGACCCTGTGCGTCCAGCAGAGGTCCCTGGTGAGCAACAAACAATGCTACCTTGGGCAGCTCCAGTGGTTCACCACCCTACATCACTACCGATTTTCTTTCATATCATATCACAATATGTATTACGAAAACATTTTCACTAACTGAATTTGAGGTGCAGTACTGTCATTCCTGAAGCATGGACATCTTGCTCCATCACTTCTGCAGGTTCATATGATCTACATACAGGATTTTATTTTCCAACATGCAAGGTCGGAATTTGAAAAACATCCTACTGTCTGTCAGCAACTCTTTTTGCGAAGAGTAAGATATATTTTTTTTATTTGCACTGTTGATGACTGAACTACAGTTGGGTCTCCATGGAGACACTCACCCTAACGGCCTTGCGAAATCACAGCTGAACCACCTGCTGTGGCGTTTTACGCGAGAGCCTAGCGGGCCGCAGGCATGTCAGGTTTACGCGGCTATTACGGCGAGTTCACATGAAAGGACCACATCGATGAGTGGGCCTCACAGGGAGGCTTTTAACGGGCCGGCTGGGAGCAGAGCAATACCCAGCTGTCCGTCCTCACTAAATAGCTCTGATGAGTAAACAGGTGCTGCTCTTCGGTCCCATTCAAGAGATGAGAGACAAGGCTGTATCTGCACAATTTCAGACGTCTTAAGAAAGCCAAGAAATTAGATAATAATATTCAATAATAATCAAATAAATTAAAAAAGGGTTTTACAATGTACATAAATGAGTTCGTGTAAATAAGTGATTTGGTTATAGCTTGATTTATAGCGTAGCTCCGTATGTGCTATGCCAATTGTATGACACATGATACAATACTATTATTAAAGTAATTTCAGTTTTGTGAGCAAATAAAATATTGGCCAGAATGTAAGGATCCCTCCTCTTTCCACATTTCCGTTCAAATTCAACAAACAAAAATCCAGTTTGCTGTAAAAATCCATAATCATGCATAGTGTTTGTATGTATATGTGTGTGTGTGTGTGTCCATGTGTGTGTGTAACAGGAATCTAGGATTCTTGAGTTGTCATGGCTCTGTCTCTGCTCTGTGGCCTGCATACTCAGGGACTCACCAGAGGAGATTAGCTGGCTGTTTAACATGGCAGGAGCGGTAAGGTGAAACTCAGGGCTCTGCTCCTCCTCTCCGCTGTCACGATCACTCTTCGCTCTCTTGTTCCACGAGGTGTGAGACTGGTCATACAAGGGAAGGGTCAGAAGGCCAGCAGAGAGGGGGGTTTTTTTTGGTTGCAGTTTGCACACATTGTGAGGAAAGCTCGCGCTGCTTTCTCCTTTAATGGACTGAGAGTAAACACCCTCCTAACACAACCTCCTGAATCCTGAGAGCCCTCCAGTGGCTAACAAAGCAAAAGCACCAGTCTGTGGGGGTTTTCATGCCCAGCCATGCCGTTTTCAGCTGTGGCCAAAGGATGGTGAGGAAATAATTGGCAAGGTGGCAACTAGCTCATTAGCATCATTAGGGAAAAACAGGGGTTAAGCCAGTTAAAGTCCTCAGTCTTACTACTCTCTGGCACCCTCTGCTGGCAGGCTGTGTAGGATGTTTGAAATGTCCATAACTTAATGGTGTTCCTCTGACAGCACAGGCGATTTATGATTGGTGCTGTGAGGGCAGAGGTGACGGCTGATTCTGAGGGAAATGGAGAAGGCGCGTCTGTGTCACTTCTGGGTCTGTGGGAACCCAGCGATGCTGGGGACATTAAAGAGAGGAGGGAAAAGGGGCGAAATTATGATTATTATTAGGCTTTATTTGAGCCTGTTTTCTCTGGCTGTTGCGATTTCCTGTAGGAGTCTAAATGAGCAGGGATCAGGTGAACCTACAGTGAGCAGGCCTGAGGGTGCAGTAGACAGCACAGGGGCCTGCAGTGAGCAGGCCTGAGAGTGCAGCACAGGGGCCTGCAGTGAGCAGGCCTGAGAGTGCAGCACAGGGGCCTGCAGTGAGCAGGCCTGAGAGTGCAGCACAGGGGCCTGCAGTGAGCAGGCCTGAGAGTGCAGCTCAGGGGCCTGCAGTGAGCAGGCCTGAGAGTGCAGTAGACAGCACAGGGGCCTGCAGTGAACAGGCGTAAGAGTGCAGTAGACAGCACAGGGGCCTGCCTGCAGCTGCACTGCCTGGGCGTGCAGAGTTCTCTGCTGGGGCCTCTCACAGGTGAAATAAATACATTTTTTGCATCACAGGTGAACAGCTGCCTCTTGTGGTTAACTTGCACTACCCTTGTAATCTGGGGAAATATAATCTAATATTAAAGATGTCTGAGGAAAACAACTAACATTTTTTAGGGGGTGAGGGAAACTGGGATTTGGTTTTTGGAACATCTCACAGGCAAATGGACATGATACTCTGTTTACACTATGACTGCAGCAAGAGTTGAAAGAAAAGTGTCAAAGGAAAATGATTTTGAAAGTGGAAAGAAAAGTGTCAAAGGAAAATGATTTCATAAAATATGTTACTGTTTAAGAAATGTTTCCCTTTTCCTTTTCTGTTTCAAAAAGCGAAATTATGCAATTTTTGCCGTTTGCATTGTCCCACTCACAGCCTTCCGTTCTGTGTCAAATAAAGGGAAAAACTGAGCTGCAGGAGGAACTGTCTGGAGAGGGGAAACCCCTAACCTTTCTCCTGATTTAAGCCCACCTGAGCCTCAGCGAGCCGAGCGTTAGAGTGAAGACGTGCCAAGTTTCCGTTCACAAACTGAAAGCAGTGGTTAAAATTGTCAAAAAAAAAAAAACTATAAATAGTAATAAATATAAATAACTATATAAAAAAACTATAAATATAAATAAATAGCTCTAAATCAACGTTACGTAAAATGCAAATAAAATGTGCTGCTCTCCTGTGAGCAGCTATTTTAAGAGAACTTTCTCTCAGTTTTCTCTTTGTTCAACAGGCTTCCCCACAGCCAGGCAATGTGTCATTGACAGGGATTCCAAAAACGTCAGCGAGGCCCCAGATTTACGTCATCGGAGAGACTTCCCCCGTTGTTCTGCGCGAGACAAGCATCTGAGCCTTTCCTAGCGAATGGGGAGCTACACAAGTGCGCGCGAGAAAAAACGCAACACATTACCGCTGGAAAAATGCCCGGGAACTGGCACCAATTTACGCGTGTAGGGAAGAAGAGGACCACTCTCTGTAATTGCGCCTGACCTGGCCCTCCGTGATCCCTACAATTCCAGTCGCAATTGCTCGAATTTGACCAGAACTGCTGAAAGACCGCCTGCGAACGCTCGTAAGAGAAGTCCTGAAATGAAAAAAGCGGAAGAAGGCTGGCTGCAAGTGGGCGGCGTACTGATGAAAGCAGTCTGAACTGTAAACCGTGAGCTCGCCGCGAGCGTTTTGCTTGGCAGAAAAGTTGAGTGAACCTACATTTAACGCTTGATTGAACTTCACGAAACTCATACCGGACACAATCATGTCAGATGACTTTTTATTACTACAGAAATTACGTTGCTTGGGTTACGTTTGTTGCAGCTCTTAAGCTATTCATACAGGGGGAGAATAAACGGAAGCGCAAGATGAAGGACACTAATTTGCAGTTAAAATTCTTATTTTAACTTAAACAGGTTTATCATTTTAATTTCGATACTTATTACAAATATATATAACTGTTAAAAGACGTTTTAAAGCAAACACTTAAATGTTAAAGTCTCTGCAACAACATGAGAGATCCAAAAGATTTTTTAAAGGGGTCAAATAATTGGCCAAATAATTGGCCAATTTGCAGGTGAGTCGGTAAATGAAACGGAAACATTACTTGACGTCTCAAGGGTCAAATTCCCTCATATACTGTAAGGGGAACAATTCCGAAAACCATGACGGCAGACGCCAAACAATGCAAAACTACAACAGGAAAGAGGAACATTCGTGGCAAGCTGAATCTCACGACAGGGCTATACGGACAATGACCAGCTTTTAGTTGTGAAAAACCACAGAATGACAGCCTCAAAGGTGATCACGTTACTAAATCTACACTTTCGTAACTCAATAGCAACAAAAACTGAACGTCGTGAAAAATCACAAAGCAGTTATTCATGCTAGATCCACCATCTGGAACTCGCGTGTCATCAAGGACATTCCGCAACAATGTAAAGCTGCGGAGTGCGCTCACAACCTGGACTTCGGAGAAGTGAAAGACAGTAAATTGTCAGATGGGTTCTCTTTTACTCTTTAGCCTTCATCTGGATGGATTTAGGCCTGGAGAGACAAACAAAGCCTACATTGCCCGTTCCTAACTATAAGACATGAAGATTACCCTTTTAACGACTGGGCATCCATGTCACAGGACTCCAGTGATTGTTCTGCATGATAGAATTATAGTCAATGAATGCAAATCCATTTTGTACCTAATGCACTCTACAGTGCAAACACTTTTTCAACACAGCAACGCCCCCATAAACCCATCGTACATTACTTTACACTGTAAATGAAGTTATTGCTATTATTATTATTCCTAGTAATAGTATTAGTATTTTCAATCAACAGTTTTTAGTCACTAATTTTTAATAAATGAAGATAAAACTTGAAATTTATGTCAGCTATACAACTCATTTGGTCTCCATTCTTGATAATATCCTACTTATAATCAGGAAGTTTTCCCCTGTATTCAGGCCACAGTGGTCTGTACATATGGTTAATATTATTGGCTGAAATCAAAAATTCAGACCGTGTTGGCAGTGAACAGGGAAGGCGGGTCAGGCTCAGGTCTGCCTCTGTGTTGTCTGTAAAGGAGAGGCTCTGTTGGGGCAGGGTCTGTGCTGAGGTATGTGTCCCGGTTGGCAGGGACGCACAAAAACAGGTGTGAAATAAAGCCATAGTGTGGCTGAGCTGTGGTGTTTATTGGACCTGAGAGGTGTGAACACAGACATAAGATAGCCCTCATCCTGCCTTACGCCACAGCCTATATTTGCACATGCACCTGTGCCTGGCTCCCGTGGAGGTGAGCAATTTTGCAGGTGGTTTTTGTGACAGTTATACACAGTCACAATACAGGGCTCACAGCCCAACTTTATATATGTTCATTTCTGGCACTTCTGTGAAGTCAGAGGGCAGTCAGGGACTCGGCTTGCCCTTCACTTGAATGTCAAAGTTTGTGTGTTGTTGTTTTTTCCTAAAGCAGTTTACAAGAGTTACGCTTTTAGGCCTTATATGAGTTACTCCAACCCATGTTGTGCAGATTTATTTTTTTTGATAAATGTGTGCATTTAATTGAAATAAATTGAGGGTAAATTCCAAAGTGATATCAGGAAGTATGATTTTACAAAAGGAGATGTCAGTACTTAGAACATCTTACCAGGGCTAATATGAGAGGCAGAAACCCTTATAGTGTTCAGGTCCACCCTTACTTCAGTCTTTGATACTCTGTAGATTATTGGTGAATTCAGGTAAGCTGAATGACCTGGGCTTGTTATTATTAAATGTTCTTATGAATGGAGTAGGATCTGACCTCCGTTGTGTGTGAAATCAGCATGTGCCAGCCCAAACACTTAAACACCATGCAAGAGCCTTCCTCTTCCCATAGCTGTCATCTCCTTGACCAACAACAAGGTCATAATACCACAGATATTGTATCCACTGACCAGATGAGTACCTCTGGTGTTTGAGTTACAATCTTAACTAAGATGTCCCTCCTGCTCACAGAACGATCTGGTGCTTCTTGTGTGTCTGTCTCTGGGAATGGACGTTCAGATAGGTGGTGAGTCAGACAACTTTGAGCTTCATCGGGAGCTGGAGACGTGACTGTCCTTCTTAAGAACGTGGAGTTGATGATCTGCTTGGTTTATGGTGTGTTTGTGCATCTGCACTGAGCAGGAAGGTCAGCAGGACAGTGAGGGTGAAAGCTGAGTCAGAGTCGCCGTGTAGGCTGTGAGTTTAGAGTGCTTGCTCGCTCACGGATGATCGCTGTGACGGGAGGTCTGAAACACACAGGAGGGGCTACCCAACCCTCAAACAGTGCCTGACTCAACGCTCTGCTTTTAGCCATCCTGCTCTTTCATCACCTTCTTACTGCAGCTCTTCCAAACAGCACACACGTACACACACGCACGCGCTCACATAAAAACTCATGTACACACACATACAAGCACGCACTCACACAAAAACCCATGTACACACACACATACATGCGGGCGCGCTCACACTTACATCCACGTACACACACACACTTTCACACATACACCCACGTACACACACACACACACACACTTTCACACATAGTGAGGAAATACTCAGACTGGAGGATGTCTGACCACTCCAGTCCAACTGTAACAGAAGAAAAAGAGAAAATCTGGCACTAGCGCTGGATTTTGTGGAATCTTGACTCAGGCACTCGAAGGGCCTTGAGCCATGTTACTAGTGCGCAAAGGCCCATCAGAGACCTGACCTTTCAAAATGAAAAGCTCTTTCAAGCAGCAGAAGGTGTCATGTAACACAATGTAAATGGAAATCAGGTTGTAAATTTACCACAATTACGGTAATTTGGAGTTTGCCCATATACTGTATGTACCAGAACTAAAATACACAGCACAGTATGTCCACTAATACATACCTTTAATACTTATGGGCTTTGGAGTTACAGTATGCCCACCTCCTCAGACAGTATACTCACCTATTAGCCTTATTACCATTAATACATATGGGCTTTGGAGTTACAGTATGCCCACCTCCTCAGACAGTATACTCACCTATTAGCCTTATTACCATTAATACATATGGGCTTTGGAGTTACAGTATGCCCACCTCCTCAGACAGTATACCCACCTATTAGCCTTATTACCATTAATACATATGGGCTTTGGAGTTACAGTATGCCCACCTCCTCAGACAGTATACCCACCTATTAGCCTTATTACCATTAATACATATGGGCTTTGGAGTTACAGTATGCCCACCTCCTCAGACAGTATACTCACCTATTAGCCTTATTACCATTAATACATATGGGCTTTGGAGTTACAGTATGCCCACCTCCTCAGACAGTATACCCACCTATTAGCCTTATTACCATTAATACATATGGGCTTTGGAGTTACAGTATGCCCACCTCCTCAGACAGTATACTCACCTATTAGCCTTATTACCATTAATACATATGGGCTTTGGAGTTACAGTATGCCCACCTCCTCAGACAGTATACCCACCTATTAGCCTTATTACCATTAATACATATGGGCTTTGGAGTTACAGTATGCCCACCTCCTCAGACAGTGTACCCACCTATTAGCCTTATTACCATTAATACATATGGGCTTTGGAGTTACAGTATGCCCACCTCCTCAGACAGTGTACCCACCTATTAGCCTTATTACCATTAATACATATGGGCTTTGGAGTTACAGTATGCCCACCTCCTCAGACAGTATACCCACCTATTAGCCTTATTACCATTAATACATATGGGCTTTGGAGTTACAGTACGCCCACCTCCTCAGACAGTATACCCTCCTATTAGCCTTATTACCATTAATACATATGGGCTTTGGAGTTACAGTATGCCCACCTATTAGCCTTATTACCATTAATACATATGGGCTTTGGAGTTACAGTATGTCCACCTCCTCAGACAGTATACTCACCTATTAGCCTTATTACCATTAATACATATGGGCTTTGGAGTTACAGTATGCCCACCTCCTCAGACAGTATACCCACCTATTAGCCTTATTACCATTAATACATATGGGCTTTGGAGTTACAGTATGCCCACCTCCTCAGACAGTATACCCACCTATTAGCCTTATTACCATTAATACATATGGGCTTTGGAGTTACAGTATGCCCACCTATTAGCCTTATTACCATTAATACATATGGGCTTTGGAGTTACAGTATGTCCACCTCCTCAGACAGTATACTCACCTATTAGCCTTATTACCATTAATACATATGGGCTTTGGAGTTACAGTATGCCCACCTCCCCAGACAGTATACTCACCTATTAGCCTTATTACCATTCATACACATGGGCTTTGCAGTTACAGTATGCCCACCTCCTCAGACAGTATACTCACCTATTAGCCTTATTACCATTAATACATATGGGCTTTGGAGTTACAGTATGCCCACCTATTAGCCTTATTACCATTAATACATATGGGGTTTGGAGTTACAGTATACCCACCTCCTCAGACAGTGTACCCACCTATTAGCCTTATTACCATTAATACATATGGGCTTTGGAGTTACAGTATGCCCACCTCCCCAGACAGTATACTCACCTATTAGCCTTATTACCATTCATACACATGGGCTTTGCAGTTACAGTATGCCCACCTCCTCAGACAGTATACTCACCTATTAGCCTTATTACCATTAATACATATGGGCTTTGGAGTTACAGTATGCCCACCTATTAGCCTTATTACCATTAATACATATGGGGTTTGGAGTTACAGTATACCCACCTCCTCAGACAGTGTACCCACCTATTAGCCTTATTACCATTAATACATATGGGCTTTGGAGTTACAGTATGCCCACCTCCTCAGACAGTATACCCACCTATTAGCCTTATTACCATTAATACATATGGGCTTTGGAGTTACAGTATGCCCACCTCCTCAGACAGTATACTCACCTATTAGCCTTATTACCATTAATACATATGGGCTTTGGAGTTACAGTATGCCCACCTCCTCAGACAGTATACCCACCTATTAGCCTTATTACCATTAATACATATGGGCTTTGGAGTTACAGTACGCCCACCTCCTCAGACAGTATACCCACCTATTAGCCTTATTACCATTAATACATATGGGCTTTGGAGTTACAGTATGCCCACCTCCTCAGACAGTATACCCACCTATTAGCCTTATTACCATTAATACATATGGGCTTTGGAGTTACAGTATACCCACCTATTAGCCTTATTACCATTAATACATATGGGCTTTGGAGTTACAGTATACCCACCTATTAGCCTTATTACCATTAATACATATGGGCTTTGGAGTTACAGTATGCCCACCTCCTCAGACAGTATACCCACCTATTAGCCTTATTACCATTAATACATATGGGCTTTGGAGTTACAGTACGCCCACCTCCTCAGACAGTATACCCACCTATTAGCCTTATTACCATTAATACATATGGGCTTTGGAGTTACAGTATGCCCACCTCCTCAGACAGTATACCCACCTATTAGCCTTATTACCATTAATACATATGGGCTTTGGAGTTACAGTATGCCCACCTCCTCAGACAGTATACCCACCTATTAGCCTTATTACCATTAATACATATGGGCTTTGGTGTTACAGTATGCCCACCTCCTCAGACAGTATACTCACCTATTAGCCTTATTACCATTAATACATATGGGCTTTGGAGTTACAGTATGCCCACCTCCTCAGACAGTATACTCACCTATTAGCCTTATTACCATTAATACATATGGGCTTTGGAGTTACAGTATGCCCACCTCCTCAGACAGTATACTCACCTATTAGCCTTATTACCATTAATAAATATGGGCTTTGGAGTTACAGTATACCCACCTCCTCAGACAGTGTACTCACCTATTAGCCTTATTACCATTAATACATATGGGCTTTGGAGTTACAGTATGCCCACCTCCTCAGACAGTATACTCACCTATTAGCCTTATTACCATTAATACATATGGGTTTTGGAGTTACAGTATGCCCACCTCCCCAGACAGTATACTCACCTATTAGCCTTATTACCATTAATACATATGGGCTTTGGAGTTACAGTATGCCCACCTCCCCAGACAGTATACTCACCTATTAGCCTTATTACCATTAATACATATGGGCTTTGGAGTTACAGTATACCCACCTCCTCAGACAGTATACTCACCTATCAGCCTTATTACCATTAATACATATGGGCTTTGGAGTTACAGTATGCCCACCTCCTCAGACAGTATACTCACCTATTAGCCTTATTACCATTAGTACATATGGGCTTTGGAGTTACAGTATACCCACCTCCTCAGTCATCAGTCCACCAATATGTACACCTATATTTACTGTATTTTAAAGTACGTCATTCCTGTTAAAAACATCCATGATTACACCCCCAAAGTATTGTGTGTCTGCCATAAGATTTGTTATATATAGAATATTTCTCCAGATGAAGCAATGGCTATAAATATTGATTAAGGGTTAGATTTACAGAGAAACCATGTTTAATCACAACCTTTAAATTTATGAAGAAAGCTGTGTTCCTCATAATTTACTGGACTTCAAAAATAAACGCAGACTGCCCCATTTAGTATACTCAGAAAATGCGTAATACAGACATCAGCTTGAGAAAGAAGAAGCAAAATTTAAAGGAGGTGACAAATAGGCTGAATGTGGAGTAAAGCAGTTGAGAACAGAGTGTGATGAAATAACTGTGCTCCAGAATTCAGTCATGCCAAAAATAAAAGGAAAGGCAAGGCCTGGTGGCACTAATCTGCTTGGCTGTCACCCTTTCATCAGGCGACATGCTTGATTTATTGCTGCTGATTCTCTTTGTAAACAACAACAACGCAGCACGCCCTCAGGCAGGTGAAGCGGCAGGGGAGCGGTGTCCTCAGGACACATGCAGCCCCGAGCGCGCCCTGCCCCCAGGTCGCCCTCACTGAGGAGTTCTGTGTGTTATGGTAGCTTCACCATTTCCTGGATGGGGGGACAGACCACTGTTTAGATTTAGGCTGCTGCCACATACCGCAAAGCACCTGGCCTGTTTTCAGTGCTTTCGGTGACAGCTCCAAGCAGCCGATGCCAACCGCGGCCTGGCTCCCGTAGCATTAACCCCGCTGGCACGGCCCGTCTATCACCGGAGCTCCCCTCCCGCATACGGGCACGGTGAGAGGAGATCGATGCGTTAGGATCGTGAGCAGGTGGCCGGGTCAGCGATTAACCCCCTCATTAACCTCCACCGTCTCCTTCACACGGCTGCCAGCGCTCTGCCAGGTGTGAATGCCAGTGGGGCATCAGTCCCAAATGGGCGCCTTACAGCTGCGATGAGCCCATCTGCCTGTAACACAGTCGGTAGGAAACAGGCACAGAGAGACCTCCTCATGTCTCCTTTAGTTAATTAATCTCTGATTAGGTTCCTCAAGATTGCTGCCTGACAGAGGCTGATGTTACAGAAGAGAAATCCCCACAGACTTTGGCCTTAGTCCATATGCACCGATGGAATATTTTTTTTTGCAATTTCTGTCAGAACAGTTGTTCTGACTTGCTCAGGAATGATCACTAATGATCACTGTCGGTGGCTTCTGCGCTATAAGTCTCATGAAGATCATCAGCTGTATGAGGTGATCAATAGTTTAAAAACCTCTATATCTGTATTTTTCAAATACACTTTTCCAGCTGTCATTCTACACCAAATCAGCAGCTATTTGTTCCCCCTCTTGTCGTGTATTCGTTGGTTAATACTACTTCGGCCCATTATTGAAAAATGTGCAAACTGTGTTCAACTGCTGTTAAGTAGTTAAACTTTTAAGTGTTTTATCGCTTGTGGTGTTCAATGTCTTGTGTGAGTTTAATCACTTTCTCTTTTCGCCCGGCCTGCAGTCACTCCTCCCTGTAGAAATTCTCTCCGGAAGGAGATGTGCGATCCTGAAGAGAGGCTGCAGTAGGTATATTATCTCACGTTAACCAAGCCCATTTTGCGTCCTGCGTCATCATGTTTTGAATACAGTTCACGCGTGTTTCATTTGCCGAAGTTCTTGTCTGAGCACGTTAGGGAACAAGGTGTGTAACCACACGGCATCCGGACAATGTCACACGCCCCTTTCGCTTTCTCATTTTCATTACCGCAGTGCTGCATTTTATGCAGTGTGTTACATTCATAACTATGTAGACCCAAGGAAATAAACTGTATTTTGTTTATCTACTCGCAAATTATCGCCTTTGTCTTAATTATTAATTTAGCATTTTTAATGTATATTCCAAGATAAGTTGTTACATTTTAATATGCTAGTTATTGCGCTCACGAACTAACTCCTCATTTTTTGGACTAAAGATATGAAAACAGATTATAACTGACGCCAACCATTTACCATTTTTATTAACAGGTGATATCTACAACATGTCACTTTTCTAACGAGGCAGAGAAGATGCCAGTTCTCTTATTTTAACTTAGCCAAAAAAAGATCTTCCTGGATATAAATTTGACTGTTGTCCATTTACTGCTTCTTTATTTTAGCTTTTTGTGTCGTCGCGTGCCTATTTTTATCCTATTCCAGGCGGCTATAGTCCTTTGAGTATAGCCTGGTTGTTGGGGGGGCTATTTTTAGAACAATCAATTCGTGGTGTGTTTGCGTCAATGGAATCCCGCGTGTGCGTCACTTACAGAGGGCTCTGACCATTGGCTCACGGCCGGAAAGTTCTCCGCCCCGGGATTGCCTTGTATGGCAGGAACGTCTTGACGTAACGGCACAATAAATTGACTGTATAAATGTGACTGAAGCAGTTGAGCTGGGAACTCCACTGCTCTTCGTAAGATGTGAGAGTTGTCTTATGATAATTTGGATGTTGGTCAGTCATTTGGAATACAGACACATTACTTGAAATCTCGAAAATTGAGGATAAAGCAGGTAGGTGCACAATGATTTATGTTCATGTAGCTTGCAATATGGATGTTTTTTGTTCACTATCGTTATATTGTGAGTTGCTGGGTGTTTGTAAACTTACGTTAACTCAGCCATTCGAGGGGGCGTGTAGACTATTTGAGAGCTGGATTTTACTGTCTGTTCAGTGGAATAAGCTAGGTGCATTGCATGTCAGTTTTCATATTTAGGTATATCATGTACAGGTTGTCATAGTTTAAGCATTAATGACACACAATTTAAAAACTGCATTTAAAACATTATGAATTTAAGTGGGCGAAAACTATAGCTCGACATGAAGGCTACATTATGTATGTACATATATATATATTTTAATTGCCTTAAATTACCTGCAGAAAAAATAATTATGCCACAATTTACAAATCGGAGCATATGAAGAGACTGTTCGCTGGGCTTTTGAAACCCCTCAGGTCAACAGCGCAGTGTAGTTACGCATATTGTAAAGCACTCTTCTAGCTTCACGAGTAAAGCAAAGCTACACTGCAACTCAATGCGAATATTGACACTCCCAAAGCGTTTGTGAAAGTCGTTTTCAGTTCGCTATGATTCTTAAAAACAGACGACCGCGCCAGAATGTTTCCCACTGAAACGCGTTACTGCACACGTTTTCTATTGTTACTAAAACGTCCACTCCCGAATATCGGAACTTTTCTGCAGACATACTTGGCTTTCTTTTTTACACAAACATTTACACAACCTCTTCATGTAAATGTTTTGCATGTGCACCCAGCACTTTTTGTACTGGGGAATGGCAACAGGTGCACAGATCTAAAGTGTAAAATTGAACCGTCTTTGGACAGGTTAAGTTACTGTATAGGACTCATAAGTTGCACAATCCCCTGCCATTGTAACGAAATCACTAGTTTATTCAGTTTTACATTTGTAACGTTATGCGCCAACTGAGTAAAACCTGGAAAGACATCAACACGCAAAAATACAAATTTAATGCAATTTCTTTTGTAATATGCGAATAGATAATGACGGGTTATTTACGGTTTTAGTCCCACATACGACCTATTGTTTAACGCATTTGTAAATATTTGTTTGACTGTTATATTTTAAGCATGTTGACTTACAGTTAGAATTAAATCGCCAAGTGCACGCACCTGTTGGCTAACTCGGTCTCTGTGGGACTTGACATGTAAGGTGGCTAAGTTAACTTCCTGGTTTAGCGCTCCCTGTGTGTGGAGTAGACTGCGGTTTGAGCTGCTCGGTAACTTCAACCAAAACATCCACGAAACTCTCGGAGGACAACTTTTTTTTAACTCAAACATCGTGAAGTTACAAATAGGAAAAGTACTTCCGCGATTAATGTTTACCACTGTTGATTTTATTCGCATTTGTCCCCGCAGAAATCCAATAGGGTTGCAAGTAGAAACCTCTCAAATAAAACTTGTTGAAACGAAATTTATATTGACTTACTACGTTATCCACTAGGTCTAACTTTCATTAAGGCCCTCTGCACACAGATCTGAGACATGCACAGGTGTCGAGGTTTATGAGATTTGGCACGTGTTTGCCTGTGTATGCGCCGTTAAATTCTCAGGTGTAACTGTAGCTCTTTTATGCTAGCTCTTCTCTCGTAGGTCAAGGTTATTTCGAGCTTGAGTTTGTGTCCGGAGCTAGTAAAGACAATGAGATTGTTTTACTCCAAAAATAAATCGACTGCGTTGCACTGCACTGTTGCAAGTTGCACTCCTGGTGAAACAAACGTTGATCAGCAGAGAGAGGTAGGTGGGCCTAACCGTAAAAAAGAGAGACAAACTCTCTCTCGCTCCGTTATCCTCTGACTTAACTTGGCGGCCAGTTCCTCTGTGAAAGCCAGCTCCCCCTTTGCGCCCCTTAGTCCTGTCAATCCTGGAGGAGCTTCGCAGCATGTCTGTAACAGCGGGGTTTTCCAGGCATTAAGGGTCGGTAATGCAATACCGTTACGTCGGGGCTAGGCCCGCATTGGACAGCCGACTTTCCAGGTTTTCTCAGAATCGAGAGAGGAGGGGAAAAATAATCTGAGCCCAGAAAGGAAAAGGGAAGCAGGCTGCGCTCGCAGCGCCACGGGAGAGCTGCAGTGAGGTGTTGAAGGTGGTATGTCTATTTGTAGGATTCCCGTGTCGCTGTTGAGTGAGGATTAAGGGGGAGCAGCTGGGCCATTACCGGAGCCGCGAGCTCCCGCCGGCACACGCTAAGGTCTTACTTCCCGCCCCCGACCTCCCGGGGGCGGTCACGAGTCGGGCAATCACAAGGAGCGCCATGCCTTGCAGGGCAACGGATCCCCTGTCTTGGGAGCGGGAGATGCCTTTTCTTAAATTTCAGTACCATCAGTCTGCTGCGGCAAAAAGCTTCTGACATGTCCTTCAGAAGGCAGAAATAGGTTGTTGACTCTTCTGCTGTTCCCTTGGTGAAAGGAAAGAATATTTTTTTCAGTCGTCTTATCTCTCAGCACCTATTTAGTTCTTACAGTGAGACTGAGGCCTGTTTCCAAATTTGCCCTCACGTGAGCCTAAGTAAAGGCAGTATTGCTTCACTGATGAGTTAGCCATTCTTATTTTTATATGTTTCCGGAAGTTAATGTATATTTGCATGTAAAGAAACTATATTTGTGCTTGGAAAGTTCTGATTTATCTTATTTTGTTTGGGAAATAAAATAGTAATGGTTGTTTTTGTCCCTCTGTTTTTGTCCCCCTGCTACAGAAATGACCTGTGTTCACAGTCAGTATGGAACTCAGCCCTACGAAAACAACTACTACGGCTCCGACTTCCTGACTCCTGACTTCAGTACTAAGCTGGCCACCATGGACTTCAGCGGCCAGAGGGACCAACTGCCCGCCCCATCCCTGCCAAGCATCAACTCCCTGGTGGGCAGCTACACGGGCGAATTTGACGCTTACTCCTGCCAGATTGCCTCAGCCTCCAGCTCAGTAGGGGGCGCCACCTCGGGCCAGCAGTCGCCCTTCAAGCTGGACGACTTCCAGGTGTATGGCTGCTACCCGGGCACCTTCGCCCTCAGCTACCTGGACGAGGCCCTGAGCTCCTGTGGGTCTGACTGCTACGGAAGCCCAGCGTCCGCCCCCTCCCCCTCCACCCCAGGCTTCCAGGCCCAGCCCTCCGGCTGGGAGCCCTCGTTCGGCCCCTACTCCCCAGGGCCTGGCTGCTGGGTGACGGAGAAACCCGCCCCGCCTCAGCCGCCATCCTTCTTCACCTTCAGCCCCCAGGCTGAGCAGCTGGCATCCCCAGGCCAGCCGCAGCCCCAAATCCCGGAGCAGGACCCCTTCGGCCCGCCCCAGCAGCACACGCCCCCCCCGCTCCCCTACGTCCCCCTGAGCCTGGATCAGGGCACGGTGGACGGGGCGGGGCTGATGGAGGGGTCCCTCTCGCCCAAGGCCCAGAGCCCAAGCGGGAACGAGGGCCGGTGCGCGGTGTGCGGGGACAACGCCTCCTGCCAGCACTACGGTGTCCGCACTTGCGAGGGATGCAAGGGCTTCTTCAAGGTGAGGACTCTGCCCGCTCACAAACAGCCACAGAAAAATGGGGCTCCACAAATCCCCCCAAAAATAGATATAGACATTGGATGCTTTCCCTCTATTATGTATCTGAACCAACCTAAGTGTTTGAGGGTTCACAGGCCTCCACAAGGTGCAGAACTCAAAACCTGCAATGCCTTCATCAGGGGTTTACTGTGGGTCCTTTATCATTAGCTGTGACTGCTCTTACCTCATGGTCACATGTCAGTGTGCTTTCCATCACTGCTGAAGAAACTCAGCCATCCTTGCCAGTGAGAAATGGCCACTGGCTCAATGCTTTGTCATCTCCAGCTGATTGGCTGGGCATTGCATTGCGTTGGATGGATAAAACAGAGCAGTGCTTCATTATTTCAGCTGCTGGTAACAGTGAGCCAATCAAAGCTCTCCTTTCCTTAAAGTAACTGCTGATTGGCTGCAGTTTCTGAAGGTAGTGACATTGTTCTGTTGTTGGCACTAATGCTAACAGACGTCATGCTGAAACATGAACGTGGAGCTAGCCCAGACAGTGAACCATCATTTCCGCCCATGGGACAATAAAGATTTCAGCTGACTTGAAATTGATCTGGACTTGTCCACAAATATCAATGGGAGAACAGAGTTCCACAAACCTTAAAATAGGCAGAGTGATTGAACTCTCTCCCTGACTCACTTATTTGGACCAACTGTAGTGTTAATCTGCAGAGAGCAAAGTCTTCTGGAAGGTTCATGTGAGTCAGTGACTGGCTCCAGCCCAATGCGTGGTGTGCGAAGCTTCATTTTCTCAGGTTCGCGAGGCTTCGTTTTCTCATAACTGATTCCACAGAAAATACCAGCCATTGTTAAATAATGCTTTTGTGAAATTTTTCTGAAGCTACAAAGTTTTAATATGAGTTTTTTTTACCTCTACATTTTTACAGAGGACTGTACAGAAAAATGCTAAGTACGTGTGCCTGGCTAACAAGGACTGTCCGGTGGACAAGCGGAGACGGAACCGCTGCCAGTTCTGCCGCTTTCAGAAGTGTCTGGCCGTGGGGATGGTGAAAGAAGGTAAGGCCATTGTATTCCAGCCCAAACAAAGCGCTGCCGGAATCCAATGGAAAAATTTACATTGCTCAGCTTTCCGAAATCTGGAGCTCAAAAAGCTCCAGTTGGTAACTCTTCGTGACGCTTCCCTCTCCTGTTCATTTCCCTGCAGTCGTCAGAACGGACAGTCTGAAGGGTCGAAGGGGTCGCCTGCCCTCTAAGCCGAAGAACGTACAGGATCCAGTCGCCATGGCATCTCCGGTCAACATTATAGCCTCCCTTGTCCGGGCGCACATCGACTCCAACCCGGCCATTGGCAAGCTGGACTACTCCAAGGTGAGGGTCGCACTCCAGCCTTCACAGATGGCCTGTCGTCATGGTTACTGCCAGCAAAATATGACAGACTGCCTCTCTGTTAGACATTTCGCCCCCTCCCCAAGAAACGTCACTAACAGAACGCTGTGGCATGTCTTCTTTTTTTAGCGCATGTGATGAAATGGGCTGTCTTGATTGTTTCTCTCGAACCTGATCTCCAGTACCAGGAAACGGTGGCCAGCCTATCAGAGAAGGAGGACGCCGATGACATCAGGCAGTTCTACGACCTGCTGACCGGCTCCATGGAGGTGATTCGCAAGTGGGCGGAGACCATCCCGGGCTTCAGTGCCTTCTGCCCCGAGGATCAAGAGCTCCTGCTGGAGTCTGCCTTCGTGGAGCTCTTCATTCTACGGCTAGCATACAGGTACAATCCTCATCCTCACCAAATCTCGATATGGCACCGTCCTGCCCTTACTGTCACCAGCCTCCTTATAATCTCTCACTTTAAACTCATTTAAAAGGGAAAATATTCAACACGTCAGCGATTGTGTCGATAGATAATAGATACCGCGACGGATTTAGATATGAGCTAACGCACCCAACCGTAGTCCTTAGGCAGGTAAACAAAGATGAGAGGCTGTCTCACCAGTGCGGTGACACTATGCATCAGTTGTAGTTTTTAGTCCTTTTCAGACTTTTTGGAGGAATGAGACTGACTGGAGACCCATTTTTAAAATGGGAGAAATTTTCTGGATGGTTCCATCGGCTTTGATCAACCGCCGCTCTGCGGCAGAGCCGAAACCAGGGCAGCTCGCTTGGGCTCGGGTTCCGGGGGGGTTTTCCCCGATCCTTTCTGGCATGGCCGCTCATGTCAGCTCAGACTGCTAGTGTTACGGGTGGCCTACTTAGAGGCAGGCTGTGGTTAGGGTGTGCTAGCGTTAGCCGCATGTCGCTGTTCTCCCTGACTGCTTCTGCTCAAAGGCCTGAGGGAGCAGAGAGAGAGTGCCGTGCAAATTTGTGCATTAGTTTAGTTTCAAACCCTGCAGCTCTGATCGCAGCACAGTCGCCATCTCTGTGCACACTGTCAACCAGCCTTGTAATCTGTAATTTAGTGTGGCCCAATGTTCGAAGGCTACAGTGAAAACGGGTGTTGGACTGAGAAATCGGTTCAGCTCTGCTGCCACCTTCTGGTAGGGAAGCAGAGCGCGATCTCGGAGCTGTGATCAGATTGAGTCTGGAATTGTATCAGTTTGGGTCTGCTGTCCTACACAAAATGATCGTGTGTCTCACTGGTAAATTGTGTATCGTTTATATGATGATCGTTTCGCATTGCAAGCCTGTTAATGTTACAACTAATCTTTTGTTCAAAGCCTTGCAAGAATGTCATGAATCCTTAGCTGTGTCATGGTATATTATATATTTCAAATATCAAATATGCACACCTATGTGTTTCACAGGTGCCAGGTAAGAGCTGCTGGCACTGCATAAATAGGAAATATAATCCTCTCTCCACACAGTGTCTTGTCAGTGGGCACAATATTCTGTTTCTTCCTCTGCTTCGCTCCCTCTGACTCAAGGCAACATTTCAACAATGGCCTGTTTGTTCATTTTCTCTTTTTTCCTGTTTGGCGCCCCCTGCAGGTCAAGCCCAGAGAAGGACAAACTGATTTTCTGTAACGGTGTGGTGCTGAACCGGATGCAGTGTGTGCGGGGGTTTGGCGACTGGATCGACTCAATCATGGATTTTTCCCACAGTTTGCACCGCATGAACCTGGACGTCTCGTCCTTCTCCTGCCTCTCGGCCCTCGTCATCATCACAGGTGAGCCCCCTGATACACCTGCCTTATCTTTACCTTCCCACCTTACCCCCCCACCCCATTTTCCTACCCAAAATGAACTCACAGACTCAAGAAGGAGCAGCTGTCTGCGCTCCCCTCCGCTGATCCACACGTCGAAACTCGCTATTTTCCATCCCTTTATCACTTATTGGCTCTGCCATCAGAGGAACATGAAGTCAGCATATCCTCAGTTCGCACACTTGCAGGCCTCTGGCTGGCCAGGAGAGGGTGGTAGAGAGCAGTCAGACTGATGGAATGTATGGGGGCTGAAGCTCCATCCCTCCCTGGCAAAGCTAGGCCCATCTATGTCTCCCCGGGCTAATGATTTCCCTTGTCACTGTTGCAGGTTCTGCTTACGCAGTCTTTTCTGGCATAATATCTATTGACACAGCTGAACATTTCTCGATTTTGGCAGAAGAGCCAGTACCACAGAATAACCTGTACTAATTACGTTCGAGCTACAGGGCTGAGTCACTAACACTACAGCATGCTACTGGAGAAGCGTAATGAATCCACTCACTATTATTTAGCAGGAAATTACCAAGTTTCAGGCACAGAGCTCTTGTACTTGTATAGTGCCTTACACTTAGCTCTCTTGCTTGTCATTTCATGTCAATAATTAAAAATTAATTTTGGCATTAAGTGTTCCGAAGTCTAAATTTTAAATACACTAGTAAAACAAGTGTGCTGCTGTTACAATGGCCAACTATGAATATATGGTTATTGAATATGGTTTCTTTGCCAAATATGTTTGTTTGAGTTTTTGTGTTTGTGTAACTCGGTTCCGGTTCTCCCCTGCAGATCGGCATGGCCTGAGGGAGCCGAAGCGAGTGGAGGAGTTCCAGAGCCGGCTGATCGCCTGCCTGAGAGACCACGTCACCAGCAGCGTCTCCGACTCCAGCCGGCCCAACCACCTGTCCCGCCTCCTCAGCAAGCTGCCGGAGCTGCGCACGCTCTGCACGCAGGGGCTGCAGCGCATCTTCTACCTGAAGCTCGAGGACCTCGTCCCACCGCCCCCCATCGTGGACAAAATCTTCATGGACACCCTGCCCTTCTGAGGGAGAGCACAGAACACATGGGGGGGGGGGGCGGTGTTTTCGATGGTGCTGTCGATGGGAGGGGGTGGGGGGGGAGGAAAGACTCTATAAAATGCAAATGCACTGAATGATTTTTTTAAAAGTTGAAAAACCTATCAGGTTCCTAACTGCCTTTGGAACTTTCAGAGCTTTGTTTTTTTTTTTTTTTTGAATGGAAATTTGCCCGCCTGGCCCCGCCTCTTTGGAATGCACTGACTGACTGACGGGAAGAGGCTTAAAGCTAAGGCTTAAGCCCCGCCTACCAACAAGAAACCACTTTTCAGGAGGGCTGGAGAGCTCGCTCTCTCTCTGTCTCTCTTTCTCTGCCGGTCTGTGTCTCTACAGAGACTGGGCTGACAGTGAAATGGGAGAGGGGGAAAATGGCAGGGCGTTTTTGTACTACGATGTACTTTTTGTGTCTTTCCTGTTTGTTTCTACGGCTTTGACTGTGCAAACACTGTAATCATCGATACGAACTACGGTATTTTTTTGGGGAGGAACAATGAAGGGGGGTGGAATAAGTCAGACACGTGATATACGCACATCCCACGGGTAGTAAGGGACCGCCTCTAAATATTTCCATGCCAGTACAGTATTGAAGTTCAGCAAAGAAAAGGTACCACTTTGGGAAACACAGAAGCATGAAACTTAAGGTTTTTCAATAGGTTTAGGAAACAGCTAAGAGGTCCTGTCTATATCTATCTCACAAGCGTGAGTGTACTTCAAGCGGAGCCTTGTTATGAATACAAACTCATATATTACACACTTTTTTACTGAAACATGCTTTCCATGCAGGCTTATGTTTAAGTGACTATCTGAAAGGCCTTGGACCAAAAGGAGGACGTATACTCTGAGGGAAGGTTGCTAACTCCTGAACTCTTGGCGGGGGGTGTTAATCATTTTGGACACCGCCCCCCCCCAAACCCCCCCCCCCCCCCTCCCGGTGGAGGTGTCCCAAACTGGACACTGTTCCCTCCAACACAAAATAAGTAGCCTCGTCACTGGTAAAAGAATTCATTCTGCATCACACAACCTTGTTCGACAGAGATGGCTGTCAGCCATGGCAAACTGTGCCTTATTGTCTTTAATGTTGTTAAATGATAAAAAGAGGAAAATAATGGCAATATACATGATGGTGATTTGTCTCAGCTCGTACCTGAGTGTTAAACAGTATCACGTGTCCTGATTTCTCACATCTCCCTTCAGTTATTTTTTTTTTTTTTAATTTTGGACACAGCTGTTACAGATCTGTCATTGAACCACATGGATTTATGGACAGAAGACAGTGGGTGAAAGCTACTGTTAGCCTTACAAGTGTTGCCTACATACTGTTCTTATGGAGAATATTTACACTTGTTCCTTTTTAAAAAAAAAAAACAAAAAAAACTTGTATGTGACAAAATGTGACAGACACGAGCAGCTATCAGCACCCTGTGCAGCCTTTTAAAAACAGCTTATAACTTTTATGAATATTATAACATGTTTT